>CM069916.1:21392215-21978302 GCA_036172215.1 Camellia granthamiana | reverse complement strand
AGGTAAAAATAACAAGTACATGAATCTTCAAGTCATCTATAACATATATCAATTTAAATAATAATAATAATAATAATAATAATAATAATAATATAATAATAAATTCTAAAACGAACATAAATCAAGCTAAAGCTCACGTTCTCAAACTCGTAATTGTGGTCTTATAGGACCTTGTCTGAGAAAATCATTTCATACCAAAAAACAAAACATATTGATCAGGTAATTAATAATCACGATCAAATCATATTTGTCACTAAAAAAATAAGGCAATTTATTCTCAAAATTATATCTGCTGTTCATTTTTTTTTTATGGCAAATGCGAACCGATCATGTTATTTCCAATGTCCTGACATTTACATGGATGATTTACCTGTCAAGGCCCTGCAATGTGAACTGTTTGGATATACCCAAAAGAAAATGTTTCTATTGCAACTGTTCAGTTTATTGACCATAAGCCAAATATCTAGCACAAGATTGCCTCTTAAGTGTGATGGTAAAGGAAAGGCATTTACCCTGCCTTAACAAAATATGTCAGCAATGAATGTCTTTGTTCTGGGAAATTAAGACTCACTCCATAAACAACCCTCATCCACAAAAATTGCAAAATAACAATCAGACATTCAAAACTTTTCAACACATCACAGCCCCTCTCCTTTTTGCAAAGAATTAAATAGAAAGTTTGGCAAGTCCGTGTCGTGTCCATGTCAGAGGACACTCCCCAACAAGTGTTCCAACACATCAAAAAGTGCCCTATTTTTTTTTTTATAAAAAAAACAAAAAATTAAACCCAAACGCTCTTCGGCAACTTGGAGGACACGTGTGTATCACTTAAACACATATGTCAATCAATTAGACATACGTAAAACTAATTATAATTTTGAGATTAATTAACTTAGGGATACATACAATAACAAAATAAAATTAATACACATTTATAGCAATTAGTATTATATCGCATCTTTTTATCATCTTTCAATGGTGTATTCATGTATGACATATAATAAAATATATAATACATTTTGTACATCTTTCCTACGCGTCGTGTCCTACATGTTTTTGAAAATTGACGTGTCGAATGTGTCGTATCCATGTCATGTCACGTCACGTCACGTGTCTGCATCCATGCTTCTTAGGTCTTTTGCGTGTAGATGTGTGTTGATCAAACATGTCCTCTCAGCCATTCCTAAGTATCTGTTGTCAGCTTTCACAGCTCCTAAATATTTCATTTCACAAGTAAGAAGTGTAGTAACTATGTCATTGTGGGATCTTAAAGAGGGTAGAGGGTTGTATAATACAACTTGTATTTGGTGTTCAGGATTATGGGTTCTTCAATCAAGCTCTTCTTGCCCAAACATGTGTCGCGAATTATTTCATATCCAACTTTGTTCGTCTTTGGTAAAGTGTTTTCTGCTAAGTATTGTGTAATAAAAACTTTCTAGAGCTTAAACCGAAATCAGGTTATACTTTAGGCTAGCATAGGATTCTGTGGCAAAAGGAACTGCCAAAAGGGATCAAAGATGGGTTGTGGGAATAGGGCAGAACAGGAACAATGGATCCCAATCTTGCAGAATCCGTACTGCAGAATGGCCAAAGGGGAAAATTAATTCAATCTTACATGTCTCACACCTCATAGATTGCGAGTCTAGGACTTGGAGGAACCCCTGGTTTGTACTCTATTCCAAATCAAAGTGACATCTAGAAAATTTTGTGGGGGGTTCCAAAATGGGCCCTCTTTCTCTGGAAACTCCTTCACTGCACTATACCTGTTTAATCTATTCTTAGTAATAGAGGCTTGGAAAAGAATGAGAATTGTCCTAGATGTGGAAGGAGGGGGAGAAATGATGGATTGTTTTGAATGCACCCATTTCAAGTGGGTATGGAAGGGATTAGTGCTGGGTTTAGACTTTGAGCAAGGTAAGGCTGTAAACTTTTGCGGAATGGTTTAGAAGTTGGCTATGGCTGGCACCAGATAGTGATGCAATTATTTTTATTATTATTTAACTCAATATCTGGCCCAATGGACCCGACTAATCTGGAGGACCAATCCCACCGTCTACTAGCAAGGAGCCCAATTAAAAGCCTTGTCTCTATGGCAACTTGGTTACATCGGAAATGGGTTTGTTTTGATAATGACTTGGTTCTCGTAAAGAATTACTCATAACTTGGTTCTCGTAAGAATTAGAATAGAGTTAGTAAAGCAATTATGGGGCATCCTGATCCGAGGCCAAGGATTCAGACTTTGAGTGTAGACAAATACAGTATCCTATCTATGGACTGTGGAAGGATGATTACACTGACTTTTATTTACATTCTCATCATCTTCTTTATAATGCAGATGAAAATAGAAAGCTTGTTGCAGTGGATGCAGCTTGGGTGTGAGACTCATGTGCAACAGGGATGGCTTGGGTAAGCTTAAACTATTTGGGAAGAGAGGAGGATCAACAATGTAGGTCTCTGTTCACATCCTCTCTGCTAGTAGCAGAAGCCAGAGCTTGCTTAGCAGCTGTACAGTGGTGCATGCAGGAAGGTTTCAGGGCAGTTGAAATTAGGAACTGGAGTACTAGGTGTTAGTCCAGGAGTTAATCTAAAGAAGATCAACAAACAGAGAAGTTGATTCCATAATCTAGGATATTTTATGGTTATGTACTGTTTTTGGGCTATATTGAGATTAGGCAAGTAGATTGGACCAGGACCATGTTTTGGCCAAAGCAGCCCGAGGCTCAGGAAGCTAACTATAATTGATGGTGTGGACGTCCATTATACATATATATTACTTCTGTATTTTAATCCGCAAAGGGAAGAAAAACTAGAATACTAATTGGGGATATTTTCGGAAACTAAGCAATAGAGTGGGAGTTATTTGCATAATTAGCTCAAGGTTACCCTTCTCCCATCCCCAAACCGGAAACAGATTCACCCTTGCTCACGCCAAACCTGACTCCTATCCTATTAATGGCCCCACACGAGTCACATAAGGGTCAGGTGGGTCACAGTTTTTGCCATCCTAGGAAAGACTCTTCTTTTTTCTTCTTTAAGTGGCATTTTCAACTGCCATTAACAATAAAACTGCAAACAATTTTAATTCCATCAATCTATTTATTATTAATTTCTAATGCTAACAACAACACGACTTTGATAAATGCAACAAGAAAATAAAATAAAATGTATCACTAACATAAAGAAAATGAAAACTTTAGGAAGAGTCCTCACGTTTAGCCGTGCATCCATATAGACATCCTTCAACCCGTATGAAGTCATTGTACTTGACCACTGTATCTGACGAGCAAAAAAAAAAAAAAATTCTTGTCATTAGAAAGTTAAATAAGCCAACAATTCAAAAGTCAAATGTAAATTTAAATACAATCAAATAAAGAAAATGTGTTTAACCACGAAGACCGATGGATGTTAAAGGGGCATGCAGATTGTAGAAGGACCATACAGGAATTCCCCGTTGGACTCGAACTGGATATGCTGGAGATGAGGAAAACATTTCGCAGCACTTGACAAATCCCAAGTTGACTAGAGAGATGAATAAGGCCATCGTCATTCAGACAACGAACAATTGATGCTGCTCTAGCTAAGAACATGTTTGCTGGGTGATCAAACGTGTCTTCAGTTATAGCTAAAACAACGAAGTTTAAAAAAAATAAAATAAATAAAATAAAATTTGTCAGATGTGGAAAGCCTTTAGGGCAATTTGTATTCACAATACTCTCATGCACAATACGTCTTAACGTCGGCATTTCTATAAAAAAAACATTTATCCAAATTGTTGTAACAAACAATATATCTACAAGTATATACTTAAAATAATTTCAATTATAAAAAAATCATAACTTCTTTAGGACAATTTGAATCACAATACTCCCATGTACAAAACTTCTTATTGTGGCATTTCTATAAATAACATTTATCCAAATTGTTTGTAACAAACAATATATCTACTAGTGAATAAAATTGAACTTAAAAAAATAAAATGATATTCTTATAAAACTATAATCTTATAAAAAATTTATCAAAATAATATGGTGGTGGGATTTTGATAATTAAATATTATTTTTATAGATGTTTTATTTTAAATTAATAAATGTTAATGTAGTCACTTAGTTTGTATACAAATTATATATAAGCCCTTGTTTGGTAGAGCTGTGGGGAAAGTGCTTATAGCTTATGCCTAAACAGCTTATAGCTTATAACTTTCAGCTTAAGCTGATTTCCAACTTATTCTTAAAGCATCTCTTGCCCCCACTCCAAAGAATAAGCTGATTTCTGACTTCCACAAAGCTATAAGCTATAAGCTATAAGCTAAACCAAACACATCAAAATAACTTAAATTAAGCTGAAAGCTGAAATAAGCTGTAAATAATTTCTGCCAAACAGGCACATATTCATATTCTTGATGTTTGTATTATTATTATTACTATATCCTTGGTAACAATTTGAGGAATATATATATACATTAAAAAAATAATAAATATAAATAATATCTTACCATATAAAATAGTGAAAAAATAGCTAACATATAGCCATCCCTTTTTTTAACTTTTTAACCTATTTTCAAAACACTTTTAAGGCTAAGTACAGACAATAGTTTAAGAGTTGTGCTAGAGACTCCAAATATTCTACCAAATCTCTCACATGGGTATGGACCCACATACATGTGGATTTGCATGAGTCACACCCTAGGTGAGAGGTTTGGTAGAATATTTGGGGTACATAGCATTTTCTCATAGTTTAATGTTTTTCCATTGCAAGATGGAATGAGAATTTAAAACTTGGGGAACGAAAAGAAAGCATCTAGAATCAGACAAACATAAGTGAAATCAATTACAAACAAAAGTAACCAAAGATAAGTTTTCAAATTTCAAGATGAACTAGACCCCAAAAAGTGGATAGCAAATAGAGCTGAACAAAATTGGGTGTAAGGATTGAAACCGAAGTTTTACACATGCATTTACAAAACCAAAAATAATAATAAATAGCAAAAAATGTACAGATGTTAGAACTTAGAACACATGATCACATCCAAAAAAATAGAATCAGTAAACGTCGACCATAGATCAATTCCCTTTTTTATTTGGGAGTATTGAATACACCCATAATTCTAAGTTTCATGTTACTCCTCCCAAGAGATGATTACATAGCTACATCTATACTCTAGGTCAATTCCTACTTGGATTTGGACTCTAATTCACAAATGAATCCCCAATTAAAATTCACCAATGGTATCCATTTACATGACCCAATATAAAATCATCGGCAATCCAGAACCTTTCCTCTTCCCCAACCATTTCAGGTTAAGAAGATGTGAAAGCACATTTATCTCTAGTTCATCTCTATAAGGAATGGTGCAGATGCCTATACATATAGTACACCAACGGGGAGGCCCTACAATATGCTTTACACACAATCATTCCCATTTCGGGTTAAGAAGATGTGAAAGTGTGTTTATCTCTCTAGTTTGGGTCTAGAGTTGAATCTGATTTTTTTTTAATCTGTTCTTTTAATGCAAAGGGCGAAGAAAAAAAAAGAAAGAAATATGCAATTTGAATAAAAAAGCTGATGTAAGGTAATATTAAAAAGTAATATATAAAACCATCCGAGAGTCTTAGTGACTATCAATATTAAAAAGTAACATATAAAATGTTTTTCTATGTGTGAACATATTTATATTGTTAAAAAAATACAATAAAAATGGATTTTTACAGTCCTTTTGGATGGGGTTGTTTGACGAGAAATGAAATTCTCTTGGCTACTTAAGAGGAGAGAAATGGGAAGAAATGAAGAGAAAAAGATTTTTCTGAAAACCCATTTTTTGAATCTCTCCAAAAGGGAGGGATTGGGGAAGAGAGAAGAAAACAGCTCATTACTAATATTTGATAACACCAATTGCCCATCTAAATATGGAAGAAATAAAAAAGAATGACACCCACGTTGAAAATGACATAATAAACAAATCATCAGTTGAAACAACCTGAAGGCCATGCCAAAAACAACCTTCTACAGGAAAACTAACAATCCCAAGTAAAAAAAACTCAAAAGAAAAGATACCTAACTTTATGTCAATTCAAACACTAGAGACGCCATTGCACAAGGTGTCGAATTATATAAGAAGTACACTGGTTGAACTATTATCAAGTAAGAAAATTTCTTTTGAATAATACTCATTGAAATTTTGTTTTCAATATTATTTTATACACTTAAAATAATTTCAATTAAATTATCAAATAATTATAATTTATAAGAACCATAATCCTGTGCATGTGCAGCCTTGTTTTACCTAAAGGATCCGCTTGCAACTGCTTCACAGCATTGAGCAGGGAAGTAAAACCTTCATTCGAGGATAAATCTGTCAGAAAGAACAATTATATTCATCTTAGATACACCACTATAACATAACATATGCCATCACAATTTGAGTTACCTAAAAACTATCTCAAGGAAACAGGGTATTATTATATGGGGAGAACATATACATACACACGTAAACTGCAGAGTTTGAGGTTACCTTGGGGAGTAATACTGGGAAATGGACAAGGAAATTCTCGGCAGATGATAGGGAATGATAAAGCCAAGGCAATTCTCTCCTCCTCCATATTCTTTAGTGATTCTAAAAAGCTCTTGAAGCACACCATCAAAGAGGGTATATGAAAAAATCCTCCTTTTCACCCTCAGGTATAGGACAGGGGTCTCCATTTTGTGGAATTCTAAAACGCAACCCAAAAAGAGAGATTCGGGTAAGTTCTCAACATTAATGACACTGGTATGAGACCATGTAACCGCAGTTGAGAGCCCAGAGTGACAACTGAGAATGACCCGTAACTCGAATGTATATTAGGTCGTCTCCGGATACCCCTAAATAACGGCAACTACAATAACCGTTGGAATATAACCCAGCATGCCTCATCATCTTAACACATAAGCACAACCCATCGTCATCTAAGTATTTCTCATCGCCCGGTATGTCAATCAAGGAGAATGAAATGGTTAGGGCGCGAACATCAAAGGAGACGACACCCGAAGGTTCCAACAACCAATGCAAAGCCCCTTTACAGAAGGTGGACCGACCAGATAGTGCATAGTCGTCCCTGACATAGGAGGGGACCCTGTGATAGGTTGTCCTCCAATATGAGCAAAGTGAAGAATAAGAAAAAACACGAAACTTACGAGCTCCAGTATTTGCAATGTCGACGATTGTGAAGCAGGGATGGGTAGAATAAGGATCAAAAGCAAATCCAAATACCAATGTACCGTGTGGCAAAGGTTTCGAAATTGTAAGCTGATCGGACAGAGACCTTTATCACTGGTAGTAGGATTATAAACCTCATAGCAAGGAGCAGGCCTTGAAGTGTAGAGGAGGAGTAGGCCATTGGAAGAGTTAATGACTAGCAGGGGTGTTATCTGATGCTCCGCTACAGCTCTTAAATCCGGTTCGTAGGAGATTGCCTGTGGAAATCGAACTCGAACACGAACTCTCATCATTGGGATTGGGATTCGGGATTTGGGATTGGGATTGGGATTGGATGGGGATCGCTCTGAAAACAAACTTGTTGTAGCTTGTCTGGTAGAAAAACCCTAAAACCGAGAGATTTCTGGCCTCATATCTATCCACGAACGGTGGTTCGGACAGATATCGTCGCCACCACTTGGAAATGGATTTGAATCGAGCCACCGACGGCGGTTGAAAGCCTCAAAAATACCTCCTCGATCAACAACTTCTTGCGTTCCTCCTCGATCAACTCATGGCGTTTCATGCGTTTCATGCGTTCTTCCCTCCTCCTCCGTCGTCATCCTCACCACCACCATCAATTTTGTGTTGCCCCAAAATTTTGTTCTTCTAATAAAAGGCAAATTGACGATAATTTTATTTCCACACCCTAATTTTCCTTAGCTACACATTCTTCATTAGCTACGCATTCTTAATAAATACTTTCTCAATACATATATTATAAAAAATGTTTCTCAACATATATTTCTATATTCCAATATTTTCCTTATTTTCAATTTTAAAATCCTAAGAGTATGTTTGGTTTTAATTTTTTGAATTAATTTTTTGAAATTTTTATAAGAAAAATATAAATTAATTTGACAAAAAATAAATACTAAAAAAATTATTTTAAAATTTTTAAAATTTTTTTCCACTAAAAAGATGAAATCATATTGAAATAAAAAAAATTTTTTACTCCGTATTATTTATTTTTGAAAACATATTCTAAAACTATAAGAAATAAAGTCTAATTTGTTTTTTCCCATTCATCCACTCATATTTTACTGTCATTGCCGCCACATTCAACCCTCCACCACCACCACCACCATTGCCACTTCTAACTCATCCCCCTCCATCCTAGACCTCCACAGTCAACATTGAATGATTTGTGGTGAGAAACTTGTGGGAATGTATAGTTCATGATAGAAAATTATCGTAGGCGGATAAGAAAAGAGATGACCAGAGGGAGAATGGCAGATGAGAGAGTTGGCCCTCTGGCGATAAAGGATGGTTTTGTAGCATTTAGAAATAGGGTTTGAGTAGAAGAAGATGAGGGTATTATGATATTTTTATTTTAGGACAAAATTGTATTAATGAAAATATTCCATTAAGTGCGTAAATTGAGTGGAATTAGTGTGTGTGAAAATAAAATTACCCCAAATTGGGCCCAAAATTTCGAAAAGCTTGTATGGCAAAATCACAACTCTAGGCTACGGTTTAACTCCTACAACAAATTTAACCTTGGTTTTTTTTTTTTTTTTTTTTTTTAAAAATAAAATAAATTAAACCTTAATACTCCCTCCGTCCCCAAAATATTAGTCATTTATTTCATTTTTCATTATCTCAAAATATTAGTCCCTTTTCAAAAATCAAGTAAAAAAAATAATATAAATTTCTCTATTTTGCCATTCTTTTAAATTCATTAACAAGATAAAATGTACAATAATGACGTTGATATTCAACAAAAAATGTACTATTAAAGGGTAGTTTTGGAAATTAATTTTTTTGAAGTGCAATAATTGTACCTACCAAAAAAAGTTAGATTCCCCAAAAAGGAGCATTATTTTGGGACGGATGGAGTATTTGAATATTACATAAAAGGACAGTCCAAAATACCATTTAATCCCGTTAACCACAAAAAATTAGTTTGTTTATAATCCGTCTTCTAAATCATCTCGCTATGTGATACTTTATACATATATTTTTTTTTTTGCCTCTAATGAAATATCAAAATAAATATCAATGTGTCACAGATTTATATGTGAAATTTATTACAAATTAGTATCATATATACATACTAGTGCTGTGTTCGTACCTGAAGGCACTGTGTAAATAAAATAAAGTGAGCAAAAAAGGAGAAAAGGAAAAAAAAGAAATAGGAAGGAAAATAAAAGGAGGGAAAAAATAAAAAACAAAAATATAAAAAGGAAAGAGGAATGAAGGTCGGTAAGAGAGAGAGAGAGAGAGAGAGAGAGATTTTACTTGTAACACCCGCCTCCTTGATTACCAGCTAAAGTAGAGGTTACTATAATTATATGCCTTTACGTGATTTACCTCTTTCTGCCCGCCGCTACCCTCTGACTGACACCATCCCCTCATCACTCCACTGTCCGTCGCCTTCCTAACACAAATCTTAATGATCAAAACATGGCCTAATTGGGTTATAGATTTTATTTTGATCTTCTTTTTAAAGTTGTTCTAGTGAGTATAACCAGTCTTGCATTTTTGTTTATTTTTACTCTTGTTGTAAGAATGTTCTTTTGGTTGGTCACTACTGCTTTCTTGTTCTTATGAATGGTCACAACTGCCTTCGTGGTCACTTTTACTTTTTTATCAGCTTCATGGTCATGTATTTTCTTGTTTCTTTACACTATCTTTGGATCTTTGATTGGTCAAGGGAATAGAAAATTGAGATGGAAATAAGTTAGTTAAAATATTCGTATTCATATTTCTTTTTTATTTTTTGGTTTTTTTTTTTTTTCTGTGGTAACCAACTAAAAACAATGGATTTTTTGATAATTATTTCTTCTCTTTTTTCTTACCCAACTCAATGGAAGATTGAAGATTGTAGGTGGGGTGTGTGAGTGAGTAAGGGTAAAGATGGAAGATTGTAGTGTGTATTAAGCAAATTTCTTTTTATCAAATTACTAAAGGTATGCCTTGAGTAATGGTGTACCTTGAGATGAAATGTGGTGTGTAAATAGAGGCACCCATTATAAAAATAATAAATTCTTAATATATATTTCTATATTCCAATATTACCCTTATTTTCAATTATAAAACCCTAAGACTATGTTTGGTTTCAATTTTTGAATCAATTTTTTGAAATTTTTATGAGAAAAAAATAAATTAATTTGAAAAAAATAAATACCAAAAAAATATTTTTAAATTTTTAAATTTTTTTGCCACTAAAAAGATGAAACCATATTGAAATAAGAAGTTTTTTTTTACTCCGTATTATTTATTTTTGAAAACATATTCTAAAACTATACTAAACAAAGGCTAATTTGTTTTTTCCATTCATCCACTCATCTTTTACTGTCGTTGCTCGCCGCAATTCAACCCTTTACCACCACCACCATCGCCACGTCTAACTAATCTCCTTCCATCCTAGACCTCCACAGTCAACATTGAGTGATTCGTGGTGAGAGACTTGTAAGAATGTATGGTTCATGGCAGAAAAATGATCGTAAGCGGATAAGAAAAGAGGTGACCGAAGAGGATGGCGGAATGAGAGAGGTGGCCCTGGCGATAGAGGATGGTCTGTAGCGTTTTAGAAATAGGGTTTGAGTAGAAGAATATGAGGGTATTATGGTATTTTTATTTTTAGGACAAAATTGTATTAATGAAAATTTTCATTAAGTATGTGAACTAAGTGGAATTAGTGTGTAGAAATAGAATTACCATCAAATTGAGCTGTAAATTTCCGAAAAGCTGTTTGTGGCAAAATGACAACTCTAGGGCTATGGGTTTAACTCCTACAAC
Organism: Camellia granthamiana; assembly: GCA_036172215.1. Classification (NCBI taxonomy): domain Eukaryota; kingdom Viridiplantae; phylum Streptophyta; class Magnoliopsida; order Ericales; family Theaceae; genus Camellia; species Camellia granthamiana. The sequence goes on along the minus strand of CM069916.1, from coordinate 21,967,330 downwards.
AGAATTTAACCTTGGTTTTTTAAAAAAAATAAATTAAACCTTAATACTCCCTCCGTTCCAAAATATTAGTCCCCTTATTTCATTTTTCATTGTCCCAAAATACTAATCTCTTTCAAAAACCAAGTACAAAAATAAAGTAAATTTTCTATTTTGCCCTTCTTTTAAATTCATTAACAAGATAAAATATACAATAATGACGTTGATATTCAACAAAAAAATTGTACTCTCAAATGGTAATTTTGGAAATTAATTTTTTTTAAAGTACAATAATTGTACTACCAAAAAAAAATTAGATTTCCTAAAAGGAGCATTATTTTGGGACGGAGGGAGTATTTGAATATTACATAAAAGGATGGTCCAAAATACCATTTAATCCGTTAACTACAAAAATTAGTTTGGTTTGTAATCCGTTTTCTAAATCATCTTGCTATGTGATAGTTTATACGTATATATATATATATATTTTACCTCTAATGAAATATCAAAATAAATATAAATGTGTCACAGATTTATATGTAAAATTTATTACAAATTAGTATCATATATACATACTAGTGCATGTTCGCCACCTGAAGACACAGTGTAAATAAAATAAGTGAGCAAAAAGGAGAAGAAAAAAAAAAGAAATAGGAAGGAAAATAAAATGAGGGAAAAATAAAAAACAAAAATATAAAAAGAAAAGAGGAATGAAGGTCGGCAGGAGAGAGAGAGAGAGAGATTGCATGTAACACCCGCCTCCTTAATTACTAGCTAAAGTGGAGGTTACTTTAATTATGTGCCTTTATGTGATTTATTTGCTAAAATGTATGAAAGTTATGTGCCATGAAGTGAAAGTTGGAAGTGGAAAGTTCGGCCTTGTTTATCTGGCAAGAGAAAAGGAGGTCAGTGGTTTTCAATTCTATTTTATGCTCCAGTAATGTTAGCTTTGGTGAATCACTGTGTATATTAACTTTATTGTGTTTGGAGTAATTTGTTTTCAGTTAAATATGTGCTTGATATATTATGGATTGGTACATATTACCATTGGAATTGGGTTTTTATTATATGATAACAGGCTCAGCCATTGCCCTATATTAAATGCAATTTATGGAATTATGTTAGTTTCTCTACCTTGGTGTTTGCTATCTTCTATAAATTAGATTTTCGTTTTTCCATTTTCATGTGTCCAATTTTTGCCTTATCAGCAACCAAACAGAGTGTTTTTATTCCATTTGATTGACTTTTCTGTGTTCTTCCATTTTTGGCCTCAACAGTACCAATATTGTATGTTTAATTCCGAGTTAGTCCGAAGATTTAAAAATAAAAGAGAAAACCCCAATTCTTTTTGGAGCTTATAGTATTACGCATAATGAAGTCCAATGTAATTGAATCTATATATTATTTGTGAACAGAGCAATCAAAATCATGAACCAGCTGAAACAGTCTCAGGTTGAGCATCAACTTCGCTGTGAAGTTGAAATCCAGAGTCATCTTAGACACCCTAATATTCTACGCCTTTATGGATACTTCTATGATCAGGTTATGGCTGGTCTAGTAGCTCATCATACATACAGCTCTCCATGTAGATAACTTGCCTGCTTTTATAGCCCACCTGACTAGTTACCTCTTTTGGAACACAATCGTTGCAAAAATGAGTTTATTTCATATTGGAATATGCAGCCAATGGTGAACTGCACAAGGCGCTACAGAAGTGTATATACTTCAGTGAAAGACGTGCCGCTACTGTGAGTGTCCATGTCATAGTTACTTCTTTCTTTTTTGTCTTTTGGCTTACAATTCCTAGTATATCTTGAATCATGTTACTTTTTACTTCCAGAGGTCCTTTCTAGTTGGAACCCTGATAAAAAGTTACCATTGGTTCTTTTTCATCAGAGTCAAGTTAATTTAGATTTTTTGCCTTGTATTGCATCATGAATGGGATCTGTATATTTTCAGATTCCATGGGCAACATTGTATTGACAATTTTAGTTTATTATCAAAACTGAATAAAAATTGTTGTTTTTGTTCATTGGGGATTGCAAACAGTATGCGGCATTACTAGCTCGAGCCCTTATTGTCTTGGAAAGCATGTCATACACAAAGATATTAAACCAGAGAATCTTTTGGTTGGTTCACAAGTAAGTAGCTTACATTCAGTTTTTTAATTGATAATAGAGGATAAACCTTGTGCTTATTTTTATCAACGTGGGATTTCTTTGTTAGGGGCAACTCAAAATTGCAGATTTTGGTTGATTAGTACACACTTTCAGCCGTAGGCAGACCATGTGTGGCACGCTTGATTACCTTCCACCTGAGATGGGTATGTTTATCTGATCAGACAAAGGATGCAACTATTTAAACTATTTGCTATTCATCTCTATAATTTATGTGTTTGAGTTTACAATGTGAAATGCAACAAAAGTACCTCATTCTAGCATATTGTAATCAACTGCCATGTATTGTTTTCTTTGCAGTGGAGAGTCTTGAGCACAATGCAAATGTAGATATATCGAGCCTTGGTGTCCTGTGCTACGAGTTCCTTTTATGGGGTTTCCTCCTTTTGAAGCAAAAGAACTCTCAGACACGTACAAAAGGTGAGCTTGGAATGCAAAGTGCATAAAGATGAATAGAGATGATTTAAAATTACCTCCGAAGTTAATTTTATGAACTAGTTTGTGTTGAATGAAATTATATGATATTTTTAGTGTGAATTAATTTTAATCTTAGTGGTATGGCTTGCTTATTCTTTTTTGTACAGGATTATGCAAGTGGATTTGAAGTTCCCTACAAAGTAAGGGTGGGCGTGGGTCGGTTGCGGCCACGGAACTTCCAATTCGCCATCCGTCCGCCGGATTGGCGGATTGGAGAAAATAAATCCGCATTTGTCTGCCAATCCGGCGGATGCAAATTGAGCAGATTGGCAGATGGATGCGAATTGGTTTGGCAGTTTAAAAGTTTACAAATTTTTAACATAATTCAACATGTGCACTTCCTCCAAAAAAAAAAAACACACAAACATGTGCACTTCCTTCCTCAACCACCACCTGTGTGCAATGCATATACAAACACTGTGCAATGGGCAAACATTGTGCATGAAATAAACACATACAAATTCTGTTGACCACAATCAAATAAATTGCCAAAAATCAATAAAAAATCATTCAAAATAGGTCATCCTATATAGGTCATATGGGAAAAAACACAGATACAAATTCTGTTGACCATAATCAAATAATTCAGTCACAAGGCTATTATCAAATTTTGTTGATGAGGGCATTATATGGTAGACTTGTGTATGGTCAACCACAATCAAATATTTCAGCCACAAGGCCATTATCATATATTATCCAAACTATCTAATAAAACATGAGAGATTGTCACACTAATAACAAAGGCCAAAGGAAAAAAAACAAAAAAACAAAGAAAGAAAAAGACTTGCAGAGAACAGAGAGCATTGCAAACTTTCAGCCATGGATAATATGTGATATTGGGATTGTTGTGTTGCTATTTTATAATAAAAACTCAACAAGAAAAAAAAAAGAAAAAAAAAAAAAAGAAGAAGAAAGATTTGCAGTGAACAGAGAGCATTGCAGACTTTCAGCCATGGATAATATGTGATTTTGGGCTTCTTGTGTTGCTATTTTATAAATAAAAACTCAGGAAAAAAAAAAAAAAAAGACTTGCAGAGAACAAAGAGCATTGCAGACTTTCAACCATGGATAATATGTGATTTTGGGCTTGTTGTGTTGCTATTTTATAAATAAAACCTCAAATACTGTGCAGGTCATTGTTGGCTTCAAAATCCAATATATTAAAAGACTAACAATAAAATTTTCAATGGTTCAAACTCAAAATCACATGACAGATATATGACAGATTTCATTGCATTTTCATAAAACAAAATCAAAACAATAAATTAAAAAAACAAAAGAAAAAAAAAACTTTTCATTCATTGATTCATTGAAAGAACAGAGAGCATTGCTTTCAAACATTGTGAGACATTTTCATTAATCATCACAACACCACCATGAGACAATAGAAGAAAGAGCAAAGACAGAGAGAGAGCAAATACCTAGAAAACAAATATAATCCAGAAACAAGCAACTCTCTCTTAATTAGACAACCTAGATAGCAGAAAGATTAAAAACCACTGAAATTAGATAAACAAGAAATCAAATACCCAGAACACACTCACAAAACACAGGTGGAGAAGCCCTAATTACTGAAAAGACAAGTCCTGAAAAAAAAAAAACCTTCGAATCGATGATATTGAACACACTCACAGAACAAAGGTTGAGAAAAGAAGATCCATTAGAGAAAAAGAGAAGAGAAGAGAAGAATACCTTCAAATCGATGCTTCGATCGCTGCTCGCCCCCACTATCGCAGATCGCCGATCGTTGCTAGCCACCACTGTTGTCGATCGCCGATCGCCTTCGTTCATGTGAGAGAGAGAGAGAGACAAAGACAGACAATGTTAGGCTAGGGCTACAAAACGTGAAATGAAAAAAGAAAGGGGCAAGATAGAGGGAAAAAGGGGGGAAAATAAGTTTTTTTGGGGGGGGGGGGGGGGGGGCCAATAAAAGTGGCGGGGGGGGGGGGGGGGGGGGGGCCAATAAAAGTGGCGATTTACCTGCAACCGGAATTGTCACGTCACAAAATTTAGATAATTAAATATTAATTTAAGACTAAATCTCAATTAATATTTCATTATCTAAGTTTTAGGAGTGAAACAAAATTTAAACGTTCTCGTTTTCATAAGGTTTAAGTAAATTTCCATACTCAAAAAATTACAAGGGATAAAAAAAACTAACAAAACGCCAACCAAACCATCCACCATAATTTCATAGTTATCCAATGCCTCCAATATCTCCAACATTAAAGTAACAATAACTAGTCAAAACAATTTAAATAATGTAAAGTTACAAACCATGCCAAATTATCAAAATACTAAGGTCATAAAAAAAATAATAATTACATAAACTAATATTAACTCTAAGCTTAAGAAAACAAAAGAAGTCCAAACGACATATCCACCAACTATAGTTATTTCTCGTCACTACCGTAGTTCTAACTAATCCTCTAATGAAAGTTCGACTGCGTACAAATAGAACACACCCGAGTTGCCAAGAGACAAAACAGGTCAGTATATAAGCATACTGGTATGAGTACAAATATTTGACATCTACGTGTCCATCAGACACAAATAAAAATACAATTAATTCTTGTTACGGGACAAGACAAATAGTTCCACCCTCACTGAGATGAAGGGATAGTTTCTCGAAATACGGTGGTATTTAGTTTCTTACCTGTACATAACTAAATATAAATTGAGTATAGAATAAACAAAATAAACATAAAAATTATGGTGGGTCAGCCGTGCATAAAAAGTTAGTAAGACCCACCATTCTACAAAAAAATATAAAGTTAGTGTAATTTAATCATAAGTAAATTGCTGAAGCAGTATAAAAATGCATTGTTTCATGCTTAAATCATTCGAATTGACCAAAACTCAAAGAACAAAAGTTGTACAGAATTAAATTTTTTAAAAGTTAACATGAACAAATTTAGTAGAAACTGAATAGGTTGAGAGAAAAACTTAATAGAAGAACCTAAACAAAATTTGATTGAAAAATCTGGAACCGAAAATGAAAAGAAACTGTCCTAGGATGATTTTTTTCGGAAAAGTTCAAAACATGAAAAGTGTTCAGAATAATGTTTTACTTCATTTTTTGAAAAATCAATAAAAATGAGGTTGTTTTGTGGATTAAAACAGCATCTAAAATCTGCATTGCTAAAATGAATAAAAACTACTATAACAAAGATCATCCGATTACAAGTTTTAATCGATCTTTTTAGTACAAAGTTAAAATAAAAAAGTTGTCTAGAATTACGTATACATGCCTTTGCCCAAATTTCATAATTTATCAAGGTCGTTTACTATTTTTCAAGATGTACAAATCAATACAATTCACACTATACCAATAAACTCATATTTAATTATTTGTACCTTAATTCCACCACTTCGACCCTTCACTTCCGGTCTACACATATATCCCATGTGCCTCCCGTATACCTAATACTGCTCCAAAGCCAAACTTGCACGGGGATATCGTCCTGAGTTTGACCTACACTCTCCGGATGGATAGCATATACATACGCGCGTAAATCAAAACACTTGTCTACTCCTGAGAACGAGGCAATAATACATATATACACAATCTTTCATCTACTCATGAGAACAAACATAACAATGCCAAGCCTAAGACATTCAAATAAATCTCATAATCATCACCTTTTTTTTTTTATACACTCTTTCTCACCAACACTCAAATAAAACAACAATCCATGGAGTCATGGTGGAGTATAAGAAATTTATCTATGGGTTCCTAATTTATTTTAATTTCATATATTCATGAGTGTGATTACAGCCATATAATAAATACATATAAAAATTCTAAACTTGACATACGCAACTAATCAAAATAATTAAAATCAATCTATCATCTTCATGTAAATATAAAATCAAATCAACATCAAATAAATAAAAATAAATAAATAAAAAACAAAGAATTAAACATAAATTAAGGGAAGTGGGTTTTGTACTCACAATTATTTTTTGAAAATCAAAGAAATATTTGAAAAACTAATGGAGCCACCAAAACAAAACCCTAACTTTTTTTTTTTTTTTGGTTCTTTTCCACTCCACTTTCCCGCCTCTCTTTTCACGCCACACACAACACTCTTTTTTTTTCTTTGATTACTCTTTCTCTCTTTCAGCTGCTCTCTCTTTCAGCTGCGCTTTCTCTCTTTTTTGTTTTCTTTTCTTGTTGATTACCTAATCACTATTCTAACTTAATTGACTATTACATAATATTATATAAATGTACATAAATATAACATATATAAATATAAATATAAGATCAATATATATAACACCTTTTATGTATATAAAAAAATATTAATATATATAAATAATCAAATTAATTATATATAATTAAATAGCACATTAAATTAATTAAATATCATATTAAATTCTCATGTATCCACACAATTAATAAAGCCAAAAATAAAATAAAGTAATAATAATAATAACAAATAATGACTTAAGAAAATTAGGGTTGCTACACAAACCGAACCCGCAAAATGAAAATTCTAAACCCGTATTCGCCCGCTACGTGTTACGCATCCACCCAAAAGGTGTCGGGTCGGGTTGGGTGTGGCGGGTCGGTGTAGAGACCCCATTTTTGACCGGCCTTAAGACTCAGACGTCACCGATTGAGCGCTTGGTGACGTTCCAAATTGTGCTCATTCTGAGGTTGCGGAGTCACGGCTGCGAGCCTTGCCTCCGAACTTCCGGACTCTTTTGTGCCTTGCCTCGGTTTGCGAACCAAGCCCTGTTTTCTTTGTTTTCTCTTCTTGAAGGGAGAGAGAGGTCTCATAGATCATCTCTCAGTGGCCGTAGGCTACGTTTCGTGGTCGTAGGCCATTTTTCCCATTTGGAGCCCGGTTCTCAGTTTTCGGAGCCGTCGGCCGTGTGCCTTGGTTCGGGACTGCCTAACCACCTCCGTTTGCTCTGGTTTTTGGCACACATCTTATTTCCTCCCTTTTGAGGGACACTGTGGCTCGAGAGCTCAACTTCGTGGTCAAATGCCACCTCCGGAGCTTAACAGTCAGTTTTCGGGGCCCCAGGCCGCGTGTTTTGGCCCCCGAACCTTCGTTTTGCATCGGTTTGAGTCCATTTTTGACAGAGACCTTATTTTCATTGTTAGGAAGGTTGTAGGAAGGTGGGAGGCTAGCAATTGTTCTGACTACCAGCTTTATTCCTTCATCGCCCATTTTTCCCACTAGAAAGCTGACTTTTCCCATTCCCGGGCCACTTTTTCTGACTTTCCTCCACACCATTATGTTGTACACACCTGGGAGGCCACCAATATGGATAGGCCGGCCATCAACTCTTCTTGACCCTTTTGAACCCCTCTAGAAAGTTGGTTTTTCTCTCTCCTCAGTTATATTTCCTAGTTTTTCTCCACATAGCTGTGTTCCACACACATGGGAGGCCATCTTTTTGGGGTGGCCGGCCACTAATTGAGCTTGACCCTTTTGACCCTGGCCGGCCGGCCAGCCAGGGGAGGTGGCCGGCCGGCCACCTGAACCTCCTGAACCTGGCCGGCCAAATTCCTCTCTCCTGGTTCCTTACAACTGTGCCAGCTGTTTTGACCCAAACCCCTGCCTGGGGATCTGTCCTTTTGGGGGGGAAATTTGAATTTGGTTTTCTCCCCCTTTTCCCTTGGCCTCTCCTCTATAAAGCCAGCCCCCCATCTCCATTTCAAAGGGTTACAAAAATTGATTGGAGCCTTTGCATATAACTCTCCCCCTCCCTCTCTTCCAAGCCTCAAAACATCCTTGTTTTGCACCATTTACCCTACACCTGATAGCCTATCACCTCCACACTCCATTCCAACATCTTGAGGCTGATTTTTAGAGGCTAGGAGCTCCTCTTCTTGGACCAGAAGCTGCTGGAAAGTTGTGATACAAGGGTGAGTCCTCTTCTCCCTCTTTCTTGCCTTATTTTGTTCTATATCTTAGCCCCTTTTGCTTACATTTTTAGGCTCCGACCCAAACTGGAAATAGTCTTATTTTGAGCTCTTCTTCATGTTTGATCAAGGGTTTTTATCTGTTTGAGGCCATCTGCTACCCCTTTCCCTTTTATCTCTCTTTTAGGACTATTTCTTGCATGATATATTAGCCCTATTTGTAAGAATTTATGGGCTTCGGGCCAAACTGTAAAGTGCCTCATTTTGAGCCTCTCTTCAACTTTGTTGAAGGGCTCTTCTCTGTTTGAGGTCATTTACTGCCCTGTTTGTTCATTCTCTCTTTCAAGGCCATTTTTGCATGATAAATTAGCTTTGTTTGTGAGCCTTTTTGGACCTCGACCTAAACTGAAAAAAGTATTTTTTTAAGGCCCTCTTGATGTTTGATTAAGGGCATTCTTTTGTTTGAGGTCACATGCTCCCTTGTATGCTTGATTGCCTTTTATTTTGAGCCTTACAACTAAGCCCTTGTTGCATGCTTTGTTTGGCCTTCTAGCCACTGAAATCCAGTGGATTTTCAGTGGCTAATACACTGTTTTGAGCCTCAAAATCAAAGGGGGGTGACCCCCTCTCACCTTGCTTTGTTTAATGGTCATTTTGGCCTTCCAAAGAGGCCCTATCTTGCATGCTTAGTTAACTGATTTTAGGGCCAATTTGGTGAGTTTTAGGGCTTTCATATTTGATTTTCAGAGTTAATTTTGCCATGCTTCATGTCTATCTTGCATGTGCTTAATAACCCCTTGTATGGCCCTTCAAAGGAACTCATTATTTGTACACATGTTGGCTGCATTTCAGAGGTTATTTGGGCATGTTTTGGCATGGTTTATTCACTGATTTTTGCTGATTTGATGAGCTCTCACCTGCTTCATATACATGCCATATAAACCATGTTTGCTAGTTAAAGTTGCATGCTATTTTAGTCCATCATGCTAGCATCTTTTAGTCATGCTTTGAACTAGAAATGTTCATGTTTTGGGACTGCCTTGGCTCTGTCTTTGTGCTTCATGGTCAAATAATGCATGCTTTGTATAGCTATAAGTCAATACATGTGCCTAGTTTTGAGTTTCGGGGTTCATCTCATGCATCGGGTGCCATGTTTCCATGTTTCGGGGCCATTTAGCATCATGTTTCAGTGCTGGAAATTACATGCTTGTATGCCATATTTCATGCCTTGCCATGCCTTGTTAGAGTGGCATTTGGTGCCTTAGGTTCGGTCCTCGGTTTGCGTGCATATGTGCACGCATTTCGATAGTCTCATTTTCATCTTATGGCCACTGATGTGAGTGTGGCTGAGGTCCACTCATATTGGTGTAAGTCCATCGTGCATTGTGCCATTCCATTTCATAGCATTACGTATGCTAGGTTGTATGTTAGAGCATTGTATATGCCATGTTATATCGAGCATTGTGTATGCCATTTCATAGCGTTGTGTATGCTAGGTCGCATATTAGAATTGCATTCATGCATGTCATGCATATTGCATCGTGTTTGGGATAGGAGTTAGCCCGAGCACGGGAAACGAGTGACGTTTCGTACTCCGAGTGACGGAACGTGTCTCAATTCCCGGTCACCGACACTCCGGATTATCCATGATGGAGTCCCAGTTTTGTTGTGTCTCCATGTGCATTCATTTCATATTGAGTCGTGCAATTCAACTCCTCGGCCATCATGCATCGAGATGCGTGATTGGTGGCACGAGGATCGAGGCAAGCATACATATGTGAAAATACATTGCCATGCCCCTTTCTTGCTCTCTGTTGCAGCAAATCAGAAACCGGCAGTCTCTTGGTGCTTCGTGCAATATTCCGGGCCTAATTGTAAACAGAGGCTAATTGGGGCGTCGCAATGGATTTCCGCGCAAGGCAGCTCAAGCATGCATCATTCATCATCCGGAACAAAGCTGAGGCAGTCCATAGGCTTGCATACTAATTTACTGCTTTCCTAGATTAATTTGTTAATTAATTAGGATTTTGTACTTATTTGGACTGTATTATTTATTTGGAACTGTATTATTTATTCGGACCCTCCGCGCGAGGGCAATATTGTAATAAGTGTGCGTGTGTGTGATGTATGTCTTCCAACCCCACGTCTTTCTCCCTTTTATTTACCAGCTTATGGTGGTTAGATTAGGGCATATTTCAATTAGCATACAGTATGATAGCATGTTTGCATTCATTCATCTGTTTTGCATGCACCGGGCTCGGCGCATCATACTAACTGCATTTGTATTTAAATTCCAAGTTGAATACATGTTAGTTGTAGCACAAACTGTGGGTTATATAATTGTTTGCTAATTTTGCAGTGCTTACATGTTGGATTAAGTGTTGCTATTTACCATAAATTGAGGGTTGAGTTTTGGTGGCCAAATACACCTTCCATTCCACTGACCACAGAGTGTTTTCTAATGGTGACAAATATATATATTGCTGTTACTCTTTTTTGCAGGTGTTTTATGGGGCTGAAGTTGTATAATGGGACATTCTCTTGTGGGTTGAGTGTTGAGAGACTATATATTGAGTGTTATTCGTTATCTGCCGAGTGGTGCGAGGCTATATATTGTGGGTTGAGTGTTGCGAGCCCCTACATTATATGCATTATACTATTTGTCCTTTACATATTTAGGTTTCTGTTTGGCTGCTCTCTCATTATCTATATGGTTGGACAGGTTTTATTAAATCTCCAAACTTTAAGATTTGGGTTGCGGCTGTTAAGGATGATGGCAGGTTTATGGCTATGTTTGGCTATTTTCGCTGCTGCTGCTGGCAAGTGTAATAGCAAAGTGCAGGCCATGTTTTCGTCTTTTGTCACAAAGAAACTTGTTTTTGTTGTTTTGTATATTTATACTTTCCGAATTTGTATCAAACTCTCTAATCTCTTTTTGAGCCTACCCTTGCGGGATGTGCAAGGGATGTTATTTCATTTAGGTGTCTTTGCTGATAGATATGTTCATGGCCCACATATTTTGTCTATGGGGCCCATGAACATTCTCCTTAGTGTGTTGTTTGTTGCTTGTGCACATATTTCTATTAGGTTTTGGTTGAAGTTTTGATGTTCTAACAGGTTGTTTGTTTTGGTCCTTGTGGGCCCTCATCCTTTTGGGACGGGTCTGCATTGTTGCTGTCCAATTTTTTATTGGTTTTTGTATAGTTCTGTTAGGGCCTGGGGTATGCCCCTTGTATTTTGTGTAAGTTTTTGTTTTTATTTTATGACTTATTCACCCAAAAAAATGATAGCCAAGCCTACTATAGTTGCATTTTTGCATGTGTTGCATTGGGCATCTCTGTATAGTTAGGATCATGCATGGATTTCTAACATAGCTTCTGTTTTGGCTTGGAGTACTCGATAAGTTTTATGCTTTAGCATCCTTGCATGTGTGTGAGTGACTACCATGATAGCATGCTTACCATGAGGCTATATGTTTATGTGATATATCTGCCTGAATGCCTGTGGGTGAAGGTTGGATTATTTGAATTGGAATAATGCATTGACTGTGACCATGTTTTCTAAACCCACCTGAGGGTGGCAAACCCACATTTTAGTCTACCTGCGAGTAGCAAACCGTTTTCAAAACAAACATGAGATGTGTTATTCTAATTCGGCGATCCAGTCTATACTTGTATGCTGTGCGCATCACATAGTAAATCTAGGCTAATAACCGGAATAAGAACGTATAATGTTTTCAAAGCTAGATATCATGGTTAGTAGAGGCCGATCTTTGATCGGGCGAGCAGGGGTGCGCACGAAGTGACCTTCCCCAATCGTACCCAAGTTTCTCGAGGCAACTTTGGTGATGACGGACACGTGGCCTTAGGCACGAGTCAGGGTTTTCTAAATTTCTCAAAATAAAAATATTTAGGTGGCGACTCTGTATCTGGCAAAGCAGTCCATGTTTGGCACTTCTTTCAAAAATCTGTTTCCTCAAAACGATTTGCCGGATTTGGACTCTTTGGTTCAGATTAAGAACCGTGACAATTTGAGTCCTGAACTGTAGTGAGCCCATAACGAACGGAACGGGGGACTCATCCCTCCCGGGGCGTTCGAGGACGTCTACAGTTTCTGGCGACTCTACTGGGGATTTAGAGAACTTGACTCGAACTCATGATATCTTGTTTTGACTACACTTATGTGTTTCTTTGCATTGCATGTGCATTGGTGCGCCTAGGACACCGTGTTTGCCATCTGCTATTCCTGAGCGGTTTGCCAGAGGCTGCATGCCATAACGCTTACCGGTTACGGGCTCTGCCAGTATGGGAACACAAACCCCGATTTTACCGGGGCACCCTTTTTGACCATTCGACCTAGTGCATATTCGGAATCCATAGTGACCATCCCAAACTAGGATAGGTTGCTTACCCGATAGGTTGTTTGAAACCGCTGCGTGCGTAGTGAAACCCTAGCTCCTGACAGAATAGGACAGGGAAACCCTACCCCAACATAAGGGTGTTTTGGCTCTCACTTATCTATTATGTGCTTTTAGAGTGCGTCTCTATAGGGAATGCATGTATCAGTTTACAAGTTTGGGCATCAGGCCCGCGGGCATCAGTATTTGGTGGGAATCAGTTTTACCTGAGGGTATCAGTTTGCAGGAAAAATTTGGGGCAGAGTTCAGTAGAGAGCACAGTCATTCAGCTTTGCTCAAATCTGTTCTAGTAAATCAGGTTGAGATGCCGCATGTTTTCTCTTTTGCTAGGTAGTCCTGGAACTATAGCTTCAGAAGGCTTCGATATCCCCCGGGTACATTGGACTAGTGCTGATAGACTTTGTTAGGTCAGAAATTCAATTCAAGGGCAACCAGTGTTCTTTCGCTGAGGCAAGGCAAAGAAAGGCCAATCAAGGCTCACCGGTTCATCTGATCCATCAGTCGCCAGTCACATCACCTTTGTTTAGACTCAACAGACCGTGATAGCACAGGGTTCAAAAGAATTTGTGGCCGTGATAGCAGCGCTAAATCAGGGAACTGCCATGCAGGCTGAGACCAGTATTGAAACGCAGCGCCCATCTAGGGCATCTGCCTCACATCCAGCTTTGGGACCCCAGCCGAACTTTGACCCACTTCCGCCAGCTGAAAATTTGCAGGGTCCAGATCCTCGAGAAGGGTTGGCTCAAGCCCGAGTTTCCAGACCCCTGGTGCAGCCTAATGAGAGGCTTTATCCCCTTGATGCTAGTGACCTCGATCCGACCGCGGTGAAAATCGCAAACCTTGAGAAGCAATTCAAAAAGGCACAGGGCCTTAACTCCATTCCCAACATTGAGGACGGGCACACTGAGTCTGCCGTACGGCTCCCAGACAGATTCAAAATGCCACATATTGACCGTTTCAACAGGTCTGGAGATCCAATGGTACATATCCGACTTTTCTTAGATGTCCTGAAGCCGATGGGTTTGACTAAACCACAAAAACTCTCTCTGTATGAAAGAACCCTGTCAGGTGTAGCAGCCACTTGGTACACTAAGTTAGAGGACAAAGTGAAGCAAAATTGGGAAGAATTGGCTGAGGCCTTTGTCGATCAGTATTCCTACAGTACCCAAGTTGAAATGACCATCCAAGAACTTGAAGCAACCCGCCAGAACCCAACAGAGCCTTTTGTGGAATTTGTTACAAGGTAGAGAGCAAAGGCAGCACAGATGACAGATCGCCGCCCTTCTGAGAGGGATCAAGTACAGATGATAGTGCAAAACCTCGAGCATGATATGTTGCAAAAGTTGATAGTCGCTCTGCTATTCACTTTCAAAAGTTTGCATGAACTGGGGGTTCAGATCGAGAATGCGTTCAACAGTGGGATCATTCCTAGAACAAGTGAACTGACAAGGAGGGTGATTTCAAGGAGTACCAATGCTGGTAGTAGCACTATTCCCAAACCCGCAGAAATCAATACAGTCGCCACAGCTAACCCTTTTGCCAATCCAAGCCTACAAACAGCCGACCTAATCCGAGCTCAGGGTAGAACTTTCACTCCTATCTATATGAGCCTAACTAGCGCACTAAAAGTCTTGATGGAAAGAGGGTATCTCAAACCCCTCGATCCTCAACCTCTGCCTGACCCTCTCCCAGCAGACGTAACTCCTCCAAGTACTATGTGTACCATCAGCAGTGCGGCCATGGCACCAACCGTTGCTACCGCCTTCGTCACGAGGTCCAAAATCTCATCGACAACCGGACGATAGCTCCACCTTCAAACCCCAATGACCAAACATCTCTTGGCTACCTCAATCTCATCCATATACTGCCATCCACCTATGACCCCAGCATATACATCACCCCGGCCCATCTACCCAAGCCTGAGGTGTTTATCCCAGAAAGCATGGACTTATGCATGATGGGTGCACCTGAACCTCAACCATCTCAAACCCGTGAACCCACTATTTCTGAGTTGATGGGAATGATTAAAGATCTTCAAAGAACCGTGACAGATCTGGCCTCCGGGACATTGGCTCCATCATCGACCACATCACATACTGGGAATTTCATATCAAAAGGCTCCCCAGTCTTGGGACGGGCTGCATTTGAGGAAGGCCAATCCCTTGGCAAAGTGGAGGCGAGTGGAAAGAACAAGGTAGGGGCGGGCATGGATCCCCATGAACATCTTCTGTTCGTTGTTGAGGCTTTGAAAGCCGAGGGACTGAACAAAGAGCAAGTCCTCGCAGTTGTTGCAAAAACTGTGGATGACACTTTCACTACTCAAGTTGAGGGCAGTCTAAATCAAGGGAAAAACCGGCAAAAGGGCCGTCGTACCAGAAATGATCCTGTTAGCTCTAATCCTCCACTCGGAAGAGATCAGCAAACCAGGCCAGCACCTGCCAATCCCTTTGCTGGTGCGCCCAGCAAAAATCCACAAACCTTGAAGTACCAACCCCGAGGTTGGAGGGTCTTCCATGCCCTCTATATGCCTTTGTCCAAAGCTCTCCAAAACCTTGTTGGACAAGGCCATCTCAAACCGCCTCGGCCTCTCCCGAACCCTCTTCCGGCTACACATGATGCTACCCAGTACTGCGCGTACCATCAGCAAACCGGTCATGGCACCAACAATTGCTCTCGTCTTCGCCACGAAGTGCAAGATCTGATTGACAACGGGGTCATTGCCGCTCCAAGCTCTGCAAAGTCTATCGGCACTTGATCAGTGAACTTGTGGGGGACAATGTGATGTGATCGAGGGATGAACCACCTGCGGACGGCGCTAAGTTTACTTCGAATATGGCGTATGGCACGCACTGTTTTGAGCATTTGTGAATGCTGGGTTTTGTACGTTCTGGCTTGGGTATTGAGTCAGTTCTGTTGTTTTGTTTTGAGTCTGTCTCTTTGTTTTGAGTCAGTCTTCTCATATTGAGTCAGTCGGGTCTGTCTTGTTGTATCGAGTCAGTCCTGTTTTGTTAAGAGTCGGGTGATTTCGAGGATGTTACCTCAAACATCACTTGCTTGTTTTGTGTTTTCGTTTTCTTTTGAGTCTATTTCTGCCTTGGAGCCAGTTACGCCAACAGATTTGAATGAACAGTAGTGATTTTCACATTCTTGTGCTCACTTCTGCCTTGTGCCAGAAGTTCTAAATGAAATGGCAGTGCTTTTAGCCTACTTTTCTGTGCCTCGAACTCATTGCATTGACCTAAGTTTTTCAAAACCTTTTGAACACTATGATGAAAACGAAGAGGAAAGAATTCCTCGGGATTTGCAAAAATTTGATCAATTGAGAGAAAGAGAGGCGTGTTAAGCCCTTAATGAATGAAATCATGTTTGTTAATGTGAGTACTGAGAAGGATCCTGGCTTGATTCAAATTGGTTCTACATTGTCTTCCGCGCGAGCGATTAGTCGCTTTCTTAAAAGATTTCAAAAAAAATGTTTTGCGCAGTCCCGCGAAGACCTGTGTGGAATCGCTCTTGAGATTGTGCAGCTTAGGATCGCTTTCAGCCTTGAGACTCGACCCCCTTTTGCTTTCCGACCTTGAACCTTAACTCAGAATGTTCAACGGTCAACTACAATGTGAGGCCTGTGTGGCCAGATTCGAAGCAGCCCATGAATCAACGGCAAGAAAAGTCAGATTTAGAAGATCAAATGTCATCAAAAGAAGCTTGCAAAGCTAGATTAGAAGCACCCCTGGAACTAGAGGCAAAGAATTTCAAATGTACTCGAAGAGCCGAAGATGGATCATTCCACAAATCAAAGAAGGTCGGCAAGAATGCCAAACCCCAGAAGGGAGGAAAGAAGGAAGTATTGCTGAAGAAAAACTGAGTTCCGATCCACAACACTAGGGGCAAATTCAGCCCCCATGGGATGGACTCCTGCATCGTCAGCGAACAGCAATCACTCTCTTGGATTTAGACGGATTTGAGATCTTAGAACCATTTGACATGGACCAAGCTACACTTTTACCCTTGAGAGGCTCGATGGGCCGAAAACCCGAAAGGGCGACCCAAGCAAAAGTTAGAGCGAGAAAAAAAAGAGAAAAGAAAAGAACAAAAGAGAAAAATGCAAAAAAAAAAAAAGTGAAGAAAATGCAAAAAATGAAAAGAAAAAAAAAAGATGAAAAAAAGAAAAGAAGAAATGAAAAGAATTGAAAAGAAAAGAAGAACATAGCTCGCAAGGTTGAAAACCCGGAAGGGCGGCCTTAGCAAAAGTTAGAGCGCAAAAGGAGAGGTCAATACACGAGTGTACCTTAACCCCGAACTACGTAAGGCTTGATTCCCATCTTTGGGATACGTAGGCAACTTCGTTCTGAAGTCCAGCCACAAAACACTTCAAATTCGATTGTGTCCATGTGATGGTTCTAGTCTTTGTCTTCACTGTATCCGAGAGTTTGGTTGCGTTCGTCACTCTGAGGACTGACTACAATGCGCTGCGGTGCCATTCAAACAAGGGGCAACTTTCCGTTGCCATTCAATGCGCTGCGGTGCCATTCAAACAAGGAGCAACTTCCCATTGCCATGAAGTGTCCTCCAGACAAGGGGCAATTTTCCTTCGGATCTGAGGTTGTGCATCTCAAGAGTAGGTTCCGTGCTCGTTGAGAAGTGGCCGTTTGCAAAAACAGTTTTTGAGAATTTTTACTGAGGTTGACTAATTCTCTCGAAAATTATTCCATTTTTCTAAAACTGGACCACTTTCTTGGACCCAAAAAAGGAAAATTTTCAGAGCTCACAACCTGACTTGCATGATTTCAAATCAGAAAATCGAACAAGCATGTTAACCAAACTCTTATGCTGATCAAAATTGTTTTAGTAAAAAACCAAAAAAAATGGTCAAAATAATGAACTAGGGGCACAATTGAGTCAGGCTTCCTATCTTTTCCCTGTTGTCAATGCATTTGCTAGAAAGGGCACCATACTTGCCAAGAAGGACACTCTACTTGCCAGAAAAGAGCACAACTGAAGCTAACAACAAAGGGCTGAAAGCTCTCTCATCCTCCAAGCAACGAGGTATCAAGCCAAGTGCGAAGCACAAACCAGAATGGATCAAGATATTCTACTCTCTCGTCTGGACACATCTGATCACATCCAAACTCCCCGGCAGAGCATCATCGACCGATGTCAGCTACAGATTTGCTACACACCCAGTTGTAGTTGTAGACACCCCATTTTTTACCATCCTCAAGACTTGGACGTCACTGGTGGAACACTTGGTGATCATCCATGTTTGTGTTCGTCTCGAGTTCCCGGAGGTCTCGGCTACGCGCCTTGCCTCAAGATCTCTCGACTCAACTGTTTTGTGTCTGGTTTTGCACCAAACACTTGTGTTTTGCCTTGAAAGGGGCAGTGAATGCCTTGTGAGGCATCCCCATACATCACCGGCCATGGCTAGAGGCCACCGGCCAGTATTTTCTGCCATTGGCAGTGTATATTACCGGTCGGCACCTTTTGTTGCCGGTCGGCCTTAAATTTTGTCAAAATGACACTTTTGGCTGCCGACCACTGTTCATCTGCTTTTAGCAGATATTTTGTGCCAGCTGTGATAGCTGGTACCCACTCTGTCCCCCTCCATACACGTGTATGGAGGGATTTCCCTCTTGGATGGCTTGTTTTGTAAGCCTTACAAGAGGGAATTGCCTATAAGAGGAGCTCCTCTCCCTTGGCATTAGGGTTAGACAACTTTGTGAGAGGAGCTCTAGTTTTAGGTTTAGGGTTTCATACATATCCTATCTCTATATCTCTCTCTTGTGTGTGTATAAGTGTGTTTGTGTCTTACTATTGCACACAAACACATAGTGCTACACCTTTTCTTGGTTTCTTGGAGGACCAGAGGTTGTTCTTGAGGTTCTTGGGTGGTTTTGAGCTTGAAGAACCAGCTGGAGCTCCATTGTTGAAGAGGTTCTACAAGGGTAAGAAACTTGCTCATTTTTACCCCATTCTTGCATACTATTTTTGCCTATCTTAGAACTGTTTTTGAGCTTAGTGTATAATATAAAAAAGTTCTGTTTTTAGGCCCTCTAAATAGTTTCTTAAGAGTGTTTTGTGGTTTGGAGGTGTTTGACCCCTCTTAGGCCTTGTAAGGCCCCATTTTGTGCTATTTTGAGTGAGCTCCGGGACTTTGGTGTTTGGGCCTCCTCACCACTGAAATCTTAAGGGATTTCAGTGGTGAGGATGGTGCTTTGAAGTCCCAAGAGGGAGAGGGTCACCCCCTCTCCTTGTTGTCCTTGAAAAGGACTATTTTTGCCTCTTGAGGGAGCACCTAGCTTAGGCTCATGTTGACCATGCCTTGGCTGTTATTTATGCTTATTTTGCCATGAAATAGCATTGTTGTATGTTGGTTTTGGTACACCATGCATGCTTAGCATACCTACCTTGTAATGCCATGTTTAGGCCTTAACATGCTTTGGGTTGTAAACCTTTGTTCTAGCATGCTTTAGGCTTAGCTTTATGAAGCTTTTGTGCTTATTTCACCATGTTTAAGGTCTATCCATAGTTGTTCGGGTCGATCTTGGCATGCTTAGTATGGCCCCTTTGCATTTTTGGTTTGTTAGCCTTAAGTGTGTGAATGTGTAGCATGCGTTGCTTGCATCATTTCAGTGGTTCGGAACCACTTAGCATGTCATTTCATTCCATTTAACATGCCTGAATGTTTGCATTTGTCGTCCCTTTAAAGCCTCAAAGGGTTCATGTTTCATGCTCCATTAATATGCCATTGCATATGCCCTCATGTGTAGTCTTCTTAGATGCCATCTAAGTAGCCTTTTGGCTTTGTTTTAGCATGTTAGAATTCTGTTCTTGATCACTTAAGTCTTGCCATGTGTGGTTGTACTAAGTGTAGTTCAATGCTTCATTAGCTTGCCTCGAGTGCTTGGACCATGTTGCATCCTTGGCTTGCCTTTGTTCATTTGGTTTGGCACCATTTTAGCATGATTTCAGAGCTTCCCATTGAATGCTAATTGTCCATGTTTGCATCTTCTTAAGTGTGCTTAGAAGTTGCTTCATTATGCTTAAGTCTTGAACCATGTATCTATGCATGCTTGTATGTACATTTGCCTTCATGTACTTAGCATTTTGGCCACTGTTTTGGGCCTAATTAGAGCTGCCTAACTCATGTTTAAGTCCATCCTTTGCTTGTTTGCATGCTTACCTTGCATGTTTGCTTGTATACTTGCATAAGTGTCTTGCATTGCCATGTTGCATCCTTAGCTCGTATGCCTAGGTTGCATTGCATCTTGCATGCATGCTTTGTCCCTTGATTTAGTGATAGGGATTGGGCCTTTGATTGTTTGTACGCATTACATTTGATATCAAAATGTGCATGTTTGGTTCTTGGGCTATCACGCATTGAAATGCGCGATTGGTGGTCCTAGAACCAAGAACCATGTCCCTTTGAGTCATAAACATGATAAGGGGCATGATTGGTGCATACATTGCTTGAATTGCATTGCCATGCAAAGCCCTGTCCTCTGCTGCTGTCCAACAGGTTCTGCAGGAACTTTTTGCCGATCGGCTACACAGAGTGCCGACCGGCAATCAATCTATGGCCGATGGATTCATTTTGTGCCGATGGACACCAAATCACAGCCGGTGATGATTACCTCCAGCCGGTGGCACTCCCTAACATCCAGTGAGCACATCCTGAGATTTTGGCAGTCTTCAGTGGTGTATAGCAGGGAAAACAGAGGCAGCTTGTGCATGGCAGTGACTTTCCGGGCAGGACTGAGCATGCATTACATCAGACCCTCTTCCTGAGGCCTTTACTGTTTAAATTAGATTAATTAATTTGCTTAATTAATTTAGTGGTTTGTAATATTTAATTAGCTTGTCGGTTAATTAAATTGTAATATTCATTTGGTCCCTTCGAGCAAGGGCAAGTTTGTAATAAGTGTGGGTGCGTGTGTGCATGTCTTCCAATCCCCCACTTCTTTCTCCCCCTTTTACTTACCTGCTTTTGATGGTTAGTATTAGGACATGTTTAATTTAGCATACCTTATGCTATGCATGCGTGCATCCATACATTTGTCTTGCATGCACCGGGCTCGGCGCATCACGCTAACTGCATTAGTATTTCAAATCTGAACTTGAATACGTGCATCAAATGATTGCATCTCACATGCCATTTTTAGGATTAGCCGAGCCTAACCTAACTGCATTTTGTATGTGATGCATTAGTCACTTCAGCATGAACTAGGATCACGCATGTTTGCTAACTAGTTTACTGTTTTGGCACGGAGTACGATGTAAGTATTTCTATGCTTTAGCATACCGCATGCGTGTGGATGTTGACATAACAAGCATGCTTACCACGTGGCTAGATGCTTATGTGTTATAAAATGCTTGAATGCCTGTGGGTGAAGGTTGGATTGTTTGAGTTGGAATAACTCGTTGAAATCCATGTTTTAGCCTACTTGCGGGTAGCAAATTCCAAAACATTTTTCAAGACAAACGGATATGCAATGCTTATTTCCAAATTAGACAATCTAGTCTATACTTGTTTGCTGTGCGCATAACATAGTAATTCTAGGCTAATAACCGGAATAAGAACATATAACGTTTTCAAAATTGGATATCACGGTTAGTAGAGGCCGATCTTCGGATCGGGCGAAAGGGGGTGCTCATAGCTGACCTTCCCCAATCGTACCCAAGTTCCCGAGCCGATGCAACTTTGGTGATGACGGACACGTGGCCTTTGGCACCGAGTCAGGGTTTCCTAAATTCCCCCATTAAAAAATATTTAGGTGGCGACTCTGTATCTGGCAAAGCAGTCCATGTTTGGCACTTCTTTCAAAAATCTGTTTTCTCAAAACGATTTGCCGGATTTGGACTCTTTGGTTCAAGATTTAGAACCGTGACACAAATCGAGTCCGAACTGTAGCGAGGTCCTTCCCCACGGACTTGTCTACAGTAGCGCAGCCCCTCTGTGGGAGAAACTCACTATTGTGAAAAAGAATGAGAATCTGGTAGAATACCAGGGGCAAGAGCCCACAACTTCATGCTTATCCATCAACCACCCAGGGGAGGGATTAAAAAATGAGAGATTAAAGAATAGAGAGATGTGCGCTGAGAAAAAAAGTGAGGAAAAGGGTTTTGTAAGAAAAGCCGAGCCTGAGGGCCGAGTGATGTGAGAATCACAAATGAGAAAGGGTGGGAAACAATACCCGAAGAAATTGGCTCCTCGCGAACTGAGAGGTCTCTTATCTTTGTAACACGTCTGTGTGTCGTGTCTTTTGTTTTGTTTGTCTCGATTCTTGTTTTGAGTCGTTTGAGTGTCAATAGATGTGTTTAGGTTGTTTTACCTTGTTTTTCCTTTGTTGAGTTGTGTTTAGGTTGTTCTACCTTTTTGTTTTCCGTTATTGAGTCTTTTTCGTTGTATTCAGTTGTAGGCTCAACACCCGGTCGAGATCTCATTTCTCAATTTCAAAAAAAAAAAAAAAAAATCATCTTGTGCTCAGAATGCTGTGCCATTCTCCACATTTGTTCAAAACAGTATTTGTTCTTTCATAAAACTGCAGGGTCCACCCCCGATAAGCGTGAACAGTAAAACAAGGACCTATCTGAAGCTATGTGGGTTCCAGACTGCAAAGCAAAAGAAAAAAAAGGGAAAATCAAAGCATCTGAGTGTGCTTCAACTTCAGAAAATTCCGTGATTGTATTCCGGATGTACCTTTTCAAAGCCTTGTCGATGCCCCGAAGTATGAGTGTGCCTCTACCTCAAGCGCAAGATCAAGCCTGCTTCAAAGTTATGCACCCTTCCACCCGCATTGTTATGCACTTTTCCACTTGTATTGTCATGCACACCTTACTTGCATTTATTTGCATATTGTGTTATCTTCTACCATTTATCCTTTTACGCTGAGCAGCGTTTGGGATAGTTGTCCTCCGGGACTTTTTCAGGTTGCGTTGTGCGCACACTTGAGCGGTTGTTTTCGGACCTCTTCTCACGATTTCAGCGTGGTTTGAGTGTCCCGTTCCTTACGCGATTTCAGCGTGTTTGGAATTTATCCCAGGTTGCGTTGTAGACGCACTGGGCGGGTTGTTGGACCTCCTCTCACGATTTCAGCGTGGTTTGAGTGTCCCGTTCCTTACTCGATTTCAGCGTGTTTGGAATTT
Source organism: Camellia granthamiana (assembly GCA_036172215.1). Lineage (NCBI taxonomy): Eukaryota > Viridiplantae > Streptophyta > Magnoliopsida > Ericales > Theaceae > Camellia > Camellia granthamiana. The sequence goes on along the minus strand of CM069916.1, from coordinate 21,944,256 downwards.
ATCTCAGGTTGCGTTGTGCGCGCACCTGGGCAGTTGTTTTCGAACCTCTTCTCACGATTTTAGCGTGGTTAGAGTGTTCCTTTCCTTACGCGATTTCAGTGTGTTTGGAATTTATCTCAGGTTGCGTTGTGTACGCACCTGGGTGGTTGTTTTCCGGCCTCCCCTCACGATTTCAGCGTGGTTTGAGTGTCCCGTTCCTCACACGATTTCAGCGTGTTTGGATTTTATCTCAGGTTGCGTTGTGCGCGCACTTGAGCGGTTGTTTTTGGACCTCTTCTCACGATTTCAGCGTGGTTAGAGTGTTCTTTTCCTCACACGATTTCAGCGTGTTTGGAATTGATCCCAGGTTGTGTTGTAGACGCACTGGGCGGGTTGTTTTAGGACCTCTTCTCACGATTTCAGCGTGGTTTGAGTGTCCTTTTCCTCACACGATTTCAGCGTGTTTGGATCTTATCTCCGGTTGCATTGTGCGCGCACTTAAGCAGTTGTTTTTGGACCTCTTCTCACGATTTCAGCGTGGTTAGAGTGTTCTTTTCCTCACACGATTTCAGCGTGTTTGTAATTTATCCCAGGTTGCATTGTAGACGCGCTGGGCGGGTTGTTTTTGGACCTCTTCTCACGATTTTAGCGTGGTTTGAGTGTCCCGTTCCTCACACGATTTCAGCGTGTTTGGATTTTATCTCAGGTTGCGTTGTGCGCGCACTTGGGCGGGTTGTTTTTGGACCTCCTCTCACGATTTCCGCGTGGTTTGAGGGTCCTCTTCCTCATACGATTTCAGGATGTTTGGAATTTATCTTAGGTTGCGTGGAACGCGCTCCTGATTGATTTTCTTTGTTCTTCCTCCACTCACGAGTCCAGCGTGGTTGGCGTATGTCGCCATTTTGCATCTATTGTACTCTCTGTTGCATCGCATCTATTATCTATTGCATCACATCTATTACATCCATTGCATCGTATCTGTTTTATTGTCTGGTCTAGGAGACCTTAAATCCTACATCATCATTCGTGCTGTTTTGCGCATCGTACTTGCATTTTACTTGCATTTCATCGCACTATCCTGTGCACTCTCCGGTCTAGGAGACCTTAAATCCTCTAAAGGTGCAATTCCTTTGGTGTTTGTCATGCCCGAACGACTTCCGGTGGTCCGGTATAGCCACCTGCCTATGTTTGCGGTGAGTTCCTAGGAGACCAACTGAGACGGTAGAAACTAGAGTTCGAATGGCTCATGCCTAGAACACAAAGGTTCGGGATTTCCGAGACTAAAGTCTGGTTTAAATACCCAGGGGTATATCCTCGGCTTGAAATCTGTATGGCAGCCCCATAGATTGAGATAACATGTGTATGCGCCTCAATTCTGGATACTGAACCAACCTAGTCTGTCACTCTGTTGGAGAATAGGGAAAGCTGCGACCATAGTCAGGGAGAAAAGTAGTACCTGTGGTTCAATCAAGAAGAAGCGAGAGATCCCTAGCAGCATGAGGTATGTCATTGCCAAGTGCCCCTGTAAGGTACCTTCATTTCCTAGCTATTACATTGCATTTTAGTTATTACATTACAGTGCATTGCATGAATCCTCAATTTTCGAACCAGCTTCGCGTAGCATATAAGTCCAATTATCAAACCGGCTTCGCGTAGCATGTAAGTCCAATTTTCAAATCGGCTTCGCTTAGCGTATAAGTCCAACTTTCAAACCGGCTTCGTATAGCGTATAAGTCCAATTATCAAACCGGCTTCGCGTTTGTGTAAGTCCAATTATCAAAATCTTTTTGCATATCATTTTACATCCTGCCCCTGAACTACGCTGGTTTGATTCCTTGCAAAGGGATACGTAGGCAGCCTATGGGCACAATCATTTAACTATCTATATTTTGTTTATTTGTCCAAGTCTTCGGCCTTGTCAAAAATGGGTCGTCTCTGGGCTTTGACACTCACTCCCGTCACTTCTTGACTTCCGAGTTCTGTCAAAGAGGGGCAACTGTAGACACCCCATTTTTGACCGACCTTAAGACTCAGACGTCACCGATTGAGCGCTTGGTGACGTTGCATATTGTGCTCGTTTTGAGGTTGCAGAGTCACGGCTGCGAGCCTTGCCTCCGGACTTCCGGACTCTTTTGTGCCTTGCCTCGGTTTGCGAGCCAAGCCCTGTTTTCTTTGTTTTCTCTTCCCGAAGGGAGAGAGAGGTCTCGTAGATCATCTCTCAGTGGCCGTAGGCTACGTTTCGTGGTCATAGGCCATTTTTCCCGTTTGGAGCCCGGTTCTCGATTTTCGGAGCCGTCGGCCGTGTGCCTTGGTTCGGGACCGCCTAACCACCTCCGTTTGCTCCGGTTTTTGGTACACATCTTATTTCCTCCCTTTTGAGGGACACTGTGGCTCGAGAGCTCAACTTCGTGGTCAAACGCCACCTCCGGAGCTTAACAGTCAGTTTTTGGGGCCCTAGGCCGCGTGTTTTGGCCCCCGAACCTTCGTTTTGCATCGGTTTGAGTCCATTTTTGGCAGAGTCCTTATTTTCATTGTTAGGAAGGTTGTAGGAAGGTAGGAGGCCAGCAATTGTTCTGACTACCAGCTTTATTCCTTCATCGCTCTTCATCGCCCGTTTTTCCCACTAGAAAGCTAACTTTTCCCATTCCCGGGCCACTTTTTCTGACTTTTCTCCACACTACTGTGTTGTACACACCTGGGAGGCTACCAATATGGATAGGCCGGCCATCAACTCTTCCTGACCCCTTTTGAACCCCTCTAGAAAGTTGGTTTTTCTCTCTCCTGGGTTATATTTCCTAGTTTTTCTCCACATAGCTGTGTTGCACACACATGGGAGGCCATCTTTTTGGGGTGGCCGGCCACTAATTGAGCTTGACCCTTTTGACCCTGGCCGGCCGGCCAAGGGAGGTGGCCGGCAGGCCACCTGAACCTCCTGAACTTGGCCGGCCAAATTCCTCTCTCCTGGTTCCTTACAGCTGTGCCAACTGTTTTGACCCAGACCCTTGCCTGGGGATCTGCCCTTTTGGGAGGGAAATTTGAATTTGGTTTTCCCCCCCTTTTCCCTTGGCCTCTCCTCTATAAAGCCAGCCCCCCCATCTCCATTTCAAAGGGTTACAAAAATTGATTGGAGCCTTTGCATACAACTCTCCCCCTCCCTCTCTTCCAAGCCTCAAAACATCCTTATTTTGCACCATTTACCCTACACCTCATAGCCTATCATCTCCACACTCCATTCCAACATCTTGAGGCTGATTTTCATAGGCTAGGAGCTCCTCTTCTTGGACCAGAAGCTGCTAGAAAGTTGTGCTACAAGGGTGAGTCCTCTTCTCCCTCTTTCTTGCCTTATTTTGTTCTATATCTTAGCCCCTTTTGCTTACATTTTTGGGCTCTGACCCAAACTGAAAATAGTCTTATTTTGAGCTCGTCTTCATGTTTGATCAAGGGTTTTGCTCTGTTTGAGGCCATCTGCTACCCCTTTCTCTTTTATCTCTCTTTTAGGGCTATTTCTTGCATGGTATATTAGCCCTGTTTGTAAGCATTTATGGGCTTCGGGCCAAACTGTAAAGTGCCTTATTTTGAGCCCCTCTTCAACTTTGTTGAAGGGCTCTCCTCTGTTTGAGGTCATTTACTACCCTGTTGGTTCATTCTCTCTTTCAAGGCCATTTTTGCATGATAAATTAGCCTTGTTTGTGAGCCTTTTTGGACCTCGACCTAAACTGAAAAAAGTCTTTTTTTAAGGCCCTCTTGATTTTTGATTAAGGGCATTCTTTTGTTTGAGGTCACATGCTCCCTTGTATGCTTGATTGCCTCTTATTTTGAGCCTTACAACTAAGCCCTTGTTGCATGATTTGTTTGGCCTTCTAGCCACTGAAATCTAGTGGATTTTCAGTGGCTAATACACTATTTTGAGCCTCAAAATCAGAGGGGGGTGACCCCCTCTCACCTTGCTTTATTTAATGGTCATTTTGGCCTTCCAAAGAGGCCCTATCTTGCATGCTTAGTTAACTGATTTTAGGGCCAATTTGGTGAGTTTTAGGGCTTTCATATTTGATTTTCAGAGTTAATTTTTCCATGCTTCATGTCTATCTTGCATGTGCTTAATAACCCCTTGTATGGCCCTTCAAAGGAACTCATTATTTGTACACATGTTGGCTGCATTTCAGAGGTTATTTGGGCATGTTTTGGCATGGTTTATTCACTGATTTTTGCTGATTTGATGAGCTCTCACCTGCTTCATATACATGCCATATAAACCATGTTTGCTAGTTAAAGTTGCATGCTATTTTAGTCCATCATGCTAGCATCTTTTAGTCATGCTTTGAACTAGAAATGTTCATGTTTTGGGACTGCCTTGGCTCTGTCTTTGTGCTTCATGGTCAAATAATGCATGCTTTGTATAGCTATAAGTCAATACATGTGCCTAGTTTTGAGTTTCGGGGTTCATCTCATGCATCGGGTGCCATGTTTCCATGTTTCGGGGCCATTTAGCATCATGTTTCAGTGCTGGAAATTACATGCTTGTATGCCATATTTCATGCCTTGCCATGCCTTGTTAGAGTGGCATTTGGTGCCTTAGGTTCGGTCCTCAGTTTGCGTGCATATGTGCACGCATTTCGATAGTCTCATTTTCATCTTATGGCCACTGATGTGAGTGTGGCTGAGGTCCACTCATATTGGTGTAAGTCCATCGTGCATTGTGCCATTCCATTTCATAGCATTACGTATGCTAGGTTGTATGTTAGAGCATTGTGTATGCCATGTTATATCGAGCATTGTGTATGCCATTTCATAGCGTTGTGTATGCTAGGTCGCATATTAGAATTGCATTCATGCATGTCATGCATATTGCATCGTGTTTGGGATAGGAGTTAGCCCGAGCACGGGAAACGAGTGACGTTTCGTACTCCGAGTGACGGAACGTGTCTCAATTCCCGGTCACCGACACTCCGGATTATCCATGATGGAGTCCCAGTTTTGTTGTGTCTCCATGTGCATTCATTTCATATTGAGTCGTGCAATTCAACTCCTCGGCCATCATGCATCGAGATGCGTGATTGGTGGCACGAGGATCGAGGCAAGCATACATATGTGAAAATACATTGCCATGCCCCTTTCTTGCTCTCTGTTGCAGCAAATCAGAAATCGGCAGTCTCTTGGTGCTTCGTGCAATATTCCGGGCCTAACTGTAAATAGAGGCTAATTGGGGCGTCGCAATGGATTTCCGCGCAAGGCAGCTCAAGCATGTATCATTCATCATCCGGAACAAAGCTGAGGCAGTCCATAGGCTTGCATACTAATTTACTGCTTTCCTAGATTAATTTGTTAATTAATTAGGGTTTTGTACTTATTCGGACTGTATTATTTATTTGGGACTGTATTATTTATTCGGACCCTCCGCGCGAGGGCAATGTTGTAATAAGTGTGCGTGTGTGTGATGTATGTCTTCCAACCCCACGTCTTTCTCCCTTTTATTTACCAGCTTATGGTGGTTAGATTAGGGCATGTTTCAATTAGCATACAGTATGATAGCATGTTTGCATTCATTCATCTGTTTTGCATGCATCGAGCTCGGCGCATCATACTAACTGCATTTGTATTTAAATTCCAAGTTGAATACATGTTAGTTGTAGCATCATCATATGTCATGTTTAGGATAGCCAAGCCTACTATAGTTGCATTTTTGCATGTGTTGCATTGGGCATCTCTGTATAGTTAGGATCATGCATGAATTTCTAACATAGCTTCTGTTTTGGCTTGGAGTACTCGGTAAGTTTTATGCTTTAGCATCCTTGCATGCGTGTGAGTGACTACCATGATAGCATGCTTACCATGAGGCTATATGTTTATGTGATATATCTGCCTGAATGCCTGTGGGTGAAGGTTGGATTATTTGAATTGGAATAATGCATTGACTGTGACCATGTTTTCTAAACCCACCTGAGGGTGGCAAACCCACATTTTAGCCTACCTACGAGTAGCAAACCGTTTTCAAAACAAACATGAGATGTGTTATTCCAATTCGGCGATCCAGTCTATACTTGTAAGCTGTGCGCATCACATAGTAAATCTAGGCTAATAACCGGAATAAGAACGCATAATGTTTTCAAAACTAGATATCATGGTTAGTAGAGGCCGATCTTTGATCGGGCGAGCGGGGGTGCTCACGAAGTGACCTTCCCCAATCATACCCAAGTTCCCGAGCCGAGGCAACTTTGGTGATGACGGACACGTGGCCTTCGGCACGAGTCAGGGTTTCCTAAATTTTCCAAAATAAAATATTTAGGTGGCGACTTTGTATCTGGCAAAGCAGTCTATGTTTGGCACTTCTTTCGAAAATTTGTTTTCTCAAAATGATTTGCCGGATTTGGATTCTTTGGTTCAGATTAAGAACCGTGACAATTTGAGTCCTGAACTGTAGTGAGCCCAAAATGAACGGAACGGGGGACTCATCCCTCCCGGGGCGTTCGGGGACGTCTACAGTCGGCACATCCGCTACCCACCTCTACTAAAAAGCCTATAGTCTCTTTAGCTGCAAAGGACCTCATTAGTCAGGTTCCAATTATCTTTAACATTTTAAATGAAGCTAATATTATAAGGTATCCACAGAGATAAAAGTTCATAAGTTAGACATCTTTTTGTTCCTTCTCTTTCTCTCTCTCTCTCTCTCAATAACAGATGCTTGTCAAGGATTCTTCACAAAGATTGCCACTGCACAAGCTTCTTGAGCATCCATGGATTGTTCAGAATGCAAAGCATTCTGGCATGTATAAGGGTTAATTAGCAGTGTCAAATGTGTTGGGGTTACACAGTCGAATATCAATCAAGCCTCTAGTTCTACAAGAATGCCAACAGCTCCACTTGAGTTAGGTGAATTCATAAGGTATATAACCATAAATATGCTGTATTGTAAGGAGATTGAGACATATTAAAATAGGTTTTCTTACATGAATTCGAGACAAAGTTAGAATGATTCTTGTGCCACATTTTTTGGAGTTCATAACACAAATAGTATTCTTTCTTGTTACAGTTTTTTTGCCTCAATTGTGGTCTCTTAATCATATTGTTTGTTTAATAATGGTGTGTTTTTGCCAAGAATTGAGTTGATTGATCTTTTGCAACTTGTTATCAGTACAAAAACCTGAAAGAATAACATCTCTATCATCCAATGATACAACTTTATTTTTATTTCATTTTGGTTAAATTTTGCTTCATGATATTCCATAGAACCCGAACAAGATTGGAAAATGACACAAGTTCAGTATTACATGCAGATTATAGTTTCTTAATAACTCTCTTGATTGTCTTGGAAACTAAAGCAAAAAGCCCTTTAGCGAGTTCAGATGCTCTCCAGTATTTCCTTCGGGGGACGGTCCAGATTGGGCCACATCACCCTCAAAGAAATGGGTAAATTTCAAAACGCACACTTTTTCTTTGACACACTCTCTCTCTCTCCCTCACTGACTCTCTCTCTCTCTCTCTCTCTCTCCCTCACTCGCATGCACACGTCCCACCACACACACTCTCTCTATCTCTCACATTCATAATAAAAAATTAAAAAAATTATTTTAATCTTTTTCATTTTATTTTAATAATATATATAATTTTTAATATAAATTTTATTTTTTATAAAATTAATATCATTGAAAATATATTTTTAAAATGTGACTAATATTAAATATATTTAATAAAAATTTAAAATAAATAAAAAGTAATTACTAGGTTTATGTTTTTATGTTATTATTTTTAAAATAAAAAATTTATTTTGATGAAAATAAACACACAAAAGTTATATATTTTTGAAATTCTCAAAAACAATCTTCATTTCCCAAAAAAAAAAAAAAAATCATATAAAAATAAATATTTGAATTTTATTTTATTAACCAAACAAGTTTATAATTTTTTTTAAAAGAAATAAAAAATGATTTGCATCTATGTACAGATTGGATTTGTGTTTTAAAGAAATTAAAAACATGTTTGATTTGCACCAGTGCACAGATTGTATTTGTGTTTTAAACAAAATAAAAAACATGTTTGATTTGCACCTGTGCATAGATTGGATTTGTGTTTTTTATTTCTTTTAAAAAAATTATAAACTCGTTTTGTTAAAAGTCATTATTTTTATATAATAGTCATTATTTATACAATTTTTGTGTGTTTATTTTCATCAAAATAATTTTTATATTTTAAAAATAATAATTTGAAAACATAACTAAACATAGTAATTACTTTTTATTTATTTTAAATTTTTGTTAAATATATTTAATATTAGTTTCCTTTTAAAAGTATATTTTCCATGATATTAATTTTATAAAAATTAAAAATTATATATATTATTAAAATAAAATGAAAAAGATTCAAATAGTAGTTTTTTAAATTTTTTATTCGAAATGTGAGAGATAGGGAGAGTGTGTGGTGAGACGTGCGCGAGTGATTGAGGGAGGGAGGGAGAGAGAGAGAGTGTGTGTTTTGAATTTTTTTTTATTTAAAGAAATAAATATGAGTTATCCATTTTTTTGAGGATGACGTGACCTAATTTAGGCCATCTCCTGGAAGAAATATCGGAAAGGAAGAGGATTTGAACTCCCTTTAACCACCACCTCTAGTCACCCTTTCACAACCAACTCTGGCCACCTCTCTTGCGCCCACCACCTTTGACAATGTAGCGATCCTGATTTTTTGTAAATCATCATTATTATTATTTTATTTTATTTTTGGCTTTATTAATTGTATGGATACATGAAAATTTAATGTGATATTTAATTAATTTAGTGTGTTATTTAATTATAAGTAATTAATATAAATATTAATATATTTTATTTATTAAAAAAATGTTAATATATTGATAAAATATATATCATATTTATATTTATATATATTGTATTTATGTTGCATTTGTATAATAAAAATTTGTAACGTTTTTATTTAGATATACAAATATATATATATATATATATATAGGCCTCTAGGTTTCCTATACAATCTAGAGAGGAGCAGCCATGGAGCAGCCATGGGGTGAGAGAGAGAGAGATTAATCAAAAAAAAAAAAAAAAAAAAAAAGAAAAAAAAAAAAAGAAAAAAGTTCAGCCGAGAAAGGAGAGACGGCGGGAAGAGAAAGGAGAGACGGCGGCAAGAGAAAGAAAAAAGATTAAGGTTTTGTTTTGATAGCTTAATTAATTCTCTAAATATTTCTTTGATCATTGAAAAATAATTGTGAGTATAAAACCTACTTCCCTTGATTTATGTTTAATTCGTTATTTTTATTTATTTCGTTGTTTTTATTTATTTATTTTTATTTATTTGATGTTGAATTGGTTTCGTATTTGTATGTAAATGATTGATCGATTTTAATTATTTTGATTAATTAGTTGTGTATGTAAGGTTTAGGGTTTTTAGATGATTGATTGATTTTAATTATTTTGATTAGTTGTGTATGTAAGGTTTAGGGCTTTTAGATGATTGATTGATTTTAATTATTTTAATTAGTTGTATATACAAGGTTTAGGGTTTTTATATGGATTTATTTTATAGTTGTAATCACACTCGTGGATATATGAAATTAAAATAAACTTGGAACACATAGATAAATTCCTTATGACTTTATGAATTGTTTTTTTATTTGAGTGATGGTGAGAAAAAGTGTATAAGAAAAAAAAGTGAGGATTATGAGATTTATTTGAATGCCTTAGGCTTGGCATTGTTATGTTTGTTCTCATGAGTAGGTGAGAGATTGTGTATATATATATTGTTGCCTCGTTCTCATGAGTAGACGAGTGCTTTGATTTACTCGCGTACGTATATACTAACCATCATGGGAGTGTGGGTCAAACTCGGGACGATATCCCCGTGCAAGTTTGCCTTCGAAGCAGTGTTAGGTATACAGGAGGCACATAAGATATATGTGTAGGCCGGAAGTAAATGGCCGAAGTGGTGGAGTTAAGGTACAAAGAATTAAATATGAGTTTATTGTTATAGTGTGAATTGTATTGATTTGTACATCTTGAAAAATAGTAAACGACCTTGATAAATTATGAAATTTGAGCAAAAGCATGTCTCCGTGATTCTAGACAACTTTTGTGTTTTAATTTTTTATTAAAAAGATCGATTAGAACTTGTAAGCGGATGATTTTGGTTACAATAGTTTTTATTCATTTTAGCCTTTAGATGCTGCTTTAATCCATGGAATGAGCTCATTTTTATTGGTTTCACGTAAATTAAAGTAAAAAATTATTATGCACACTTTTCATGTTTTGAACTTTTTTGAAAAAAATCATCTTAGGGCAGTTTATGTTCGTTTTCAGTTTCAGATTTTTCGGTTGAATTCCATCAAGTTCTTCTATCAAGTTTTTCTCTCAACCTATTCAGTTTTTACTAACTTCGTTCACGTTATCTTTTAGGAAATTTGATTCTGTACAACTTTTGTTCTTTGAGTTTTGGTCAATTTGAATTATTTAAGTATAAAACAGTGCATTTTTATACTTATTTAGCAAGTTACTTATGATTAAATTATACTAACTTAATTTTTTTGCAGGATAGTGGGTCTTACTAACTTTTTATGCAGGGCTGACCCACCATATTTTTATTTCTATTTTATTTATTTTATACTCAATTTATATTTCGTTGTGTTTGGGCAAGAAACTAAATGCCACCGTATCTCGGGAAACTACCCATTCGTCTCGGTGCGGATGGAACTACTTGTCTTATTTCGTAACAAGAATTAAATGTATTTTTGTTTGTGTCTGGTGGATACGTGGGTGTTAAATCCTGTACTCATATCAGTATACCTATATACTGGCATGTTTTGTCTCTTAGCAACTCGGGTGCATTCTGTTTGAGCGCAGCTAAGCTTCCTTTGCAGGATTAGTTGGGACTATGGTGGTGACAAGAAATAACTATGATCGTAGGACATGTATTTTGGACTTCTTTTGGTTTTCTTAAGCTTAGGGTTGATATTAGTTTGATGTATTTATTATTTTTTATGACCTTAGTATTTTTGACAATTTGGCATTGTGGGTTGTTTTCCAACGTTACATTATTTAAGTTGTTTTGACTATTTATTGTTACTTTAATGTTGGAGGTATTGGATAGTTATGAATTTATGGTGGATGGTTTGATTGGTGTTTATTAATTTTTTTTTTATCCCCTTTTTTTTTTTTTTTTTTGAGCATTGAATTTACTTAAACTTTATGGAGATGAGAACATTTAGATTTTGTTTCACCTCTAGGATTTGGATGATGGAATATTGACTGAATATTTAATTGTCCAAATTTTAGGGCGTGATAGTTTGGTATTAGAGCTCTAGGTTACTCTAGACTTGTGAGAGTTTAGGCTATCATCGGATTGTGGAAACATGGGTTAGCTGGTTTAGGTTGGTGGTTGAATTTATTCTAAGTATTTGAACGAATTCTTTTTGTGTGTTTAACTTGAAGGTGATGGCTGGAAGGTGCCATTAATCTTTTTCAAGAACCTATTAGAGTACTTTTTGATACTGGTGTCTCTCATTCTTTCATATCTAGGCGGTTTGTAGAAAGAGAACATCTTGTAACTAACTCCTTGTCTAGACCTATTCGTGTTGAGACCCCTTTAAGAGGGGCAATTACTCTTTATGAGATGTGTAAAGATTTTGAGATTGACTTTGCGGGCAAAGTCTTGTATGCGGACCTAATTGTGTTAGGGTTTGAGGGGTTTGTAATTATTTTAGGTATGGATTGGCTGCGAAAACACTTTGTGACTCTAGATTGTGCTGGAAGGACTGTAAATATAGATATTCCCAGTATGCCACGGCTTATCCACACTTCTAGCGATGGAGAAGAGTCGGCGATGGTGAGTTTTCTGTGCTTGGTAGAAATCCCTAAGCAGGATATTAGTGAGATAGATGTGGTACGTGAGTTTGAGGATGTATTTCAGGAGATACCTAGACCTCCACATCAACGGGTAGTAGAATTTCACATTGACCTAGTACCGGGAACTGCACCGATTTCTAAGGCGATATACTGAATGGCGCCTAAAGAGCTTACGGAGATAAAGAAGCAACTGGAAGAGATGCTTCAGAAAGGCTTCATTCATTCAAGTAACTCCCCGTGGGGAGCACCCGCGATCTTTGTCTCCAAGAAAGATGGCACTCTTCGTATGTGCATAGATTACAGAGAGCTAAACAAGATGACTATCAAGAACAAGTATTCGCTACCTAGAATTGATGATTTCTTTGATCAGTTGAAAGGGGCAGCCATGTTCTCTCAGTTTGATCTTAGAACGGGTTACCATCAAGTGGGTGTGTCAGAGGAAAGTATACCACTTACTGCTTTTCGGAGTCGGTATGGGTTGTATGAATTTCCTGTAATGCCTTTTGATTTGACAAATACTCTTGCCTATTTCATGGATTTGATAAACATAAATTTTCAACCGTATCTAGATAAGTTTGTGATTAGATCTTCATAGATGATATCCTAGTGTATTCTAAGAATGAGAAAGAACACAGAGAACACTTGAAAGTTGTATTGCAGACTTTGAGGGAGCAATAATTATACGCTAAGTTCAATAAGTGTCACTTTTGGGAGAAAGAAGTTTGATTTTTTGGGGCATGTTGTGTCCAATCAGGGGATAATGGTAGATCTTGAAAAAGTTGTTATGGTCAAAGAATGGAAGCAACCCACGAACCCTACAGAGGTGAGAAGGTTTTTAGGACTAGCCAGTTATTACATGAGATTTATAGAGAAGTTTTCCACTATTGCAACACCCATGACCAAGTTGACCCGCAAGAATGTGAAGTTCATATGGACAGAAGCAGCGGCTGACTACAGCACCGATGTTAACTATACCAGTACAAGGGGAAAAGTTAGTAGTGTTTACTGATACGAGTGGAACTAGGTTGGGATGTGTGTTGATGCAGCATCAGAAGGTTATATCTTATGCTTCTCGACAGTTAAAACCTCATGAGAGACGATACCCTACTCATGACTTAGAGCTGGCAGTAGTTGTTTTTGCGTTGAAAGTGTGGCGACACTACTTGTTTGGGGAGCGTTTTGAGTTATACACAGATCACAAGAGTCTTAAATATTTTTTTTTCTCAAAAAGAGTTGAACATGAGGCAACAGAGGTGGGTTGAATTCATCAACAGTTATGATTTCGAGATCCTTTACCACCTGGGAAAAGGAAATGTGGTCGCAGATGTACTTAGTCGACAACATTGGATTATAGCTTCTTTGATGATTCAAGAATGGAAGTCCTTGGAGTTAATTTCGACACATGATGTTCAACCAATAGAAAGTGCCGAGATGGCATACATTGATAGTTTGACTGTGCAACCGACGTTACTGGGTAAAATTCGTTAGATCCAGTATTTAGATAGGTTTCTCGTCAACAAGCTCGATGACCTTGTAGTGGATTTGATCCATGATTGTCCTACTGATTGGTCTGTGGACTCAGATGGGGGATTGCGATTCAAGGACAGGTTGTGTGTACCTAACATTGTTGAATTGAGGAAAGAGATTATGGATGATGCCCATAGGTCCCGATATACCATTCACCCTAGTAGGACAAAGGTGTATCATAACCTGAAAAGGACATTTTGGTGGGAAGGTATGAAGAAGGACGTAGGAGAGTATATTTCTCGATGTTATATGTGTCAACAGGTTAAGGCAGAGCACCAATGATCGTTTGGACTTTTACAGCCTCTCGAGATCCCTACTTGGAAATGGAAGTACATATCTATGGATTTCGTCGCTGAATTGTCGCGATCTAAGCGAGGCAATGAATCTATTTGGGTGATAGTAGATCGACTCACCAAGTCTGCTCATTTTATTCCTACCAGTGTTCACAGAATTGTGGATAAACTGGCTAGGCTATATATTCGGGAGGTGGTATAACTTCATGGCGCACCAGCTTTTATAGTTTCGGATCGTGATTCGTTGTTTGTGGCAGAGTTTTGGGAGAGTTTTCAGCATGCTTTGGGTGCCAGGTTAGACCTGAGCACGGCTTATCATCCTCAGACGGATGGGCAAACTGAGCGGGTAAATCAGATCTTGGAAGATATGTTGAGAGCTTGTGTTCTCGATTTTGGTGGTAGTTGGAAAGAACACTTGCCATTGGTGGAGTTTGCTTATAATAATAGTTATCACTCCAGTATTGAGATGGCACCTTTTAAGGCTTTGTATGGGAGGCCATGTCGATCACTTGCTTGTTGGATAGAAGTAAGAGATGTGCTGTTGTTAGGGCCAAAGTTAGTGAGAGAGACCACAGAGAAGGTGAACATTATTCGGGAACATGTTAAGACTGTATAGAGTCGTCAAAAGAGTTACACTAATAGCGAACGTAAGGGGGTTGAGTTGAATGTCAGAGATTTTGTGTTTTTGAAGGTTTCGCCGATGAAGGGTATCATGCGGTTCGGAAAGAAGGGAAAGTTGGCACCAAGATTTATGGGACCATACGAGATCACTGAGAAGATTGGTAATGTGGCTTACAAATTAGCCCTACCACCTGCTTTAGCTATGATTCACAATGTGTTCCATGTATCTTTATTGCAAAATTGTATGCAAAACCTTTCTCAAGTAGTATCACCAGAAGTGTTGGAGATTAGTGACGATCTAACGTATATGGTGTGATCGGTTACTATTTTAGACCGGGATGTAAAGCAGTTGCGGCGTAAGAAAGTAAACTTGGTGAAAGTGCAATGGAGCAAGGATGAGAACGATATCACTTGGGAATTAGAAGAGAAAATTCGGCATATGCATCCGGAGCTTTTTACTTAGTACTCTCTCCTATCGAATCTCGGTACGAGATTCTTTTGACGTGTGTATATTGTAGCGACCCTGATTTTTCGTAAGTCATTATTATTATTATTTTATTTTATTTTTGGCTTTATTAATTGTATGGATACATGAGAATTTAATGTGTTATTTAATTAATTTAATGTGTTATTTAATTATAGGTAATTAATCCGAATATTAATACATTTATATTGTTTATTAAAAAAAAAGTGTTTATATATTGATAAAATATATATCATATTTATATTTATATATATTGTATTTATGTTACATTTGTATAATAAAAATTTGTAACCTTTTTATTTAGATATATAAATATATTAGCGGCCGGGCACACACGATACGTGTGCAAACTCGTCTAGAATTATAATATGAATTTGCTATTATTTTTTCTAATAATATACATGTAAATCATATGAATAATTATGTACAATGAAAAATGTAATATTAACATATTTGATAAATAAAATATATGCACATTAAAATATGTACACATCTTTTAAAAAATGTAATATTTACTAATCTTAACTAAAAAAACTGTACAATAAAACTTCATATAAAATCTAAATTTGATAACATGAGACCGGAGATCCTGCAAATCTTGCAAAAAAAAAAAAAAAAAAAAAGATATATGTAAAAATTAGTTTGCTAATAATATATATTGATTAAATTAAAATTTTGCGTTTTTAAAATGAGCCATAATTATACACATGCATATTTTAACTAATAAACTACAATAATAACACTGGTTTTATAATTGGAATATTATTATGTATAAAGACACAAAAGGTAATTATTTTGTTAATTTTTTATAAACAAAATTAAAAAATTAAAAACTTACATATTGACATAGATTGACATAATCCATATCAAATGTCACGTTCAATAATCTCTTCAAATTGTTTTGATGCAATTTTTGCCATAGATCTATGACAACATTAAATTACAAAAAATAAGATGGAATTGACAAAAAATGAAGTACATATAAATAAATATAAAAAAATTACATATAAATAAAAATAAAAATAAAAATTGAATAAAAAATTACATATTTGATTTTTTCAAGCATAAAAAAGAAATTATATATTTGAAGCATTACAAACTCATGCAATAGAACTCTTTTAGAATTATTCAAGTTTCAAGCATTACAAACTCAACATTTGTATAGAATACTTACAGTCAGAGCAAATAGGTGTCGATAGAGAATAATCCGAAAAGTTTATTCTGAACAACACAAAGTTATAAAGCAACTTGCAAAAAATATAAACGAAGGAAAATAATAGTCAATTTTTTTCTCCAAGAAATCTATTAACATAATTTTTTTTCTTTTACTTTTTAATGAAGAAAATAAAAAGTGTAAGTAATAATGGTACACACAAAATAACAAAACAGAAACCCATATTCTTGGAACACTTGTAGTAAAAAAGATTTGATATAATTATAATACGAAATTCATATTTTTTTTAAACACATACAAAAGTAAACAAACAAATCAATTTTTTTTTTTTTTTTTTTTTTTTTTTTTTTTTTTTGTTGTTGTTGTTGTTGTTGTTGTTGTTGTAAAAACAAACAAAAGCTTGAAAAAGTGAAACATGAAAAACCCCAAACTATTTAAGTCTAAGTCTAAGTCTAAACAATTAAAGTTGATAAGACAAAAAATCGAAGACACTCATTTTATATGATTTTTTTAAGAGCAATGAATTTTATTTTAAATAAAAAACATAGAAAAACACATACACAAAATTAAGCAATCAAACAACCTAATTTTTTACCTATATTTTAAATATATTTTTTTATTCTTTTAAATTCAGAAACCGCACATAGCTTTAAACTTTTCTATTTTCTTCAAAATTGGGAATTTTTTTATTTTTTATTTTATTTATTTTTCATATTGGGCAAAATCAAATCCTTATCCACGCTCTCAACATTCGTATATTATTACAAACGGTTAAAACGCTGATTATATTAACAAATAAATCAAACCAATAATTTTAAAAAAAAATTATGAACACTGATTGTATAAACAAATAAATCAAACTAATAATTTTTTTTTCTATAAATTTTTTTATAGAAAGTATGATTACACAAAATTATGAACACTAATTGTATTAACAAATAAATCAAACTAATAAATTTTTTTTCTATAATTTTTTTTTATAGAAAGTATGATTTCAAAAAAAAAAAATTGTAATTTTAAGGGCACTGAATTTTATTTTAAATAACAAATACACAAAATTAAGTAAACAAACAAATCAAATTTTAAAATACTGAATTTATACACCAAAAAAAAAAAAAAAAAGCTTAAAAAAGTGAAATGAGAAAAAATCCCAAACTATTTAATAACATTGAATTATTGAAGAACATTGAATTTTTTAAACACACCAAAAATTTAAGAACACAGTTTTTTTTTTTTTTTTTTTTTTTTTTTTTTTTTTTTTTTTTTAACACACAAAATGAAGACAACAAACAAATAAATACTGATTTTTTAAGTAGACACAGAAAATTTAAGAATATTGATTTTGTTTTTTTTAAACACAGAGAAATTTTATGAACACTGATTGTATTAACAAATAAATCAAACTAATAATTTTTTTTTTCTATAAATTTTTTATAGAAAGCCCAAAAGAGAAGGAAAAGTTTGTGAATAGAGAGGGAACTCAGAAAATGGCTACCAGCAGCAATTGTTTTGTAAACGTGGAACTGCAGCATTTGTGAAACGTGGGTAGTGGAGGTTAAAGTGAACTGAGAAACAACAGCTTAAAAAAGTGAAATGAGAAAAAATCCCAAACTGTTTAAGAACATTGAATTATTGAAGAATATTGAATTTTTTAAACACACACCAAAAATTTAAGAACACAGTTTTTTTTTTTTTTCTTTTTTTCTTTTTTAAACACACAAAATGAAGACAACAAACAAATAAATACTGATTTTTTAAGCAGACACAGAAAATTTGAGAACATTGATTTTGTCTTTTTTAAACACATAGAAATTTTATGAACACTGATTGTATTAACAAATAAATCAAACTAATTTTTTTTTTTCTATAAATTTTTTATAGAAAGTATGATTACACAAAAAAAAAAATGCAAAAAAAAATCCAAGACACTCAATTTATATGATTTTTTTTAAGAGCACTGAATTTTATTTTAAATAACAAACACACAAAATTAAGTAAACAAACTAATTTAATTTTTAAATACTGAATTTATACACACAAAAAAAAAAAAACAAACAAAATCTTACCAATAGTACACTTACAGTGTTAGATGATTAGTCCATAAGATTGAATGTAGTTGATTAGTCTTTCTCCACCAAATAAACAAAAAAAAGGCAAAAGTTGTCTGAATAGTTGAATAGTGTTTTCCCAAAAGAGAAGGAAAAGTTTGTGAATAGAGAGGGAACTTAGAAAATGACTACCAGCAGCAATTGTTTTGTAAACGTGGAATTGCAGCATTTTGTGAAACGTGGGTAGTGGAGGTTATTCAGTTTGTGAATTAGTAATTTATCGTCTTACCCTTAATTAGAAACTGATATAAGTGTAAAAATAGTATAATTATTTACAAAGTTAAGGTCATTTCTGGGAGAATGGGAAAAAATTTCTAAGACAATGGCTTCAAGACTCCAAAAAAACTGTTCCCTTTTAATAATAGAATAGATATATAAGCCTCTAGGTTTCCTATACAATTTAGAGAGGAGCAGCCATGGGGTGAGATGTGAGAGAGAGAGAGAGAGAGAGAGAGAGAGAGAGAGATTAATCATAAAAAAAAAAGAGAGTTCAGCCGAAAAAGGGGAGACGGCGGGAAGATATGGAAGAGAGGAGAAAAAGAAAAGAAAAAAGATTAGGGTTTTGTTTTGATAGCTTAATTAATTCTCCAAATATTTCTTTGATCATCGAAAAATAATTGTAAGTACAAAACCCACTTCCCTTGATTTATGTTTAATTCGTTGTTTTTATTTATTTATTTTTATTTATTTGATATTGAATTGATTTCGTATTTGCATGTAGATGATTGATCGATTTTAATTATTTTGATTAGTTATGTATGTAAAGTTTAGAATTTTTAAATGATTGATTAATTTTAATTATTTTAATTAGTTTTGATTTTAATTATTTTTCTAAGGCTCCATTTCCATGCATGCATTCCTTTTCTTGTGTTAAATCTTCTCTTTTAGACCACTTATACATTTCATCTTTATTTCAAACAGACTCATTTGTTGCATATGTCATTCTTAACTGCGGCACATATATGGTGCTATAAAACATAGCTAGCCTTATAGTTCCCTATAGGGTATAGAGTTTCCGTCCAACTTAACAAGAGTTCTATGCTGTTAAAACTCCCAAAACATGTTTCTATTCTATTGGTCAGGCAACATCCTTCTCAATATCCCGTGAATGATAACCAATCTGAAATGAATATTGTCTTGAGACACAAACACTGTTAACTAAAACTCTTATGCACTCATGGCCAAACATGATTAGCTGCTCAAATATTAATGTACTTTTCATTTTCTGGGCAACCAATCATGTTTCGCAATGTATTTGAAAGTGTGTGTCTGCAGATTCTACTCTTATTCATCTGACATTCCAGTTCCAAACTGTTGTCTACTAAGAAAAAAAAAGAGGTGGCTGTATAGATGATGTTGCTCTCTTTAGAATTCTAGTAAATCAGTGTATTATGTTAGTGAAATGTATTTGCTATTCTAGTTCACTTAAACTAGCATCTCGCCTGTCCTATGTACGAGATAAAATAATATATTATTTAATAAAAATATGATAATTATATTTAATTTTTTTATATTATATAAAATAAAAATTAAATGGAAGTTAGTCAATCAGAATTTTTTTAATTGTTTAAATTTAGAAAATCAAAAAAATTAGCATGAGATATTGATCATAAGGTTTCTCACTAAAAATTTCATTTTGCTTATACAAATGAGAGTATAAGATTCACTTTATGTAAGTGTAACAATTCAGTTTTTTCTTATTTTCTCGATGTAGGATTATAAAATAAAAATTAAATGAAAGTTAGTCAATGAGAATTTTCTTAATTATTTAAAAGTTAACAATTGTTTGGACGAAAAGTTTATTTCGAATCAAACAATCTTAGCAGTTTAATCTTTAATTAGGTTAATCTTTAATTTATTTCAAATCAAACAAATTTAACCAATATATTTTGATAAAACCGCTAAAATCACAGTTGAACCAATGAATCAATCAAACTGAAAACAGTTCACTCTATCGGCTAGGTCAAAGGACCAACCAACTTATACAAAATTAATTAATTAAAACTTTTAAATTTTATTTTAATTTTAAAATTTAAACTGTTTTGAACTGAAACATACACAACACTACAATATTAAATGGGAGCATAAGGTTTATATAGTGAAACAACTCATTTTTTTCTCATTTTCCTAATGTGAGATTGTAAAATAAAAGCTAACAATTGTTTGGACGAGAAGTTCATTTCTAATCAAAACAATCTCAGTCATTCAATTTTTAATAAGGTCAATCTTAGTTTATTTCAAATCAAACAAATCTAAGTAATATATTTTGATAAAATAGATAAAATCGTGGTTAAACCAGTGAATCAGTCAAACCGAAAACGATTCAACCTAATCAGCTAAGTCAAAAGACAAACCAATTTACAACAAAATTAATTAATTAAGACCTTTAAATTTTATTTTGAAATTTAAATCATCTTGAATTAAAACATGCACAATACTATAATATTAAATGAGAGTACAAGATTTACTTTATATAAGTGAAACAATTCACTTTTTATTTTTTTTCCTCAATGTGGGATTGTAATTATTTTAAAATTAAATATTATCATAGTTTCAAAATCTCATACAAAATTATTTTTAAAATCAAAACGTCTATGTGAGATTGTAAAATAAAAGTTAAATGGAAGCTAACCAATGAAAATTTTCTTAATTGTTTAAAATTAAGAAAATAAAAAAAAAATGGTATTGATTATAGGGTTTCTCACTAAAAATCTTCTTTTACTTATATAAATAGAAGTATAAGATTTGTTTTATATGAGTGAAATAATTCACTTTTTCCTTTTTTTTCTAATGTGGGATTGTAAAATAAAGTTAAATGAAAACTAACTAATAGAGTTTTTTTTTTTTAATTGTTTAAAATTAAGAAATTTTAATAATTTATATAAATTGGAGCATAAGATTCACTTTATGTAAATGAAACAAATCACTTTTTTTTTTTTCCTTTTCTCGATTTGGGATTGTAAAATAAAAGGTAAATGGAAGCTAATCAATGAGAATTTTCTTAATTATTTAAAATTAAGAAAATTCAATAATTTTAAAATGAGGGTTTGGAATTTCTAGAAAGCTTTTACCTTAAAATTTCCTTTTTAAGATTCATTTTGTATAAGTGAAACTACTCACTTTTTCTTTTTTTTCCTGATGTGGGATTGTAACACTTTATATAAGTTAAACAACTTATTTTTTCTTTCTTTTCTTGATGTGGGATTGTAATTATTTTAAAGTTAAATATTATAAGAGTTTCAAAATCTCATACAAAATTATTTTTAAAATCAAAACTATGTGGAATTGTAAAATAAAAGTTAAATAGAAGCTAGCCACAACTCACTTTTTTTTGCTTTTCCCAATGTGGGATTGTAGCACTTTATATAAGTGAAACAACTCATTTTTTCTTTCTTTTCTCGATGTGGGATTGTAATTATTTTAAAGTTAAATATTATGAGAGTTTCAAAATCTCATACAAAATTATTTTTAAAATCAAAATTATGTGAGATTGTAAAACAAAAGTTAAATGGAAGCTAGCCACAGCTAACCTTTTTTTTTTTTTTTTTTTTTTGATGTAGGATTGTAACACTTTATATAAGTGAAACAGCTCAATTTTTCTTTTCTTTTTTTTACCTCGATGTGAGATTGTAATTATTTTAAAATTAAATATTATGAGAGTTTCAAAATCTCATACAAAATTATTTTTAAAATCAAAATTATGTGGGATTGTAAAATAAAAGTTAAATGGAAGTTAGCTAATGAGGATTTTTTTAATTGTTTAAAATTAAGAAAATCAAAAAACTGAGTATGAGATATTGATCATAGGGCTTTTCACTAAAAATCTCATTTTCTTTATATGAATGGGAGCATAAAATTCACTTTTAGGTAAGTGAAACAATTCACTTTTTTTTTTTTCTTTTTTCGATGTGAGATTGTAAAAGGTAAATGAAAGCTAACCCATGAGAATTTTCTTAATTGTTTAAAATTAAGAAAATTCAATAATTTTATAATAAGGGTTTGGAGGTCCTCGAAGGCTTCTCCCTGAAACCCCCATTTTCCTTATATAATATATAGATAGATAGTGAAACAAACTTTACTTTTTCTTTTTCTCTCGATATGGGATTATAAAATAAATCATAAATTAATTAGATTTTTATTTTTGTATGATTAAATGGAAGCTAGCCAATAGAATTTTTTTTTAATTGTTTAAAATTAATATGAAAAATCGTGATTCAACCAGCAAATCGGTCAAACCCAAAATGGTTCAGCCTAATCGGTTAGTTCAAATGACTAACCAATTTATACAAAAATTAATTAATTAAAACTTCTAAATGTTATTTTAATTTAAAATTTAAACTATTTTGAATTGAAATATACACAATACTACACTATTAAGATTCACTTTATATAAGTGAAATAACTTACTCTTTTTTTTTTTTTTTTTTTTTTTTTTCCGATGTGGGATTATAAAAGAAAAGTTAACATTTATTTGGACATGAAAAATCTAGAAATCCCCTAGATGTTGATTTGTGATTATGTATCAATTTTAAGCAGTATATAACAATCCCAATCAAACAATCAAGACAAATCGACACAACGATTTTACGTGGAAAAATCACAATTGGACACCTCCAATTGTGATAAAAAACCACGGGTAAAAGCCACAAAACAATCTACTAAAAAGACAAAAAGGAATTACACAGATATACTCTCAATTACCTAGCGAATCTACGCCCGAATTGAACCAACCCCTATGTGCCTCTTTCAACCCCGTCTTCACCTCGGAATTGTCTTGACGATGAGCCACTCCAGAATCCAGCAAAGCTTCAGGCTCAAATTCTTTAGAATCCATCGAAGAACAACTCTCTCTTTTGTATAGAATGAACAAACAAATAATCCTTTAATGTATCCTCTTTAAACCATGAGTTGAATACTCAATCAAAACATCAAAGAAAACTAGCAAAATATCCCCATATATAAACCCTAGAACCCAAGAAGAAGATCTTGAGAAGTTATCCTAGATTTGGAGCAACTTACGAATTGACGCTCGAGCGGGGACTCTATATTGCGTGTTCCGTACTAGGGTGTACGCTCGAGCGTGAAAACACGGATCACAATATATTTGCAGACTCACCAAACTTCTGGAACTCAGCATTCTCCGCTCGAGTGGGGGAATGTCCGCTCGAGCGGACAGGCAACTTTGAATGCATTTTTGCATTTTGCTTCGGGGGCGCTGCCCCTCGACCCTGTGAGCTGACTGGGCAGCTCGATCGCTGTCATAATCAGCGAAGTGGCAATCTTGAAAGAATTAACATCACAAACTTCTCTACATGGCACAATTCGGGTTGGATGCGCATCTAACAAACTCATAGCCTCACTAAAATAAAAAAGTGCGAAAACAAGTACAACTGAAAGGAGTTTTGTCAAACGGGATTGCCAAGAATAAAAACCTAACAATCTCCCCCTTTGGTAATGCCGTGACAAAACACACCTAACAAATAAAATCCTAATCACCCCAACCCATAACAGCCAACAAAAGCCAACTTCTTTCTCAAGGTCATGATCTGCAAAACAACTGACTAGGCAGCTTGATCCCCGTCATAATCAGTGAAGTGGCAATCTTGAAAGAATTAACATCACAAACTTCTTTGCACGGCACAATTCGGGTTGGATTCGCATCTAACAAACTCATAGCCTCACTGAAATAAAAAGTGCGAAAACAAGTACAACTGAAAGGAGTTTTGTCAAATGGGATTGCCAAGAATAAAAACCTAACAATCTCCTCCTTTGGCAATGCCGTGACAAAACACACCTAACAAATAAAATCCTAATCACCCCAACCCATAACAGCCAACAAAAGCCAACTTCTTTCTCAAGGTCATGATCTGCAAAACAACTATTAGTGCCACAATCTCCAAAACAACTATTAGTCCCACAAGGGTATATTAAAAAGCAATAAACATATGGCTAGATTATCTTGAAGCATTTGAAGCATGAGATGGAAAACATGAATAAATGCGACTTGGAGATTTTAAGAACATGTAGCATGAAAAGATGAAAACTAAGACACATGCACCCGCACCCAACACAACATAACTCCCCCTTTTTGTCACGAATTGACAAAGGAAGCTCAAACAACTATAGCATGCAAGAAGGGAACACGAAAGAAGCAGTGCACAGCAACATTCAACACAACTAAGGCCAATCTCCCTTACCAAACAAAACAAAGTGATCATGCTAACAAACTCTTGTAATGATAAACCAAACTCCCCCTCACGAAAAACAACCACAAACATTAATTGAAAACAATGAACAGGAAGAAAACGACAAAAATAATATGGTGGAGCAAGCAAGGAATTTCATATTAAGTACCATAAAACACATAAGACAAGCCAAGAAGCACAATTACTTGAAAACACAATGTGCACAGCCTCTAGAAGATTCCTCATAAAAGAAAGTGATGCATTATGTGAAAAGCATAGATCCCGTGATAAAAGTGTGTGTGTAACTCTTGGAGTTCGACAAATACTAGATTCAAATCCTAGTAGTGAACAGATAGCTGGACCTCCGGCAAGAGAATCTAAGCACAATAAAGAAAAGTCAAACCACTAGGAATCAAGGGGATTTGATGAGTAAAAGTGGAGGCTCCTCCTCAATCAATGAATTCTTTATTTATTTATTTTTTTTTTTCACATCTTTTTCTTTTCTTTCTTTTGCACATTTTTTTTTCCTTCTTTTGCACACTCATTGGCGGCTGGACACGCTCAAGAGTATGGAAACTGAACCAGAAAAGCATGGATATAATAAGGATGGCCTGATTGGTGACTCTGAGGTAGCCTTTTCCTCATGCCTGGACTATAAAGAACAGAGGGGGAAAGCCGTGGAGATGCAAAAAAAAAATGGAAGGTGGCTAAGAGACTCAACATCACCCAAGATATGCTAGTATCGGTCAATTCCTCTAGAAACACAAAAGATACCATGCCAGAAGTCCATAGAGAAAAAAAATCACTAAGGCGGAAGACTCCGATATTTGCTAATCCAAGAGTATGTATAGAATGAGACATACTAATCAAAGAACACACACTCCGAAATAAGTAATGACCACATAAAGCACACACATATTAACATGTAATGGATATTCTCATCAATTCCAATATGCACCAAGGACCATTCAAAAATTTCAAGCTTGCAAAACCATACTAACAAAATCTTTTTGGGAATTTTTTTTTTCTTTCTAAACAATGCAAGACAGAGAACGAACACGCACACACAAAATGACTAAAAAAATAATACAGAAACCCAAAAACTAAAACTGAAAAAATAAATTAACACAAGTCAAGTTTTTCTCACCCAAACCGCTTTAGTATGAACCAAGTTGTGAGAATTGCGATTTTTGGATGGTGTCTTGACGTTGTGGTTCCCTTTCCCTTCAATGAGAACCCGTCTTAACATGGTTTCCAACTTTCTATTCCTAGGTCTAGGAAAACACAACCTTTGTTCATGTTTGGTCTCAAGCATATCAAAATAACGAGGTCTAAGATGACCCTTAACCTCATTATCACCAAAGAAGTGTCTTCTATCCCACGAGATGTTGGAATTTCTTTCATCTCTATGAGACACTCTCCTATGCAACTCATAACAATAAGAGAGAATATGACCATGCATACCACAATGATGACAAATAAAAACAGAGTGTACCTTCTTTTTCTTTGGCCTTACCAACTCTAAGAAGTTTGAGAAGTCCATCATCATGTTGAATTTTTTGTTCTCCCTTTCCTTGAGTTCTTGTCGCATGAGATGTGGAAGCACTCTGTTTTAGCTCTTTCTTACCACCAAAGCCAATGCCACTCTTGTCGGAATAAATTTGTTGAGACCCAATGATATTGTCCAAAGTCTTTGATCCTCTATTCCAAAGACCAATGGTAGCCATGGCACACTTGAGTTCTTCCTCTTTCTTGATCATTAGTCCTTCCAAAGCAACTTGAGACATCTCGAGAGTTTCAATCTTTTCTTCATATGTTGCATAGATTTGCTGTAGCTCATTCCTCTCTGTCTCACAAGTCAAGAGTTTTGCACAAAGAGCTTGTCGATCATTAGCTATCTTGATGGCATCAATCCTAGCCTCGAAAATCTCCTCCTTAAGTTTGACATTCTCACATTCACATGCTTTGAGTTTCGTTGTTGTAGACACCCCCGTTTTTGACCGCCTTTAAGACTCGGACGCGACTGATGGTTTTGGAAGATGTGCAGGGCAAAGGTTCAATTTCTTCAGCAAAGAGAGAGTCAAATGTCAACTTCATACCCCTGTTCTAGACCAAAACAATCTTGATCAAAAGATTTTAGTCTTAAAACCCTCTCTTTCAAAACGTTTTTTGAAATAAAGTTTTTACGATGTTCCGAGGCTCGCATTTTGTCAAATGTTGCGCTTTTCGGTAAACCGAGCAAGGACAAAGTGGAAATGAACGAAAGAGAGATGAAATCTTTGAAAAATCTTTCAAAACACCTTACTTAGGGGGTTTGGAGTTGAAGAAAGGAGGAGAAGAGAGAAGAAAACTAGTTTGGGAGAAGTTCGACATGAATCCGGGTAGGGCCAAAGCTGCGCGGCTTCACCGAAACAGGCATAACTCTTTGTACAAAAGGAATTTTGATGCGAGGTTGGCGCCATTGGAAAGCTAACTTCTGGGGCTTCAATGTGGCCACATGGCAGCCCATAAAATCAAATGGCCGACCAGCTTTTTTGGGTCAAGAATGGTTCAGCATGAATCTGGAAGGAGAGAAAACATCTGCGCGGCTTTGCCGAAACGGGCATAACTCTTTTCACAGGAGGAATTTTGAAGCAAGGTTGGTGTCATTGGAAAGTAGACTTCCGGGGCTTCATTTTTCACTCAAGAATCTCCTAGAGCCAAGTCCGGGTGGAGGAGATATGGTTGGTTGAAATCCGTTTGGACCGAATCTGCGCGGCTTCACCAAAACAGGCATAACTTTTTGCACAGGAGGAATTTTGATGCATGGTTTCCGGCATTGGAAAGCTAACTTCTGGGGCTTCATCCTAGGGGGTGGCCGGCCACCTTGACCCTTTTGACCTAGTCGGCCGGCCACCTGAACTGGTCGGCCGGCTACCTTGCCTGGCCGGCCTGCCACCTGAACCTTTTGAACCTGGTCGGCCATTTTTGCCCTCCTGAGTGTGTTCCAGTTGTGTCAGCTATTCTGCACTTGACTCACTGTCTGAGGGGCTGCCCTTTTGGGGGGAAATTTGAATTGGTTTTTCCCCCCTTTTCTTTGCTTCTCTCCCTCTATAAAGCCAGCACTTAAGCTTCATTTTCAAGGGTTAGAAAAAATCCTCTTGGAGCTTTTGTACACAACTTTCCCTCTCCCTCTCATCCAAGCCTCCAAACACCTTGGTTTTTCACCATTTACACACCAACCCATAGCACCACACCTCCATCACTCATTCCAGCACCTTGGAGGACATTTGAAGAGGTTGAAAGCTCAGAAATTTGGTCCAAAAGCTGCTAGTTTGCTGCTCTTCAAGGGTAAGCACCTATTTTTCTTAAACTTGTATTTTTTTGCTTCATTTATAAGCTATACTTGAAAGCATTTTTGGACTTGGTCATGAACTGAAAAAGATCATATTTTGAGCTCCTCTACATGTTTGATTAAGAACTCTTTGCTGTTTGAGGTCTTCTACTACCTCTTGTCTCCTATCTCTCTTTTAGGGCTATTTCTTGCATGATATATTAGCCCTACTTGTAAGCATTTTTGGGCTTCGAGCCAAACTGTAAAGTGATTTATTTTGAGCCTCTCTTCAACTTTGTTGAAGGGCTCTTCACTGTTTGAGGCTAGCTACTACCTCTTGCTCTCTATCTCTCTTTTAGGGCCATTTTTGCATGATATATTAGCCCTATTTGTGAGCCTTTTTGGACCTCAACCTAAACTGAAAAAAGTCTTGTTTTGACATCATCTTCATGTTTGATTCAGGTCTATTCTCTGTTTGGGGTCATCTTCCCCTATGCATGCTTCATTCTTTCATGATTAGGGCTATGCATTAGAACACTTGCATTGGCCATGGTTTGGCCTCTTAGCCACTGAAATCCAGTGGATTTTTAGTAGCTTTGATGCATTTTTGAGCCTCAAAATCAGAGGGGGGTGACCCCCTCTCACCTTGTTTTGTTTGATGGTCTTTTTGGCCTTCCAAAGAGGCCCTATCTTGCATGCTTTGTTGACTGATTTCAGGGCCAATTTAATGAGTTTTAGGACTATCATATTTGATTTCCAGAGTTTATTTTTCCATGCTAAGTGTCCATATTGTATGTGCTTAATAACCCCTTGTATGCCCTCCCAAAAGAACCCATCATTTGTGCATGTGTTGGCTGCATTTCAGAGATTATTTGGGCATGTTTTGGAATGTTTTATTCACTGATTTTTTCTGGTTTGGTGAGATTTCATATGCTTCATATACATGCCATGTAAATCATGTTGCTAGTCAAAGTTGCATGCTATTTTAGTCCATCTTGCAAGCATCTTTTGGCCATGCTTTGAACTAGAAATGTTCATGTTTTGGGACTACATTGGTTCTGTCTTTATGCTTCATGATCAAATAATGCATGCTTTGTATAGCTATAGGTCAATACATGTGCCTAGTTTTGTGTTTCGGGACCATTCCATGCATCGGGTGCCATTTATCCATGTTTCGGGATCATTTTGCATCACGTTTTAGTGCTGGAACTTGCATGTTTGTACGCCATATTTCATGCCTTGCCATGCCTTGTTAGAGTGGCATTTGTGCCTTAGGATCGGTCCTTAGTTTGCGTGCATGTGTGCACGCATTTCGATAGTCTCATTTTCATCTTATGGCCGCTGATGTGAGTGTGGCTGAGGTCCACTCATATTGGCGTAAGCCCATATTGCATTGTGTATGCCATTTCAATTCATAGCATTGCGTATGCTAAGTTGCATGTTAGAGTATTGTGTATGCCTCGTTACATCGAGCATTGTCGATGCCATTTCATAGCATTGCGTATGCTAGATTGCATGTTAGGATTGCATTCGTGCATGTTATGCATATTGCATTGTGTTTGGGATAGGACTTAGCCCGAGCACGAGAAACGAGGGACGTTTCGTACTCCGAGTGACGGAACGTGTCTCAATTCCCTGTCGTCGACACTCCGGATTATCCGTGATGGAGTCTAGGCCTTGTTGTGTTTTCATGTGCATTCATTCCATATTGAGTCATGCAAATCGACTCCTCGCCCATCATGCATCGAGATGCGTGATTGGTGGCACGAGGATCGAAGACTACATTCCCTGAAGAGTAGTCATGCATACATATGTGAAAATACTTTGCCATGCCCCCTTTGTTGCTCTCTGTTGCAGCAAATCAATGATCAACAGCTTTCTAAAGCATTACACGGCATTCCGAGAACAATTGCAAACAGAGGCAAACCGAGGCATCGCAAGGAATTTTCCGACAAAGACAACCTGAGCATGCATCATTCATCATTCGGAACAGAGCTAAGGCGGTCCATGGATTTGCGTGCAATTTACTGCTTTCCTAGATTAATTTGTTAATTAATTAGGGTTTTGTACTTATTGGGACTGTATTATTTATTTGGACTGTATTATTTATTCGGACCCTCCGAACGAGGGCACAACTGTAATAAGTGTGCGTGTGTGTGATGTATGTCTTCCAACCCCACGTCTTTCTTCCTTTTTATTTACCAACTTATGATGGTTAGATTAGGGCATGTTTCAATTAGCATACAGTATGATAGCATGTTTGCATTCATTCATCTGTCTTGCATGCACCAGGCTCGGCGCATC
Source organism: Camellia granthamiana (assembly GCA_036172215.1). Classification (NCBI taxonomy): domain Eukaryota; kingdom Viridiplantae; phylum Streptophyta; class Magnoliopsida; order Ericales; family Theaceae; genus Camellia; species Camellia granthamiana. Next base: position 21,914,428 of record CM069916.1, on the reverse strand, counting down.
ATACTAACTGCATTGTATTTCAATTCCGAGTTGAATACTTGTTAGTTGTAGCATTTCATATGCTATCTTAGAATAGCCGAGCCTGCTTATAGTTGCATTTTTGCATGTGTTGCATTAGGCATTTCTGTGTAGTTAGGATCATGCATGGATTTCTAATTAGCTTCTGTTTTGGCTTGGAGTACTCGGTAAGTTTTATGCTTTAGCATTCTTGCATGCGTGTGAGTGACTGCCATGATAGCATGCTTACCATGAGGCTATATGCTTATGTGATATAACTGCTTGAATGCCTGTGGGTGAAGGTTGGGTTATTTGAATTGGAACAATTCATCAATTGTGAGTTTTAAGCCCACTAGATAGTGGCAAAATCATGTTTTCTAAAGCCCACCCGAGGGTGGCAAATCCACGTCTTAGCCTACTTGCGAGTAGCACCATCAAACCATTTTTCAAATAAACAAACATGAAATGTTTTGTTCCAATTCAGGCGACCCAGTCTATACTTGTATGCTGTGCGCATCACATAGTAAATCTAGGCTAATAACCGGAATAAGAACGCATAATGTTTTCAAAACTAGATATCATGGTTAGTAGAGGCCGATCTTTGATCGGGCGAGCGGGGGTGCTCACAAAGTGACCTTCCCCAATCGTACCCAAGTTCCCGAGCCGAGGCAACTTTGGTGATGACGGACACGTGGCCTTAGGCATGAGTCAGGGTTTCCTAAATTTCCCAAAATAAAATATTTAGGTGGCGACTCTGTATCTGGCAAAGCAGTCCATGTTTGGCACTTCTTTCAAAAATCTGTTTTCTTAAAACGATTTGCCGGATTTGGACTCTTTGGTTCAGATTAAGAACCGTGACAATTTGAGTTCGAACTGTAGTGAGCCCAAAATGAACGGAACGGGGAGCCATCCCTCCCGGGGCGTTCGGGGACGTCTACAGTTTCTGGCGACTCTGCTGGGGATTTAGAGAACTTGACTCGAACTCATGATATCTGGTTTTGACTACACTTATGTGTTTCTTTGCATTGCATATGCATTGGTGCGCCTAGGACACCGTGTTTGCCATCTGCTATTCCTGAACAGTTTGCCAGAGGCTGCGTGCCATAAGGCTTACCGGTTACGGGCTCTGTCAGTATGGGAACACAAACCCCGGTTTTACCGGGGCACCCTTTTCGACCATTCGACCTAGTGCATATCGAAATCCATAGTGACCATTCCAAGCTAGGACAGGTTGCTTACCCGATATAGGTTATTTGAGACTGCTGCGTGCGTAGTGAAACCCTAGCTCCTGACCAAATAGGACAGGGAAACCCTATCCCAACATAGGGGTGTTTTGGCTCTCACTTATCTGTTATGTGCTTTTAGAGTGCGTCTCTATAGGGAATGCATGTATCAGTTTACAAATTTGGGCATCAGGCCTGCGGGCATCAGTATTTGGTGGGAATTAGTTTTACCTGAGGGTATCAGTTTGCAGGCAGAATTTGGGGCAGAGTTCAGTAGAGAGCACAGTCATTCAGCTTTGCTCAAATCTGTTCTAGTAAATCAGGCTGAGATGCTGCATGTTTTCTCTTTTGCTAGGTAGTCCTGGAACTATAGCTTCAGAAGGCTTCGATATCCCCCGGGTACATTGGACTAGTGCTGATAGACTTTGTTAGGTCAGAAATTCAATTCAAGGGCAACCAGTGTTCTTTCGCTGAGGCAAGGCAAAGAAAGGCCAATCAGGGCTCACCGGTTCATCTGATCCGTCAGTCGCCAGTCACATCACCTTTGTTCAGACTCAGCAGACTGTGATGGCACAGGGTTCGGAAGAATTTGTGGCCATGATAGCAGCGCTAAATCAGGGAACTGCCATGCAGGCTGAGACCAGTATTAAAACGCAGCGCCCATCTGGGGCATCTACCTCACATCCAGCTTTGGGACCCTAGCCGAACTTTGACCCACTTCCGCCAGCTGAAGATTTGCAGGGTCCAGATCCTCGAGAAGGGTTGGCTCAAGCCCGAGTTTCCAGACGCCTGGTGCAGCCTAATGAGAGGCTTTATCCCCTTGATGCTAGTGACCTCGATCCGACCGCGGTGAAAATCGCAAACCTTGAGAAGCAATTCAAAAAGGCACAGGGCCTTAACTCCATTCCCGACATTGAGGACGGGCACATTGAGTCTGCCGTACGGCTCCCAGACAGATTCAAAATGCCACATATTGACCGTTTCGACGGGTCTGGAGATCCAATGGTACATATCCGACTTTTCTTGGATGTCCTGAAGCCGATGGGTCTGACTAAGCCACAGAAACTCTCTCTGTATGGAAGAACCCTGTCGGGTGTAGCAGCCACTTGGTACGCTAAGTTGGAAGACAAAGTGAAGCAAAATTGGGAAGAATTGGCTGAGGCCTTTGTCGATCAGTATTCCTACAATACCCAAGTTGAAATGACCATCCAAGAACTTGAAGCAACCCGCCAGAACCCAACAAAGCCTTTTGTGGAATTTGTTACAAGCTGGAGAGCAAAGTCAGCACAGATAACAGATCGCTGCCCTTCTGAGAGGGATCAAGTGCAGATGATGGTGCGAAACCTCGAGCATGATATGTTGCAAAAGTTGATAGTCGCTCTGCTATTCACTTTCAAAAGTTTGCACGAACTGGGGGTCCAGATCGAGAATGCGTTCAACAGTGGGATCATTCCCAGAACAAGTGAACCGACAAGGAGGGTGATTTCGGGGAATACCAACGCTGGTAGTAGCGTTATTTCCAAACCCATCGAAATCAATACAGTTGCCACAGCCGACCCTTTTGCAAAACCAAGCCTACAAACAGCCGGCCCAGCCCGAGCTCAGGGCAGAACTTTCACCCCTCTCTATATGAGCCTAACTAGCGCACTAAAAGCCTTGATGGAAAGAGGGCATTTCAAACCCCTCGATCCTCAACCTCTTCCTGACCCACTCCCAGCCAGACATAACCCCTCCAAGTACTGTATGTACCATCAGCAGCACGGCCATGGCACCGACCGTTGCTACCGCATTCGTTATGAGGTCCAAAATCTCATCGACAACCGGACGATAGCTCCACCTTCAGACTCCAATGACCAAACATCTCTTGCCTACCTCAATCTCATCCATATACTGCCATCCACCTATGACCCCAGCATATACATCACCCCGGCCCATCTACCCAAGCCTGAGGTGTTTATCCCAGAAAGCATGGACTTATGCATGATGGGTGCACCTGAACCTCAACCATCTCAAACCCGTGAACCCACTACTTCTGAGTTGATGGGAATGATTAAAGATCTTCAAAGAACCGTGACAGATCTGGCCTCCGGGACATTGGCTCCATCATCGACCACATCACATACTGGGAATTTCATGTCAAAAGGCTCCCCAGTCTTGGGACAGGCTGCATTTGAGGAAGGCCAATCCCTTGGCAAAGTGGAGGCGAGTGGAAAGAACAAGGTAGGGGCGGGCATGGATCCCCATGAACATCTTCTGTTCGCTGTTGAGGCTTTGAAAGCCGAGGGACTGAACAAAGAGGAAGTCTTCGCAGTTGTTGCAAAAACTGTGGATGACACTTTCGCTACTCAAGTTGGGGGCAGTTTGAATCAAAGGGAAAACCGGGAAAAGGGCCGTCGTACCAAAAATGATCCTGTTAGCTCTAATCCTCCACTCGGAAGAGATCAACAAACCAGGCCAGCACCTGCCAATCCTTTTGCTGGTGCGCCCAGCAAAAATCCACAAACCTTGAAGTACCAACCCCGAGGTCGGAGGGTCTTCCATGCCCTCTATATGCCTTTGTCCAAAGCTCTCCAAATCCTTGTTGGACAAGGCCATCTCAAACCCCTTGAGCCTCGGCCTCTCCTGAACCCTCTTCCGGCTACGCATGATGCTACCCAGTACTGCGCATACCATTAGCAAACTGGCCATACTACCGACAACTGCTTCCGTCTTCGCCACGAAGTACAGGATCTGTTTGACAACGGGGTTGTCCTCCTGCCGAGCTCAGCAAAGTCTATCGGCACTGGATCGGTGAACTTGGGGGATAATGTGATGTGATCGGGGAATGAACCACCTGCGGGCGACACTCGATTAACTCCAGATATGGTGGATGGCATCCACTGTTTTGAGCATTTGCGAATGCTAGCTTTTGTGCTTTCTGACTTGGGTATTGGGTCAGTCTTGTTGTTTTGTTTTGAGTCTGTCTTTTTGTTTTGAGTCAGTCTCTTTTGTTTTGGGTTTGTCTTGTTGTATCGAGTCAGTCCTGTTGTATAGGAGTCGGGTGATTCCGGGAGGTGTTACCTCGGGCGTCACCATTTTGTTTTGTGTTTGTCTTTTCGTTTTGTTTTGAGTCTGTTTTTGCCAAGGATCCAGTTGTGCCAACAGATTTTGAATGAAACAGCAATGATTTTCATGCTCTCGCATTTGCTTTTGCCTTGTGCCAGTTATGCCGGAAGTTCTGAATGAGATGGCAGTATTTGACTAAGAACTCTGTCTTTTCTGTGCCTTGAAGTCATTATAATGACCTGAGTTTTTCAAAACTTTGTGAACATTGCGGTGAAAACAAAGAGGGAGGAATTCCTTGGGATTTGCAAAACTTTGATCAAACTGAGAGAAAAAGAGGCGTGCTAAGCCCTTAATGAATGAAAACATGCTTGTTAATGTGAGTACTGAGAATGACTCTAGCTTTGATCCAGATTGGTTCTACACTATCTTCAGCATGAGCGATTTGTCCCTTTCTTAAAAACTTTCAAAAAATGTTTTGCGCGGTCCTGCAAGGACATGTGTGGAATCACTTTTGAGATTGTGCAGCTTAGGATCGCTCTCAGCCCTGAGACTTAACTCCTCACTTTTGAACCTTGAACTTGAATTCAGAACGTTCAACGGTTAACTACAATGTGAGGCCGAGTGGCCAGATTTGAAGCAGCCCATGAATTAGCGGCAAGAAAATCAGATCAAGAAGACCAGATGTCACCAAAAACAGCTTGCGAAGCTAGGTCGGAAGCACCCTTCGAACTAGGGGCAAAGATGTCAGATGTGCTCGAAGAGCCGAAGATGAGTCCTCTTGCAAATCAACAGCCACTCTCCTGGATACGGATGACTTCAAAACCCTATAACCATTTGGCATGGACCAAGCTACACTTTTACCCTTTGAGAGGCTCGCTGGGTCGAAAACCCAGAAGGGCGACCCAGGCAAAAGTTAGAGCGAGACAAAAAAAATATACAAAAAAATGCAAAAAGAAAAGAAAAAGAAAAATGCAAAAAAAGAAAAAGAAAAAGGAATGAAAAGAATATAAAAAAAAAAAAGAAAGAAAGAAGAACAAAGCTCGCAAGGTCGAAAACCCACGACGGGCGCCTTGGCAAAAGTTAGAGCTTAAAAAGGAGAGGTTAATACCCGAGTGTACCTTAACCCCGAACTACGTAAGGCTTGATTCCCATCTTTGGGATACGTAGGCAACTTCGTTCTGAAGTCCAGCAGCAAAACACTTCAAATTCGATTGTGTCCATGTGATGGTTCTAGTCTTTGTCTTCACTGTATCCGAGAGTTTGGTTGCGTTCGTCACTTTGAGGACTGACTACAATGCGCTGCGGTGCCATTCAAACAAGGGGCAACTTTCCGTTGCCATTCAATGCGCTGCGGTGCCATTCAAACAAGGAGCAACTTCCTGTTGCCATAAAGTGTCCTCCAGACAAGGGGCAATTTTCTTTTGGATCTGAGGTTGTGCATCTCAAGAGTAGGTTCCGTGCTCGTTGAGCAGTGGCCGTTTGCAAAAACAGTTTTTGAGAATTTTTACTGAGGTTGACTAATTCTCTCGAAAATTATTCCATTTTTCTAAAACTGGACCACTTTCTTGGACCCAAAAAAGGAAAATTTTCAGTGCTCACAACCTGACTTGCATTATTTCAAATCAAAAAATCGAACAAGCATGTTAACCAAACTCTTATGCTGATCAAAATTGTTTTAGTAGAAAACCAAAAAAAAATGGTCAAAATAATGAACTAGGGGCACAGTTGAGTCAGGCTTCCTGTCTTTTCCCTGTTGTCAATGCATTTGCTAGAAAGGGCACCATACTTGCCAAGAAGGACACTCTACTTGCCAGAAAAGGGCACAACTGAAGCTAACAACAAAGGGCTGAAAGCTCTCTCATCCTTCAAGCAACGAGGTATCAAGCCAAGTGCGAAGCACAAACCGGAATGGATCAAGATATTCCACTCTCTCGTCTGGACACATCTGATCACATCCAAACTCCCCGGCAGAGCATCATCGACCGATGTCAGCTACAGATTTGCTACACACCCAGTTGTAGCGCAGCCCCTCTGTAGGAGAAACTCACTGTTGTGAAAAAGAATGAGAATCTGGTAGAATACCAGGGGCAAGAGCCTACAACTTCATGCTTATCCATCAACCACCCAGGGGAGGGATTAAAAAATGAGAGATTAAAGAATAGAGAGATGTGCGCTGAGAAAAAAAGTGAGGAAAAGGGTTTTGTGAGAAAAGCCGAGCCTGAGGGCCGAGTGATGTGAGAATCACAAATGAGAAAGGGTGGGAAACAATACCCGAAGAAACTGGCTCCTCGCGAACTGAGAGGTCTCTCCTCTTTGTAACACGTCTGTGTGTCGTGTCTTTTGTTTTGTTTGTCTCGATTCTTGTTTTGAGTCGTTTAAGTGTCAATAGATGTGTTTAGGTTGTTTTACCTTGTTTTTCCCTTGTTGAGTTGTGTTTAGATTGTTCTACCTTTGTTTTCCGTTGTTGAGTCGTTTTGGCTGTGGTCAGTTGTAGGCTCAATACCCGGTTGAGAACCCTCTTCTCGTTTCAATTTCAAAAAGGAATCGTTTTGTGCTCAGAGTGCTGTGTCATTCTCCATATTTGTGCAAAACAGGATTTGTTCTTTTATAAAACTGCAGGGTCCACCCCCGATAAGTGTGAACAGTAGAACAAGGAACTATCTGAAGCTATTTAGGTTCCGGATTGCAAAGCAAAAGAAAAGAACGAAAATTTGGAGCATCTTAGCATGTTTCAACTTTAGCAAAATCCGAGACTGCATTCCAGGTGCACCTTCTCAGGCCTCGCCGTTTCTCTGGAGTATGAGTGTATCTCGACCCCAAGTGTAAGCCTGCTTCAAGTCAGAATGGCAGTCCAAGCAGCACCCAAGGGTTTTCACATGCAGATGTTATCTCTCGCCAATATGAACAGGGTGTGCCCTTTTTGAGCTGAGTGTGTTGCGAAGCCCTCTAAGATGCAAATCAAAGGCACCAGAGTAAATATTTGATGCTCCTCTACTGCATAGAATGTGAACTTTCATATACACTGTTGTTGCATGCGTGCCGCGCATCGTTATGATTTAGGCATAGAATATGCTTGCTTTTGATTCCGCATAAAATATGCTTTGCTTGTCTCATACATAGAATATGCTTTCAATATTGCATAGAATGTGCTTCCATACTTGCATAGGAAATGCTCGTATCTGTTGCATAGAAAATGCCCCCATACTTGCATAGAAGATGCATTTTATCGCACTTTCTTGTGCATTTTATCTCACTCGCACTGTCTTGTGCACTTACACTTTGTATCTCGTTTGCACTGTCTTGTGCATCTTGTGGTTGTATCTCACTCGCACTATCTTGTGCATTGCATATCAATCGCGCTGTTTAGCATATCGCACTATTTTGTGCATTTCAAATTCAATCGCGCTGTTTAGCGTATCGCACTGTTTAGTGCATTTCAAATCAATCGCGCTGATTTGCGCATCGCACTATTTTGTGCAGGTTCAAGTTCGCGCTATTTTGCGCATCGCACTGTTTTGTGTATTTTCGCATTAAGTTTACATCGCGCTATTTTGCGCACCTCAATCGCACTATTTTGTGCAGTTTACATTCGCGCTATTTTGCGCATCGCACTGTTTTGTGCAGTTTATCATTCGCACTATTTTGCGCACCTCAATCGCACTGTTTTGTGCAGTTCATCATTCGCGCTATTTTGCGCACCTCAATCGCACTGTTTTGTGCAGTTCATCATTCGCGCTATTTTGCGCACCTCGATCGCACTGTTTTGTGCAGTTCATCATTCGCGCTATTTTGCGCACCTCGATTGCACTGTTTTGTGCAGTTCATCATTCGCGCTATTTTACGCACCTCGATCGCACTGTTTTGTGCAGTTTATCATTCGCGCTATTTTACGCACCTCAATCGCACTGTTTTGTGCAGTTTATCATTCACGCTATCTTGCACATCCCGCCTGCACTTGTTAGTGCATTACATTTCACTTGCGCTATTTTGCGCATCGCACTATTTTGTGCACCTTACTCGCATTATGTATGCATTTTATCGCGCTATCTTGCGTACCTTACCTGCACTTATTAGTGCATTGCATCGCGCTATCTTGCGCACCTTACCCGTATCGCACTGTTTTGTGCATTCACCCTACTCGCACCGTTTTGTGCACCTCTAGCTCGCACTGTCTTGTGCACTCTCTGGTCTAGGAGACCTTAAATCCTCTGGTCTGGAGGACCTTAAATCCTGTATCTTCATTCACACTGTCTTGTGCACTCTCTGGTCTAGGAGACCTTAAATCCTCTAAAGGTGCAATTCCTTTGGTGTTTGTCGTGCCGCGAACGACTTCCAGCGGTTTGGTATAGCCATCTACCTGTGTTAGCAGTGAGTTCCTAGGAAACCAACTGAGACGGTGGAAACTAGAGTTCGAATGGCTCATGCCTAGAACACAAAGGTTCGGGATTTCCGAAACTAAAGTCTGGTTTAAATACCCAGGGGTATATCCTCGGCTTGGAAATCTGTATGGCAGCCCCATAGATTGAGAATAGCATCTGTATGCACCTCAATTCTGGATACTGATCCAACCTAGTCTGTCACCCTGTTGGAGAATAGGGAAAGCTGCGACCACAGTCAGGGAGAAAAGTATTACCTGTGGCTCAATTAAGATGCAGAAGCGGGAGATCCCCAATAGCCCTGGGGTGAGTCATCACCAATTGCCCTTGTAAGGTACCTCCCTTTTCCTAGCTATCACATTGCATTTTAGTCATTATAGTGCATTGCATAAATCCTCAATTTTCAAACCGGCTTCGCGTAGCATAATAAGTCCAATCTTCAAAGCGGCTTCGTGTAGCGTATAAGTCCAATTATCAAACCGGCTTCGCGTAGCGTATAAGTCCAATTATCAAAATCTTTCTGCATATCATTTTGCATCCTGCCCCTGAAACTACGCTGGTTTGATTCCTTGCAAAGGGATACGTAGGCAGCCTGCGGGCACAACCATTTATTTATCTATATTTTGTTTGTTTGTCCAAGTCTTCAGCCTTGTCAAAAATGGGTCGTCTCTGGGCTTTGACATTCACTCCCGTCAACTTATGACTTCCGAGTTCTGTCAATGAGGGGCAACTGTAGACACCCCATTTTTGACCGCCTTTAAGACTCGGACGCGACTGATGGTTTTGGAAGATGTGCAGGGCAAAGGTTCAATTTCTTCGGCAAAGAGAGAGTCAAATCTCAACTTCATACCCCTGTTCTAGACCAAAACAATCTTGATCAAAAGATTTTAGTCTTAAAACCCTCTCTTTACAAAACATTTTTTGAAATAAGTTTTTACGATGTTCCGAGGCTCGCATTTTGTCAAATGTTGCGCTTTTCGGTAAACCGAGCAAGGACAAAGTGGAAATGAACGAAAGAGAGATGAAATCTTTGAAAAATCTTTCAAAAACACCTTACTTAGGGGGTTTGGAGTTGAAGAAAGCAGGAGAAGAGAGAAGAAACTAGTTTGGGAGAAGTTCGGCATGAATCCGAGTAGGGCCAAAGTTGCGCGGCTTTCACCGAAACAGGCATAACTCTTTGTACAAAAGGAATTTTGATGCGAGGTTGGTGCGGCCATTGGAAAGCTAACTTCTGGGGCTTCAATGTGGCCACATGGCAGCCCCTAAAATCAAATGGCTGACTAGCTTTTTTGGGTCAAGAATGGTTCAGCATGAATCTGGAAGGAGAGAAAACATCTGTGCGGCTTCGCCGAAACGGGCATAACTCTTTGCACAGGAGATATTTTGAAGCAAGGTTGGTGCCATTGGAAAGTAGACTTCCGAGGCTTCATTTTTCACTCAAGAATCTCCTAGAGCCAAGTCCGGGTGGAGGAGATATGGTTGGTTTGAAATCCGTTTGGACCGAATCTGCGCGGCTTCACCAAAACAGGCATAACTTTTTGCACGGGAGGAACTTTGATGCAAGGTTTGCCGCATTGGAAAGCTAACTTCTGGGGCTTCATCCTAGGGGGTGGCCGGCTACCTTGACCCTTTTGACCTGGTCGGCTGGCCACCTGAACTGGTCGGCCGGCCACCTTGCCTGGTCGGCCGGCCACCTGAACCTTTTGACCTAGTCGGCCATTTTTGCCCTCCTGAGTGTGTTCCAGCTGTGTCAGCTATTCTGCACTTGACCCACTGTCCAAGGGGCCGCCCTTTTGGGGGGAAATTTGAATTGGTTTTTCCCCCCCCTTTTCTTTGCTTCTCTCCCTCTATAAAGCCAGCACCTAAGCTTCATTTTCAAGAGTTAGAAAAAATCCTCTTGGAGCTTTTGTATACAACTTTCCCTCTCCCTCTCATCCAAGCCTCCAAACACCTTGGTTCTTCACCATTTACACACCAACCCATAGCACACACCTCCATCACTCATTCCAGCACCTTGGAGGACATTTGAAGAGGTTGAAAGCTCAGAAATTTGGTCCAAAAGCTACTGGTTTGTTGCTCTTCAAGGGTAAGCACCTATTTCCCTTAAACTTGCATTTTTTTTGCTTCATTTATAAGCCATACTTGAAAGCATTTTTGGACTTGGTCATGAACTGAAAAAGATCATATTTTGAGCTCCTCTGCATGTTTGATTAAGAACTCTTTGCTGTTTGAGGTCTTCTACTACCTCTTGTCTCCTATCTCTCTTTTAGGGCTATTCTTGCATGATATATTAGCCCTGTTTGTAAGCATTTATGGGCTTTGAGTCAAACTATTAAAGTGCTTTATTTTGATCCCCCTCTTCAACTTTGTTGAAGGGCTCTTCACTGTTTGAGGCCAGATACTGCCTCTTGCTCCCATCTCTCTTTTAGGGCCATTTTTGCATGATATATTAGCCCTATTTTTGAGCCTTTTTGGACCTCGACCCTAAACTGAAAAAAGTCTTATTTTGATAATCATCTTCATGTTTTATTAAGGTCTATTCTCTTTTTGGGGTCATCTTCCCCTATGCATGCTTCATTCTTTCATGATTAGGGCTATGCAGTAGAACACTTGCATTGGCCATGGTTTGGCCTCTTAGCCACTGAAATCTAGTGGATTTTTAGTGGCTTTGATGCATTTTTGAGCCTCAAATCAAGAGGGGGGTGACCCCCTCTCACCTTGTTTTGTTTGATGGTCTTTTTGGCCTTCCAAAGAGGCCCTATCTTGCATGCTTTGTTGACTGATTTTAGGGCCAATTTGATGAGTTTTAGGACTATCATATTTGATTTCCAGAGTTTATTTTTCCATGCTAAGTGTCCATATTGTATGTGCTTAATAACCCCTTGTATGCTCTCCAAAAGAACCCATCATTTGTGCATGTGTTGGCTGCATTTTAGAAGTTATTTGGGCATGTTTTTGCATGTTTTATTCACTGCTTTTTTCTGGTTTGGTGAGATTTCATATGCTTCATATACATGCCATGTAAATCATGTTGCTAGTCAAAGTTGCATGCTATTTTAGTCCATCTTGCTAGCATCTTTTGGCCATGCTTTGAACTAGAAATGTTCATGTTTTTGGGACTGCCTTGGTTCTGTCTTTATGCTTCATGATCAAATAATGCATGCTTTGTATAGCTATAGGTCAATACATGTGCCTAGTTTTGTGTTTCGAGACCATTCCATGCATTGAGTGCCATTTATCCATGTTTCGGGATCATTTTGCATCACATTTCAGTGCTGGAACTTGCATGTTTGTACGCCATATTTCATGCCTTGCCATGCCTTGTTAGAGTGGCATTTGTGCCTTAGGATCGGTCCTTAGTTTGCGTACATGTGTGCATGCATTTCGATAGTCTCATTTTCATCTTATGGCCGCTGATGTGAGTGTGGCTGAGGTCCACTCATATTGGAGTAAGCCCATATTGCATTGTGTATGCCATTTCAATTCATAGCATTGCGTATGCTAGGTTGCATGTTAGAGTATTGTGTATGCCTCGTTACATCGAGCATTGTCTATGCCATTTCATAGCATTGCGTATGCTAGATTGCATGTTAGGATTGCATTCATGCATGTTATGCATATTGCATTGTGTTTGGGATAGGAGTTAGCCTCGAGCACGGGAAACGAGGGACGTTTCGTACTCCGAGTGACGGAACGTGTCTCAATTCCCTGTCGCCGACACTCCGAATTATCCGTGATGGAGTCTAGGCCTTGTTGTGTTTTCATGTGCATTCATTCCATATTGAGTCATGCAAATCGACTCCTCGGCCATCATGCATCGAGATACGTGATTGGTGGCACGAGGATCGAAGACTACACTCCCTGAAGAGTAGTCATGCATACATATGTGAAAAATACTTTGCCATGCCCCCTTTGTTGCTCTCTGTTACAGCAAATCAAGGATCAACAGCTTTCTAAAGCATTACACGGCATTTCGAGAACAATTGCAAACAGAGGCAAACCGAGGCATCGCAAGGAATTTTCCGACAAAGGCAACCTGAGCATGCATCATTCATCATTCGGAACAGAGCTGAGGCGGTCCATGGATTTGCGTGCAATTTACTGCTTTCCTAGATTAATTTGTTAATTAATTAGGGTTTTGTACTTATTCGGACTGTATTATTTATTTGGACTGTATTATTTATTCAGACCCTCCCGAACAAGGGCACAACTGTAATAAGTGTGCGTGTGTGTGATGTATATCTTCCAACCCCACGTCTTTCTTCCTTTTTATTTACCAGCTTATGATGGTTAAATTAGGGCATGTTTCAATTAGCATACAGTATGATAGCATGTTTGCATTCATTCATCTGTCTTGCATGCACCGGGCTCGGCGCATCATACTAACTGCATTGTATTTCAATTCCGAGTTGAATACTTGTTAGTTGTAGCATTTCATATGCCATCTTAGAATAGCCGAGCCTGCTTGTAGTTGCATTTTTGCATGTGTTGCATTAGGCATTTCTGTGTAGTTAGGATCATGCATGGATTTCTAATTAGCTTCTGTTTTGGCTTGGAGTACTCGGTAAGTTTTTATGCTTTAGCATTCTTGCATGTGTGTGAGTGACTGTCATGATAGCATGCTTACCATGAGGCTATATGCTTATGTGATATAACTGCCTGAAATGCCTGTGGGTGAAGGTTGGGTTATTTGAATTGGAACAATTCATCAATTGTGAGTTTTAAGCCCACTAGATAGTGGCAAAATCATGTTTTCTAAAGCCCACCCGAGGGTGGCAAATCCACGTTTTAGCCTACTTGCGAGTAGCACCATCAAACCATTTTTCAAATAACAAACATGAAATGTTTTTGTTCCAATTCAGGCGACCCAGTCTATACTTGTATGCTGTGCGCATCACATAGTAAAATCTAGGCTAATAACCGGAATAAGAACGTATAATGTTTTCAAAACTAGATATCATGGTTAGTAGAGGCCGATCTTTGATCGGGCCAGCGGGGGTGCTCACAAAGTGACCTTCCCCAATCGTACCCAAGTTCCTGAGCCGAGGCAACTTTGGTGATGACGGACACGTGGCCTTAGGCACGAGTCAGGGTTTCCTAAATTTCCCAAAATAAAATATTTAGGTGGCGACTCTGTATCTGGCAAAGCAGTCCATGTTTGACACTTCTTTCAAAAATCTGTTTTCTCAAAACGATTTGCCAGATTTGGACTCTTTGGTTCAGATTAAGAACTGTGACAATTTGAGTCCGAACTGTAGTGAGCCCAAAATAAACGGAACAGGGAGCCATCCCTCTCGGGGCATTCGGGGACGTCTACAGTTGTGAGTTTGTCATTCAATTTGGATAAGTTAAGAGATTCCTTGCACAACTTTTCATAAGCTTGCTCAAGCTCTTCATCATCACTCCTCGAGGATTCATCATCAGTGTCATTCTCAACCAGCCTCTTTGGATACTCTGTTTGTCCTTCATTTCGGAAGCCACCATGAAAGCAAGGAATTGTTTATGTCCCTCTTCGCCTTGATCTTCGTTGTCACTTTCATCTTCATCAGATTCTGATTCATCATCCCAAGTGATAGCGAGGGCTTTCTTCTTCTTCAAACGAGTGGGGCACTCTGAAGCAAAGTGGCCAAATCCTTGGCATTCATAGCATTGGACCCTTTCAGAGTTCCCTTGTATCTTTCCTTTCTCGTTCTTGGCTATAGAATTAATTTTGAGTTTATCTTTGCCTTTAGATTTATGAGTATGAGTAGATTCCAAAGGATTATGATTCTTTTCAAAAAAGATTTTTTAAATTGTTAAATAAAAGCAGCTGTAAATCTTGGAATCTATCTCACAATCCTCATCAGAATCCTCTCCAACTCTATGAGCACCTACTAAAAGCAATAGCATCTTTTTGTTTCTTTTTGAAATTCCTATGTGCCTCATAAGTTTGGAGATTTCTAACCAAGTGATCCAGCTTGACGTTGTCAACATCTTGAGCCTCCACAATAGCCGTAACTTTTGGTTGGAACCGATCGGGCAAGGATCTCAAAATTTTTCCCACAACTTTGGATTTTGGTATTTTTTCACCTAAATTGAAGCTGAAATTTACAATGTCACTCAACTTCACATAAAATTCATCAGAGGTTTCACTATCTTTCATCGAAAGGTTTTCGAAACTAGACGTGAGCCTTTGAAGTTTTGAGCGTTTAACCGAAGGAGTGCCCTCATGAATAGTTTGTAAAATATCCCAAGTCTCTTTTGCGACTTCACAATTGCAAATACGACTAAACTCTTCAGGTGTGATAGAACAAAAGAGGGAATTGATAGGTTTACTATTCCTGCTACTATTTTGGTAATCAATTGTGTCCCACTTATCGATTGGTTTGGGAAAAATTACTCCATCAATGGTAATCGTTGGTTCAGTCCACCCATACACGACAGATTGCCAAACTTTTTCATTAATAGATTTTAAAAACGATCTCATCCGAGCTTTCCAAAACAAATAATTGGATTCGTCAAGTAGGGGTGGTCGAACCATAGCATTTCCCTCACGAATTGAATCCATTATCATAAATCAAACAAGATCTCGTTCTAAAAGATTTAAAAAAAAAAAAAAAAAGAACGGCCCGCTCTGATACAAATTGAAAAATCTAGAAATCCCTTAAACGTTGATTTGTGCTTATGTATCAATTTTAAGCAGTATATAACAATCCCAATCAAACAATCAAGACAAATCGACACAATGATTTTACGTGGAAAAACCACAATTGGACACCTCCAATTGTGATAAAAAAAACCACGGGCAAAAGCCACAAAACAATCCACTAAAAAGACAAAAAGGAATTACACAGATATACTCTCAATTACCTAGCGAATCCACGTCTGAATTGAACCAACCCCTATGTGCCTCTTCCAACCCCGTCTTCACCTCGGAATTGTCTTGACAATGAGCCACTCCAGAATCCACCAAAGCTTCAGGCTCAAATTCTTCAGAATCCACTGAAGAACAACTCTCTCTTTTGTATAGAATGAACAAACAAATAATCCTTTGATGTATCCTCTTTAAACCATGAGTTGAATACTCAATCTATAGCGATCCCGGTTTCTCTTCCTTTGATTGTTATATTCCGAACTTAGGTTCCGTGGAGTTGGTGGTTGTATATCTTGTTGTTATCCTTTAATTCCGTATGTTTGAGTTTTAGGATGTATTGGACGTGTTTCGAACAGGTTGGTTGGGCTTTAGTTCCATTCCTTGTTGCCTAGAATTTTGGTGGTACGCTCGAGCGGGTCCCTTTGTGCTCGAGCGGAGTTTGATTTTTGGTTGTCCGCTCGAGCGGGTCTTCTTGCGCTCGAGCGGGGTTTACACACTCTCAGCATTTTGTGCCTCTGCAAAACTTCTGCAGGTGTGTTTTTCACGCTCGAGTGGATCTTCTTACGCTTGAGCGGGTCGCGCTCGAGCGGGTGTCTTGGCGCTCGAACAGGTAATTCATTATCTGTAAAAGTACTGGAAGGGGGAAATCTACGCTCGAGCGGCTTTCCCTTTGCGCTCGAGCAGGTGTGTTTTACAGTTGTGTCTTGGCGCTCGAGCGGGTCCAGTTTGTGTGCTTGACGCTCGAGCGTCCTATTCTTCGCTCGAGCGGGTCATACGTATATCAGATATCAGTTGGGTGATTTTAAACCACTTTTCAACTTCCATTCTCTCTCTTACTTTTCCGAAAAGCCATTTTTGAGAGTTTCTCTCACTACTTTCTCCCTTCTCTCTTAGGATTGATCTAGTATGAGTGATTTTGTACCCTTGGGCCTTTGTAAAAAGTGTGGGGATCGTTGAGGGCTACATTTTGATATGAGAATCTTGGGATTTAGAGCATTTTCGATTTCTTCATCACCTCCATTGAGTCTCATCTCTTGAGGTAGGGATTCCTACTCATTCTTATATGCTTTAACATAGGTGTTGAGCTATTTGTATAGATGGTTGATATTTGGGAAGTTAGGGTTTGAGTTGTGTTTTATAAAAAGAGGGGTTTTGTCCTTTGGACTTAAATGTGTATGTTTTGGGTCTTAAAAGGTGATTATTGATGTTAATTGATGATATTTAGACCTTTGGGTCAATATTAGAAAAAGGGAAAAAAATGCCATATTTGGGTATAATTGGGTCATTTATGTAATTAATGACATTTATGATGAGAATATGAAATTGAGTTGAAAATAATGAAATTGGCTCAATATGAGATGGAATAGTGAAGTTGGATTTATTAATCGCTCACTTTTGAAAATGTTGATAAATTATCTGTTGATGCATTTATTATCTGTTTAGAAATAATTGCTTTGGGCTATCGGTGGAGAATAGTCTTGATTGTTGTAGACAATGCATGATGATTAGGCAAATTAAAACTAATCACTTGAGTAAGCCATCGAATATGGCGGTTGATATAATACAGCAAAATTGTGTATTGATTGAGTGAACTTGTATATGATAATTGCTTATATACATTGTATTGTGTGGGAGGAGATGGGGGATGTACTCCACGGTTTAGGGGAAGATGGGGGATGGACCTCTAAACCGGATTTTGTTTGATATTGATACAGCACCAAAATATGTATCATTTGTAAAGTATAGAAGTGTCTTTGTTTGATATTGATACAGCACCAAAATGTGTATCATTTGTGAAGTATGGAAGTGTTTTTAATAATTGCTTATATACATTGTATTGTGTGGGAGGAGATGGAGGATGTACTCCACGGTTTAGGGGAAGATGGGGGATGGACCTTTAAACCGGATTTTGTCTGAGATTGATACAGCACTGAAATGTGTATCTGTTATGAAGTGTGAAATGTTTAATATGAGTTATTATCTCATCTGAAATAGAAATACTGCTGATATGACATGTGATCTCATTTAAACTGTTTGGCCAGGTTCTGAGCCATAGTTATGAAATGATTCATAGGAGTTAAACATTTATCATTGGCCAATGTTTTAGTTATTGCTTATATCATGTTTAAGATATCTCTACTGGGCGTTGGCTCACCCTATATGGGACATCATTTTCAGGTACAGGTAGCATGCCACCTCCAAGGACGTAGCTTGAGAGGCTTAGTGGCTGGGTCATCTTTTTTATTACATTTTTGTATTACATGTATATCAAGCCAAGGGCTTATTTTGTATAGAGTTAGTACTCTTCCTTTTGTAACTAAGTGTTGACTTGGAAAGCTGTAAGCCCGTAAGGCATTTGCTTTTGTTATTAACATGTAATACCCTTATAAGAAATACTCTGATGAAATGTATTTAAGCTTATTCTCTTGTCTAAGCATGTCAATATTGTAGGATTTATGGGTTTATTTTGAGGGCGTTACAACTTGGTATCAGAGCGTACCGGGTTTGAATACTTTGGGTACGTGGGAAGTGATTAGTATCACAATGGGTTTTTCTCGCTTGTTAGAGACTTAGATGTAATGTCATGTGGTTATGTGATAACATGTTTATGTGATTATTTGGGTATGGAATTTAGTTTCTAGGATATTGATTGGATCCTTGGGTTTCTATGAGTCTTGTTGGAAAAGCACTTGATCAATGCTGTTTCTAATCGGAACTCTAGCAACGCCTCGGGACTATCATTATCTGGAAATGAAATTCGTAAGTGCTTATGTGATTATGTGCTTATGTGGAATGAATTACAGTTGTCTATGTATTAGGACGCGAGTGTTATGGCTTCAGCACATCTGTGAGTGTGCTAATGTCTTCGTTACCTTTATTAGGATGTCAGGATGAGGACGAGGTGGTAGGCGCGGTAGGCGTGGTAGGCAGGAGATGCCTATACCGGAGGAGATTTCGGCGCAGTAGGAGGGGGTTGGCCAAGCCAATATGGCCGAGCCAGCAGGTCAGCAGGCTATGGGCGCTTTAGCCCATGGGATAGCCGATGTTTTGAGGGAATCCATGGGCATTCTTAGAGCTGAGAATCCAGTTCAGGCCTAGGTTCAGGCCCAGGTTGTTGATGCAAGGCCTTCTTTTCTGAAGAGGGAGTTCTTCCGGTCTAATCCGAATGAGTTTGTCGGGGATCCGAAGGAGCCACTTAAGGCGAATGAGTGGTTGGAACAGATGACGAAGACGTTGGAGATGCTTGGCATCGAAGACGGAGCATTGAAAGTGACCTCAGCATCTTTTCAGCTTAAGGGAGATGCGGGTCAGTGGTGGAAGTTCATGAGGGGTCGTGTTGGTGGCACATGGAAGGCTTTTGTAGATGCTTTCCAGGAGAAGTTCTTGTCTCCATCTGCCAGAGAGAAGCTGAGGGACCAGTTTTGCCAGCTTAAGCAGCTGAGTTTGTCTGTGGCCGAGTTTGAGGCCGCTTTTACTAGTCTGTCCAGGTTTTCACCTGAGCTTGTGGCGTCTGAGGAACACCGTTGTCTGGAGTTTGAGAAGAAGTTGAGGCGTGGGCTCAAGATAGAGTTGGGGGGTCTATGACTCGAGACTATGGGCGTCTGGTTGATGCTGCAACCCATATGGAGATTATGATACAGGAGGAGGAGGAGGGGCAGAGAGGCTCCAAGAGGAGTCAGGATGGCCAGGGTGATGGCAGGAGACAGAGGGGTTCTAACCCTCAGCAGTCTTAGGGAGGAGGTTTTGCTAAATCGACCATTCCAGTGCCGAGTGCAGGCTCTGGGAGAGGCAGTCAGGGAGACATGACTTGTTACAAATGTGGTCAGCTGGGCCACAAGTCTCCAGCTTGCCCGCAGAAGGGAGGAGGGTAGAGAGCAGCTTCATCATCGGCTCGACCTCAGGGCCAGAGTCAGGGCAGAGGGCAGCCACTGTCTTGTTACCAGTGTGGTCAGGCGGGGCACCTAAAGAGGTTTTGCCTGCAGTTGAGTGGCACTTCTAGTGCATCAGGGCAGAGACAGAGTTTTCAGCCCGCACAGTCAGTTCAGGCCTCGAGGGCCAACCGGGGAGCTTCGTCGTCCCAGTCTGTGCAGCAGTCTTTTGCTCCTAGAGGTGAGCGAGTAGATCAGGGGCCTACAGGGCGTGTGTATGCTGTTACCACGCAGGATCTAGTACCGGCTCCATCTGTCATGAGAGGTACCTATTTGTTTTGCAACTCGGTTGCTAATGTGTTGATTGATACGGGTGCATCCCATTCTTTTATATCTGTTGCATTTGCATCTATTTTGGGTTTGGAGTTGGCACAGTTAGCATCTCCTATATGCATTGTATCGCCTATTGGGGGCGAATTGATTTTGAAACAAGGATGTCGAGGTTGTGATATAGAGGTAGCAGATCGCCGGCTTCCATTTCCTTTTGTAGTTATGCCTATGTCGGGTTTCGATGTTATTTTGGGTATGGACTGGCTATCGTCATACCGGGCTGCTATCGATTGTTACCGCCAGAGGGTCACAGTATGTACCTTGAGCGGGGATTGTTTCCATTTTCTGGGGGATCGGGTTGGTAGTGTGTTGCCACCGATGTATGATCCGCGAGAGCGGAGTGAGCTTAGTGGTCTTCTCACTAGCCTTTTGAGTAGTGAGTGTGATGAGACCGAGATTGAGTTGCCGAGAGTGGTTTGCGAGTATTCGGATATTTTTCCCGAGGACCTTGTCAGTTTGCCACCTCACCGAGAGATAGAGTTCTCTATTGATTTAGTGCCCGGCACAGCGCCGATTTCTATGGCACCCTATCATTTTTCCCCAGTCGAGTTGAGTGAGTTAAAGATTCAGCTCCAAGAGTTGCTGGATAAGGGCTTCATTCGCCCTAGTGTTTCGCCATGGGGAGCACCGGCCCTCTTTGCTAAAAAGAAAGATGGTGCCTTGAGACTTTGCATCGACTACCGGAAGTTGAATCGGGCTACGGTCAAGAATAAGTACCCTATGCCCCATATAGATGATTTGTTTGACCAGTTGAAGGGCTCCCGTTGTTTCTCTAAGATAGACTTGAGATCGAGTTACCATCAGTTGAGGGTCAGGGAGGAGGATATTCCTAAGACGGCATTCCGTACGCGGTATGGCCATTATGAGTTCCTGGTGATGCCATTTGGGCTCACCAATGCACCAGCAGTCTTTATGGACTTGATGGACCGAATATTCCGGGAATTCTTGGATCGTTTTGTGGTCGTTTTCGTGGACGACATCCTGATTTATTCACCGTCGGAGGAGGAGCACGTGGAACACTTGAGAGTGGTGCTTAAGTTGCTTAGGGCCCATAGGCTGTATGCCAAATTTGGGAAGTGTGAGTTCTGGCTAGGGAAAGTCAAGTTCTTAGGCCATGTGGTATCCGAGGAAGGGGTGTTCGTTGATACATCCAAGATTGAGGTAGTGCAAGATTGGGCATTGCTTAAGAGTGTGTTTGAGATCCGCAGTTTTCTGGGATTAGCTGGGTATTACCATCGGTTTGTGAAGGATTTCTCCAGGCTAGCTTCGCCGTTGACTAGATTGACGTGGAAAGGGGTCAAATTTGTATGGAGTGAGGCTTGTGAAAAGTCGTTCCAGGAGTTGAAAGTTAGACTTACCACCGCTCCCGTGTTGATTATTTCAAAGAGGGGTTTGGGTTATACGATTTATTGTGATGCCTCACGAGAGGGTTTGGGTTGTGTGTTGATGCAAGAGGGGAAAGTGGTAGCCTATGGTTCACATCAGTTGAAAATACACGAGAAGAATTACCTTACACATGACCTAGAATTAGCAGCCGTGATCTTTGCCTTGAAGATTTGGAGGCACTACCTTTATGGTGAAAGGTTCGAGGTGTTCTCGAACCATAAGAGTTTGAAGTATCTGTTTACATAGAGAGACTTAAATTTGAGGCAGAGAAGATGGATGGAGTTCATTGAGGACTACGACTTTGAGTTGCACTATCACCCGGGAAAGGCCAATGTTGTGGCCGATGCCCTTAGCAGGAAATCCATTAGTGATGTAGCTTGTATAGCCATCTGGGAGTGGGAGATGTTGGGTGCACTTACCGAGTTTGATTTGCTTCTGGGCGAATCCGTTGAGGCTGCGGCCTTGTCTTCTGTCGTTGCGCAGCCTACACTTGTGACTCGAGTGTTAGAGGCACAGAGAGGTGACCTTGAGGTAGAGTCCCTCCGAGAGAAGATCTCCAGCGAGAAGGTTAAGAAGGGTTTGTCTAAGTATCTCGACCAGAGTGTGAGATACCGAGACCGATTGTTTGTGCTGGAGTCCTGCCGAGAGGAGGTACTCCAAGAGTTTTACCATTCACACCTTGCGGTGCATCCGGGAGGCACCAAGATGTATCGTGATTTGGGGCGCCAATTTTGGTGGAGGGACATGAAGAGAGATGTGGCAGTTTTCGTGTCGAAGTGCCTTACTTGTCAACAAGTGAAGGCCGAGCATCAAAGGCCAGCGGGTTTGTTGCAACCCTTGCTTATTGCCGAGTGGAAGTGGGAGCATGTCACTATGGACTTCGTTGTAGGTCTTCCGAGGACTCAGCGGGGTAGTGATGCTATTTGGGTGGTTGTGGACCGGTTGACTAAGTCAGCGCACTTCATTCCTATGCGCATAAGAGATTCAGTAGATCATCTTGCAGACTTGTATATTCGGGACATAGTGAGGTTGCACGGGGTCCCAATGTCGATCGTCTCTGATAGAGATCCTCGTTTTACTGCTAGGTTGTGGCAGAGTTTGCAGAGTGCCTTGGGTACTAGATTGACCTTTAGCACGGCTTATCATCCTCAGACTGACGGGCAGTCCGAGCGTACTATTCAGATCCTTGAGGATATGCTTCGAGGTTGTGTCCTTGACTTTAGTGGGACGTGGGAGAGGCACTTGCCCTTGGTGGAGTTTACCTACAACAACAGTTTTCAGTCGAGCATTAGTATGGCACCATTCGAGGCCTTGTATGGCCGACCGTGTAGGTCTCTAGTTTGTTGGGCCGAGGTGGGTGATACACATTTGTTGGGCCCGGAATTGGTGAGAGAAACGACGGAGAAAATTGAGGTTATCCGTAAGAGACTTGTTACAGCCCAGAGTCGCCAAAAGAGTTATGCTGACCGTAGGAGGAGGCCTTTGGCATTTAAGACGGGTGATCATGTTTTTCTGAAAATATCACCTAGACGGGGTTTGATGAGGTTTGGGAAGAGTGGGAAGTTATCCCCTCGGTTTATCGGTCCCTTTGAGATCCTTAAGAGGATTGGGGAGATTGCTTATCGTTTGGCCTTGCCGCCGCAGTTATCCGGAGTACATGATGTGTTTCATGTTAGTATGCTTCGGAAGTACGAGCCGGATCCATCGCACGTGTTGGATTGGACCGACTTAGAGGTAGATGAGGACGCCTCATATGAGGAGAGACCAGTTCGGGTCTTGGATAGGCGGGAGCAAGTCTTGCGAGGCAAGATCATTCCCTCGGTGAAAGTTTTGTGGAAACATCACGCAGTGGAAGAAGCCACTTAGGAACGTGAGTTGGATGTCCGTGAAAAATATTCGGACTTGTTTGTTAATGTATAATCATGTATTGAGATTTTGTAATACTGATAGACTTTAAGAGCATTATATATGTCTTAAGTTGTAAAACATTGTATATGTTTTGGTTTATGGAAGTATTTTGAAACTTGCCTTGAAATGGAAGTTTAGTGTAACATTGCATATGTTGAATGTATTGTGGAAATGGAAATATATCATGAACGTTAAATATGATATAGAACTGTGGAACATAGTTTTGGAAATTGTTAAATTTCAAGGATTGCATATTTATAATGCATGTTGTGGAAAATGTTGTAAATTGCCTCTTGAAAAGAGATGAGATGACCGATAATGGGTCAAGTTGTTATATTTTGAAATGTAATGTTGTTGGGAGATGAGAAAACTTGTTTTTGAAAAACTTGTACTTAATTTCGGGGACAAAATTCTTTAAGGAGGGGAGGTTATAGCGATCCCGGTTTCTCTTCCTTTGATTATTGTATTCCGGACTTAGGTTTCGTGGAGTTGGTGGTTGTAAATCTTGTTATTATCCTTTAATTCCGTATGTTTGAGTTTTAGGATGTATTGGGCGTGTTTCGAACAGGTTGGTTGAGCTTTAGTTCCATTCCTTGTTGCCTAGAATTTTGGTGGTACGCTCGAGCAGGTCCCTTTGTGCTCGAGCGGAGTTTGATTTTTGGTTGTTTGCTCAAGTGGGTCTTCTTGCACTCGAGCGGGGTTTACACACTCTCAGCATTTCGTGCCTCTGCAAAACTTCTGCAGGTGTGTTTTTCACGCTCGAGCGGATCTTCTTACGCTCGAGCGGGTATCTTGGCGCTCGAACGGGTAGTTCATTGTCTGTAAAAGTACTGGAAGGGGGAAATCTACGCTCGAGCGGCTTTCCCTTTGTGCTCGAGCGGGTGTGTTTTGCAGTTGTGTTTTGGCGCTCGAGCGGGTACCCTTCACGCTCGAACGGGTTCAGTTTTTGTGCTTGACGCTCGAGCGTTTTTCTTCGCTCGAGCGGGTCATACGTATATCAGATATCAGCTGGGTGATTTTAAACCACTTTTTAACTTCCACTCTCTCTCTTACTTTTCTGAAAAGCCATTTTTGAGAGCTTCTCTCACTACTTTCTCCCTTCTCTCTTAGGATTGATCTAGTAGGACTGATTTTCTACCCTTGGGCCTTTGTAAAAAGTGTGGGGATCGTTGAGGGCTACATTTTGATCCGAGAATCTTGGGATTTGGAGCATTTTCGATTTCTTCATCACCTCCATTGAGTCTCATCTCTTGAGGTAGGGATTCCTACTCATTCTTATATGCTTTAACATAGGTGTTGAGCTATTTATATAAATGGTTGATATTTGGGAAGTTAGGGTTTGAGTTGTGTTTTATAAAAAGAGGGGTTTTGTCCTTTGGACTCAACTGTGTATGTTTTGGGTCTTAAAAGGTGATTATTGATGTTAGTTGATGATATTTAGACCTTTGGGTCAATATTGGAAAAAGGGGAAAAAATTCCATGTTTGGGTATAATTGGGTCATTTATGTAATTAATGACATTTATGATGAAAATATGAAATTGAGTTGAAAATAATGAAATTGGCTCAATATGAGATGGAATAGTGAAGTTGGATTTATTAATCGCTCACTTTTGAAAATGTTGATAAATTATCTGTTGATACATTTATTATCTGTTTAGAAATAATTGCTTTGGGCTATCGGTGGAGGATAATCTTGATTGTTGTAGACAATGCATGATGATTAGGCAAACTAAAACTAATCAATTGAGTAAGCCATCGAATATGGCAGTTGATATAATACAGCAAAATTATGTATTGATTGAGTGAACTTGTATATGATAATTGCTTATATACATTGTATTGTGTGAGAGGAGATGAGGGATGTACTCCACGGTTTAGGGGAAGATGGGGGATGGACCTCTAAACCGGATTTTGTTTGATATTGATACAGCACCAAAATGTGTATCATTTGTGAAGTACAAAAGTGTCTTTGTTTGATATTGATACAGCACCAAAATGTGTATCATTTGTGAAGTATGGAAGTGTTTTTAATAATTGCTTATATACATTGTATTGTGTGGGAGGAGATGGGGGATGTACTCCACGATTTAGGAGAAGATGGGGGATGGACCTCTAAACCGGATTTTGTCTGAGGTTGATACATCACTAAAATGTGTATCTGTTATGAAGTGTGAAATGTTTAATATGAGTTATTATCTCATCTGAAATAGAAATACTGTTGATATGACATGTGATCTTATTTAAAATGTTTGGCCAAGTTCTGAGCCATAGTTATGAAATGATTCATATGAGTTAAACATTTATCATTGGCCAATGTTTTAGTTATTGTTTATATCATGTTTAGCATATCTCTACTGGGCGTTGGCTCACCCTATATGGGACATCATTTTCAGGTACATGTAGCATGCCACCTCCAAGGACGTAGCTTGAGAGGCTTAGTGGCTGGGTCATCTTTTTGATTACATTTTTGTATTACATGTATATCAAGCCAAGGGCTTATTTTGTATAGAGTTAGTACTCTTCCCTTTGTAACCAAGTGTTGACTTGGAAAGCTGTAAACCCATAGGGCATTTGCTTTTGTTGTTAACATGTAATACCCTTGTAAGAAATACTCTGATGAAATGTATTTAAGCTTATTCTCTTGTCTAAGCATGTCAATATTGTAGGATTTATCGGTTTATTTTGAGGGCGTTACACAATCAAAACATCAAAGAAATCTAGCAAAATATCCCTAGATATAATCCCTAGATATAAACCCTAGAACCCAAGAAGAAGATCTGGATAAGTTATCCTAGATTTGGAGCAACTTGCGAATTTATAGAATCTGAAATCGCGAGGTCCGCTCAAGCGTGGGAATTGACGCTCGAGCGGGGACTCTATATTGCGTGTTCTGCACTAGGGTGTATGCTCAAGCGGGGAAATGGACGCTCGAGCGTGAAAACATGGATCACAGTATATTTGCAGACTCACCAAACTTCTGGAACTCAGCATTCTCTGCTCGAGCGGCGGAATGTCTGTTCGAGCGGACAGGCAACTTTGAATGCATTTTTGCATTTTGCTTCGGGGGCGCTACCTCTCGACCCCGTGAGCTGACCGAGCAGCTCGATCCCCGTCATAATTAGCGAAGTGGCAATCTTGAAAGAATTAACATCACAAACTTCTCTGCACGACACAATTCGGGTTGGATTCGCATCTAACAAACTCATAGCCTCACTGAAATAAAAAGTGCGAAAGCAAGTACAACTGAAAGGAGTTTTGTCAAACGGGATTGCCAAGAATAAAAACCTAACAAGACAGAAAGTTTATTTCTAATCAAGCAATCTCAGTATTTCAATCTTTAATCAGATCAATCTTTAGTTTATTTCAAATCAAACAAATCTAATCAATATATTTTGATATAACCTCTAAAATCGCAATTAAACTAACAAATCAACCAAATCAAAAATGATTTAGCCTAATCGGCTAGGTCATAATTAATTAATTAAAACTTTTAAAATTTAAACTATATTGAATTGAAACATACACAACGTTATAATATTAAATGTGATGGGAGTATAAGATTCACTTTATATGAGTAATGTAACTCTTTTTTTTTATTTCTTTTTCTGATGTAAGATTATCAAATAAAAGCTAGCTAATAGAAATTTTCTTAATTGTTTGAAATTAAGAAAATTAAGAAAATTAGTATGAGATATTGAAACTCTCACAAGGCTCTTCACTAAATGGAATGTGAGTATAAAATTTCCTTTATAAGAGTAAAACAACTCAATTTTCTTATTCGTTTCCCCATGTGGGATTATCAAATAAAAATTAGTCAATGGAGATTTTCTTAATTATTTAAAATTAAAAAATTAAGAAAATTAATATGAGGTATTGAAACTCTCACAAGGCTTCTCACTAAAAACACTATTTTCCTTATATAATATATAGATTTGATATGGTTGTTTGGGATGTGGTTGGTTGCCCAAGTGATGATTGCCATTGTGTTGGACACATTTGCTGATAAATCAGGTGCCAACATATTGTGTCTGTATTCTCTTCGACTTTGGCTGATAACTTGCAGTTTGTATTTTGACCATTTTAGTGTTTATCCTATGGCCCTTTTGTTGTTTTGATTGTCCTTAATTTTAGTTTGAAAAAGATTGTGATATATAGCTTTGATATTCCAAATTTGAAAATGACAATATAATTCAATTAATGCCCAAATTTCTCGTCATATTGTGCCAAAACTAAACTACTATATTGGTTTGTTTTCAAGGCCCTGGTGGTGTTACTGTCAAAACGACCAATCAGGCTTTGATCATTGGAATATATGATGAACCTATTGTTGGAACAATCTTCTGTGTAAATAAATAAATTGAAACTAAATCAAACAAAATAAAATAAATAACTTATAGAATTTATTTTATCGAACCGAATAGAAAAATAAAAGACCAAGTCGAGTGTGTGACACTCTGTCTTTAAGACAGATTCGCCTCGCTACGGTACTTACGGTTGAGTGGCGTCTATCTCCCAGGATACAATGATCTTCACAAATTTGTAGTAGCACTCCAAACAAATTTGTACGGCGAACCAAACCTGTGTTCTATCTCTTTGAATTTTATTCTAAAACTAAAATGAAGAATAATGCACCAAAGATAAAAGTTTGGACAGCAAAATAATTATTTTCAGACTGATTTTCGATGCCCAAGACTGCTGGAAATGTCAAGTATTTATAGGCAATAAATTTGACCCGAACAGGTGTTTTGTGGAAGTAAGCAGGTGCTAATTTGAATTGAACAGATATAATTCAAAATTCAAATAGATTTGCAACAAAACTGTCCAGATTTGAAATTGTCTTGACAGTTATGTATCTGTCCGGTTTTTGAACAGTTTGAAAAACTATTTGGACTGAAAAATGTGTTGTGGAATATTTACACAGGAAAAGGTTTGTTTGGACAAAAATTTAAATTTAAATTTGAATTAAATTCCTGTAACAATTTTTGAAAAAATTCTAATGAATTTTGTCCAAAAAATTAATATTAGAACCGACTCGACCCACAACCCACACCCGCGCCCGCCACGGTTGGACCGGACGGCCGGCGGCGCGCACGCGCGTGTGATGGTTTGGGCTAAGGTTCACTTTGTCCATAACTCCTTCCTTTTACAAACTTAGGGTGCCTTTTGGGGCCCAACCCAAGTGTTGTAGGCTAAAGCTTATATACTTAACAAAACTCTCTTAAAATTTCAATGTGGGACAACCCATAAGGAAACCCACATTAAAACTTTTAAATGTCTATTCCACGAACCCGAAAACGGCGTCATGTTCTCATTCACTTATAAATGGTTTTGACGAATTGTCTTCACTGTGTGACTTGCCACGCGGCAATGAACACTTCACCTTTTCGGACCCACCCCAAAAGACGTTTGGGGCCCACTCAATTTTGGGCTCAAAGTTGGCCCAAAATATGCCTATATTAAACCATTTTTCCAACAATCCCCCACATGAATGGAATTTGACGGAGAGAAAATGCAACAACATGATCTAATTACAGAGAGTACAGAAATTGGAAATATTCTACAAAGGATAGGTAGCTTTTGGCTTTGAACCTTCCTTTATGAGACACTATCGGATTTACTAGCTAACCAGTGAACATGATGTCTTGAACTGTTCAGCCGTTTGTGTAAATCAAGACAATAGAACTCACACAGTATATCCCCAGACACAATTTAGTTCTCACTATTGTGTTCATTTTGGCCCTGAAGAACCTGGTCTTTCATGAGTGCTCTAGAGAATTGTAGCCCTTCACAAATCTCATAGAAGCGGCCCAATTCACACTCATATAGGTGATTCTTATGAAGAGTATCTTGCCATACTCTACTAGGTATACCTAGATATAAGAATCATTAAAATATTACTTAACCTAAAACGCTGCAGACATCACTTATTTCATCAAAGAAATGGGTAGGAGTTAGACTCCCCAGTGATCCTTCTGAGTTATTCACAACTCAGTTGTCCCTTTGAACCTAGATCTTGGGATCTCCAGTCAACTAGGTTGGGTTGCTGTTGTGGTAACTCTTATTTAATAGGCTTAAGTCCCATTCCCCTCGATGAATTCTCAACTAGCTCTCTTGCTAACCCTTTGGTTAGTGGATCCGCTATGTTGTCTTTAGACTTCACATATTTGTAGACACCCCATTTTTGACCGTCCTCAAGACTTGGATGTCACCGTTTGAACACTCGGTGATCATCCATGCTTGTATTCGTTTTGAGTTCCCGGAGGTCTCGGCCGCGCTCCTTGCCTCAAGATCTCTCAACTTGACTGTTTTGTGCTTGGTTATTGACCAAACACTTGTGTCTTTGCTCCTAAAGGAAGAGGGTGGCTTGTTGGCCATCCCTTCAACCCACCGGCCAAGGCTTGAAGCCTGGCCCCTTTTTCTTGCCATTGGCCAAGAGTGTTGGCCGGTCGGCACTATCTTTGGTCGGTCGGCCACTTATGTTGGTCAATCGGCCATATTTTCCGGCCGACCCCTTTCCACCTGCTTTTGGAAGATATTTTGTGCCAGTTGGCACAGCTGGCACACACAATTCCCCCCTCCATACACGTGTATGGAGGGATTTCAACCTTGTTTAGCTTCTCCAAGAAGCTTTGCAAATGATGAATTTCTATAAGAGGGGAGGCCCTCCTCCATTCTCAGGGGTTGAGGCATCTGATATAGAAGTTAGATATAAGCTCTCTCTCTCTCTCTATATATATATCTCTAGATTTGTGTGTGTGTTTGTGATCAAAAGTGCATTTTGTTCATATTTTTGCACTAAAACACCTAGTGTTACACCATCCTTGAGTTGCTGAGGTACTAAGGAGTTGGTTTTGAGGTTCTTGAGCTGGTTTTGATCCAAGAAAGTTGCTGGAGTTGGTGTTCTTAAAGGTGTTCTTCAAAGGTGAGCAAACTACTTTAGATACCCCTTTCTTGTATGAGCTTTTAGCCTATCTTTCATATTGTTTCAAGCTTAGCTATAAATTGTAAAAAGTTCTGATTTTATATGCTTAAGATGATTGTTTAAGATCACTTTTTGGTTGAGGGTTGTCTACCCCCTCTTAGGCCTTGTTTGGCCTTATTTTGTGCCTTTCTTTTTGAGCTTTGGAACCATATCATTTTGACCTTCTCACCACTGAAATCCAGAGGATTTTCAGTGGTGGAGAAGTGATTTTGAGGTCTTGTATAGGGGAGGGACACCCCTCTCCCTTTATGTCTCATTTGCTTGCATTGTTGGCTTGTAAAGGTAGCATGTTGGCTTAATGTGTTTTAGCTTCATTTCAGTGGGTATTTGGTGTTAGTTTACCATGTTATACCTCTGTTTCATGTTGGTTCATTGGCTTATTGCATGCATCATACACTTGCCTTGCAATCCTCTCATTTGCCTAGACACATATCATGCATTTAGACCATCATGCTTGCATGTTTTAGTTTGACTTCAAGAAGCTTTTATTCATGTTTTGGTATGCTTGAGGTCTAATTTTGGTTGTCTTGGTCATCCATGACTTGTTTTGTATAGCCACCATGCATTTTAGCTTGTTAGCTTTGGGTGTGTGAGTTATGAGCATGCTTTACTCGGGCTATTTCAGTGGTTTGGAATCACTTATCATGTTATTTCAGTCCATGTTCCATGCTTGTATGCATGCATTTGCCATCCTTTCAATGCTTTGAAGAGTTGTTGCCTTATGCTCCATGTTTGAGCCATTGTGCATACCTCTAGACTTAGGTCATTTAGATGCCATCTAGGTGGGTATTGGGGCTTATCTTGACATACTTTAACTCTATTTTTCATTGCATAACTCATGCCATGTTTGGTTGAGGTAGTTGTAGTGGAATGCTCTCTTTGTGGCCTTGAATGCCCTCTATTTTGTGCCCATTTCTTGGCATGTTTTGGCCTTGTTCCATGCATGCTCTAGCCTTATTTTGGTCTGCCCTAAGACTGTTTTAAGTCATCTTGGCCCTTTGGGGCTTGGTTGATATGGCCATGGTAAGAGCCCATCGACTAGCTTCGGGCATTGAGCCCATTAACATGCTATGCTTCACTTGTGTATATGATTCGGCATCATTCTTCACATGATTTCAGAACTCATTGCATTGTCATATTCTCATGTTTATCCCATTTTTACTCATGGTTGAAGATTGTGCATCATTGCCTAGTTTACGGATCCATGTTTGTGCATATATGTCTCCCTTTGTAGTACCTTGATTTGGGTGTTTTTGGCTACTCTTTTTTTTTTGGGTGCGGCTAAGGTCTATCCACCTTTAGTGTAAGTCCTTGGATCATGCATTTGTGTATTGTCGCATGCTTATTGCGTTATAAGTGGTTGCACCCTTATGGTTGGTGTCATTGTTGCATGCCCATCCCTTTGTATATTTCCATATCTAGGTTGCATTGTAGCATTGCATACTTGTTGCATCACCATGCTATTTGCATACTAGGTTGCATCACATCGCATTTGGCATGCTCATGTTACATTGTCTTACATTCCCGTATTGCATTACACTTGGTTGCATGCATTGCATTATGTTTGGTTTGGGGTGTCAAATCAAACATGAGGAATGATAGACGTTCGCACTTGAAGTGGTGAAACGTGCCTCAATCCCCGGTCTCCGACGCTCTTGATCAAAGCATGATAGAGTTCTAGGCTTTCATGTGTTTTGTTGCATTCATTCCACATTGATTTGCACACTTGGCACCTTCGGCCATCATGCATTGAAATGCGTGATTGGTGGCCCAAGGGTCGAGAGCTATACTCCCTTGAGTTCTTAGCATGATAGGGAGGGTGGTCGTGCACACATTTGGCTTGTAAATTCCTTGCCATGCACTGTCTGTCCTCTGCTGCAGCAAAACCAGTGTTCTGCAGGAAGAAATGGCCGGTCGGCCACTTTCAGTGCCGGCCGACTACCAAAACCCAGCCGATGGTCCCACTTTTGGTCGATGACCATATTTCCGTGGCCGGTGGCCTCCCACAGTGCTCAGGGAGTGGTTCAGAATCAGTCTTGGGACTTGTGTAGTTTTTAGAAGCATAAAACAGTGCAAACAGAGGCAACAGGTGGCATGGCAACAGGTTTCCAAGCGAGGCGGATCGAGCATGCATCATCCAATCATTTCGAGGCGGGGTTGCGGCGACCTCTTTTAGTTTCATGCTTAGACTGTTTTTTTTAGTTAATTTGTTAATTAATTAAATGTTGTAATAATTAAGTAAGTAGATTGCTTATTATTCATTTTGGTTATGTAATAATTAGTTTAATTAGATTATTTAGCTTAGTGTAGCGTAGCGTAGCTAGCTTAGCTTATTTAATCGGACCCTCCTCCGAGAGGGTAATGTTGTAATAAGTGTGCGTGAGTGTGTGAATGTCTTCCAACCCCACTTCTTTCTCCCTTTTACTTACCTGCTTTTGATGGTTAGTTTTAGGTCATGTTTCAATTAGCATACTTATGCTCACATGTTTGCATCCATTCATCTGTCTTGCATGCACCGGGCTCGGCGCATCATATTAACTGCACTGTATTTCAATTCTGATTTGAATACATGATTATCAAGTTGCATCTCATATGCCATCTTAGAATAGCCGAGCCTATTTCTAGTTGCATTTTGCATGTGTTGCATTAGCCATCTTAACATAAACTAGGATCATGCATTCGATTACTAACTAGTTTTTGTTTTGGCTCGGAGTATGCTGTAAGTGTTTATGCTTTAGCATCTTGCATGAGTGTGAGTGTTGCCATGATAGCATGCTTGCCATGAGGCTATTTGCTTATGTGATATAACTGCCTGAATGACTATGGGTGAAGGTTGGATTACTTGAATTGGAACAATTCATTGAAATGCGAGTTTTAAGCCCACTTGAAGTAGCAAAATCATATTTTGTTAAACCCACCTGAGGGTCGCAAATTCACGTCTTAGCCTACTTGTGAGTAGCACCTTCAAACCATTTCCAAACAAACAAACATGAGATGCTTTGTTCCAAATTAGGCGATCTAGTCTATACTTGTGTGTTATGCGCATCACGTAGTAATTCTAGCTAATTAATCGGAATAAGAACACATGTGTTTTCAAAAACAAAATATCATGTTTAGTAGTGGCCGATCTTTGATCGGGCGAGCGGGAGTGCTCATAGTTGACCTTTCCCAATCGTACCCAAGTTCCCGAGCCGAGGCAACTTTGGCGTTGACGGACACGTGGCCTTAAGCAACGAGTCAGGGCTTCCTAAATTCTCCCAAAATAAACTATTTAGGTGGCGACTCTGTATCTGGCAAAGCAGTCCATGTTTGGCACTTCTTTCTAAAAATTAGTTTTCCAAAAACAATTTGTCGGATTTGGACTCTTTGGTGATTTATCAGTCTCGCATTGCACTTCGCGAGATCAGATTAAGGACTGTGACAAAAATCGAGTCCGAACTGTAGTAAGCCCAAAATGAACAGAACGGGATTTCTCCCGGGACGTTCGGGACGTCTACAATATTCAACGGAAATAATTCCATTGTAGAGTAGTTGTTGCACGGTGTTATGTCGACGACGAATGTGTCGTGACTTACCGTTATACATATGACTCTGTGCTCTACCAATTGTTGATTGACTATCACAATGTATGCATATAGCAGGCACTGGTTTTGGCCACATTGGAATATCTTCAAGGAAGTGGCGAAGCCATTCTGCTTCTTCCTCAGCTTTGTCTAATGCTATGAATTCTGATTCCATAGTAGACTTAGCTATACAAGTCTGTTTGGAAGATTTCCAAGATACAGTCGCACCACCAAGAGTAAAGACATACCCACTGGTAGACTTTGAGTCTTTAGTATCCGATATCCAATTTGCATCACAGTAACCTTCAAGTACTGCTGGATATCTAGTATAATTTAACCCAATGTTACGAGTAAATCGGAGATATCTTAGAACCTTTATAATTGCTTTCCAGTGTTCTACTCCCGGATTACTCGTATATCTACTTAATTTACTTACTGCATAAGCTATATCCGGGCGAGTGCAGTTCATCAAGTACATTAAGCTTCCAATAATTTGGGCATACTCTAATTGAGAAATACTTTCCTGTACATTCTTAGATAGAAACAAATTAACATCTACAGGTGTTCTAGCAAGATGATCATCATCTTTGCTGAATTTGTCAAGTATTTTCTCAATGTAATGAGATTGTGATAAAGCATAACCTTCTGATGTTTTGGTAATTTTCATACCAAGAATTACATCAGCAATGCCCATGTCCTTCATGTCAAAATATTTATTCAATATTTTCTTGGTAGTTTTAATCATGTCATTATTACTACCTATGATGAGCATATCATGTACATAAAGACATACAATGACATAACCTTTGTCTGTGTTTTTAATATAAACACATTTGTCACACTCATTAATTTTAAATCCATTTGTGTAGACGCGCCCGTGGGCCTCGCTCTACAGTTCGGACTCCCTTTTGTTTGTGTTGTTGCGGTTCGTAATCTGAACCAAAGAGTCCAACTCTGGCAAATCATTTTGAGAAAAAAAAATAGATTTTGAAAAGAAGTGCCAAACATGGACTGCTTTGCCAGATACAGAGTCGCCACCTAAATATTTTTAAAATGGGAAATTTAGGAAACCCTGACTCAGTGCCGAAGGCCACGTGTCCGTCATCACCAAAGTTGTCTTGGCTCGGGAGCTTGGGTATGATCGGGGAAGGTCAGCTATGAGCACCCCCTCTCGCCCGGTCCGAAGACCGGCCTCTACTAACCATGATATCCGATTTTGAAAACGTTATGTGTTCTTATTCCGGTTATTAGCCTAGAATTACTATGTTATGCGCACAGCAAACAAGTATAGACTAGATTACCTAATTTGGAAATAAGCATTGCACATCCGTTTGTTTTGAAAGTGCTTTGGAATTTGCTACTCGCAAGTAGGCTAAAACACGGATTTCAACGAGTTTTTCCAACTCAAGCAATCCAACCTCCACCCACAGGCATTCAAACAATTTATCTCATATAAGCATTTAGCCACATGGTAAGCCTACTGTCATGTTAACATTCGCACGCATGCAATATGCTAAAGCATAAATACTTACATTGTACTCCGTGCCAAAACAAGAAACTAGTTAGCAAACATGCATGTCCTAGTTCATGTTAAGTGGCTAATGCAACACATACAGAGATGCAGTTTAGGATAGGCTCGGCTAACCCTAAAATGGCATGTGAAATGCAATCATTCGGTGCACGTATTCAAGTTAGATTTGAAGATACAATGCGGTTTGTATGATGTACCGAGCCCGGTGCATGTAAGACAAATGTATGGATGCACGCATGCATTGCATAAGGTATGCTAAAATAAACGTGCCCTAATCTACCATCGTAAGCGGGTAAATAAAAGGGAAGAAAGAAATGGGGGTTGGAAGACATGCACACCACTCACACACGCTTATTACAGATTTGCCCTCGCTCGGAGGGACCAAAAGAATATACAAATTAATTAACTACGCAAGCTAATTAAAAATTACAGATCAATTAAATTAATAAATTAATTAATCTAATTAAAACGGTAAAGCCCCTCGGGAAGCGGATCAGATGCAGCACATGCTCGGGACTTGCTCGGAATCGCACTGCCATGCATAGTCTGCCTCTGTTTTCCCTGCTTTGCTCCTCTGAAGACTGCCAAAGTCTCAGGAATGCCTCTCAGGATACTGGGGGATCCCACCGGCTAAGTAGAATGACCACCGGCACTAGGATATGGCTATCGGCACAAAATGAACCCATCGGCTGATGACTTACTGCCGGCCGGCACAAAATGTTGCCGGTCGGCAAACAATACCTGCAGAACCTGCAACTCACAGCAGCAGAGAGCAAAACTTGCATGGCAATACAATTCAAACAATGTATGCACCAATCATGCCCCCTATCATGTTTGCGACTCAAAGGGGCATGTGTCTCGATTCTCGGACCACCAATCACGCATTTCCATGCATGATGGCCCAAATAATCAGGTGTGCAACTTGATTTCAAATGCAATGCAAACAATCAAACCAAGGCCCAATCCTTATCACTAAATCAAGGGACAAGGTATGCATGCAAAGTACAATGCATCCTAGGCATGTTAGCTAATATGCAACATGATCATGAGGGCGAGCATGCAAGCATGAACATGGACAATGTGCAAACATGTAAGGTAAACATACAACTAAGCAAATGATGGTCTTGCACATGAATTAGGCAGCTCCAATTAGGCCTAAAACAGTGGCCAAAACCAAGGAAATGAAGGCCAAAATGCACACACGTATGCACGCAATCATGGTCCAACACCTTAAGCGTAAACAAGGCAACTCTTAAGCACACTTAAAAAGACCAAACCATAGACAATTAGCATGCAACAAAGGCTCTGAAATTGCACAAAATAGAGGTGCCAAACCAACTAATTCAAGCAAGTAAAGCATGCAAATGGCCCAAGTACTTGGGGCAAGCCAAGAGGCTTAAACCAAGGTCAAACCCACCAAGCCTCACAAGGCTAAGGAGACTCAAAATAGGTCAAAGGCAGACCTAAACAACACCCGAGGGACACCTAGATGGCATCTAAATGGCTTGAATTCAAAAGCATGCACACATGCACTTTCAAGGAGCATACAATACAAGCTCATAAGGCGTTAAAGAGGCATGCAAGGCAAGCATACAAACATGTTAAAGGGACTGAAATATCATGAAAAAAAATGACTCCAATCCACTAAATCAAAGCAAACAAAGCATGCTATACACTCACATACTTAAGGCCAACAAGCCCAAAAATGCAAAGGGGCTATATAATGCATGCTAGGGTCGACTCAAACAACCTAAGACAGACCTAAAGCATGGCAAAATAAGCACAAAAGCTTCACAAATCTAAGCCTAAAACATGCTAAAACAAAGGCACACAACCTAAGGCATATTAAGGCAATCACAAGGCATTATAAGGTAGGCATGCAAGGCATGCATGGTACACCAAAAACAACTTAAAACCATGTTATATTATGGCAATATAAGCATGAAAAACAGTCATAGCATGCTCAACACACACTTGAACAAAGGCTTCTTCAAGAGGCCAAAAAGTGCCCTTTACAAGGACAACAAGGAGAGGGGGGTGGC
Organism: Camellia granthamiana; assembly: GCA_036172215.1. Classification (NCBI taxonomy): domain Eukaryota; kingdom Viridiplantae; phylum Streptophyta; class Magnoliopsida; order Ericales; family Theaceae; genus Camellia; species Camellia granthamiana. The sequence goes on along the minus strand of CM069916.1, from coordinate 21,877,262 downwards.
CCTCTCCTTCTTGGGACTTCAAGGCACCATCTTTACCACTGAAATCCCTCAAGATTTCAGTGGTGAAGAGAGCCAAACACCAAAATACCGGAGCTAGCACAAAATAGCACAAAAATGGGGCCTTTCAAGGCCTAAGGGTGGTCAAACACACCCAAACCACAAAACACTCTTAACAAACAATCAAGAGGGCCTAAAAACAGAACTTTTTTATGTTATACACTAAACACAAAAACAGCTCTAAGATAGGTAGAAATAAGATGCAAAAATGGGGTAAAAAGGACTAGTTTCTTACCCTTGAAGCCTTTCTTCAACAATGGTGATCTTGTTGCCTCCTTGAGCTTCAATCCAGTCAAAAATGGCAAGAACAAGCCCTTAGAACCTCAGTAGCCAAAGGAAGGTGGAGCACTAGGTGCTTGTGTGCAATAGTATGGACTAAAACACACACAAGAATAATATAGAGATAGAATATGTATTGAACCCTAACCCTAAAACCAGAGCTTCCTCTGTGTTTTCTAAGCAAAAAGCTCTAATTTTTCTAACCCTTGAGCAAAGGAGAGGAGGGCTCCTCTTATAGAGGAGCCAATCTTGTAAACTTACAATGTAAGCTAACAAGAGGGGCATCCCTCCATACACGTGTATGGAGGGGAAGAAAATGCCAGCCAGTTGTTTCAAAATATCTCTAAAAGCAGCTGAACAGTAGTCGGCCGGCCAAAAATGTCATTTTGACAAAATTGACTGCCGACCGGCAACATACATTGCCGGTGGAAACAAAAACCAGCCGGTGGCCTCTAGCCACTGCCGGTGGTGTGTGGGGATGCCTCACAAGGCATTCCCTGCCCCTCCAAGGCAAAACACAGGTATTTGGTGCAAAACCAAACACAAAACGGTCGAGTTCGGAGATCCTGAGGCAGGGCGCGTAGCCGAGACCTCCGGGAACTCCAAACGAACACAAACATGGATAATCACCGAGTGTTCAAGCGGTGACGTCCAAGTCTTGAGGACGGTCAAAAATGGGTGTCTACAGTTGCCCCTCTTTGACAGAACTCGAAAGTCATAACAATGACGGGAGTGAATGTCAAAGCCCAGAGACGACCCATTTTTGACAAGGCCGAAGACTTGGACAAACATGCAAGACAAACAAGGTATGCGCCCGAAGGCAAGGGCAAAATGCAACTGAAAATGCAAGAAGCCGAGCATAACTTATGATCATGCAAAGAAAGCTGTAACGAAGCACACATGCAACAGTTTTAAGCTAACATACACCAAACTACACTACAATGCAGAAAGGATGTAAGAGAATTACGTAATTCTCAATACGTCTCGCGCGGAGGATACAATACCTGTGCGGCTCGTCCGGTTGCACCGGCTTCAAATGAACCGTACATACAATATCGTGCCTGAAAAGAAAACAAACTTAACAGGTACAATATCGTTAACAACATGCATGACAATGCAATCGAAAGTGTGCCACAACACATGCAATGTGTATAGCAAGATAGTGGGTTTGAACACATGTGAGTAAAGCAATGCACGCATGCACGCAATGTATATATAAAGGAACTTGAACACATATAACTAAAGTAATGCACGCATGCACGCAATGTGTATGTAAAGGAACTTGAACACATATAAGTAAAGCAATGCACGCATGCACGCAATGTGTATATAAAGGAACTTGAACACATATAAGTAAAACAATGCACGCATGCACGCAATGTGTATGTAAAGGAACTTGAACACATATAAGTAAAGCAATGCACACATGCACGCAATGTGTATGTAAAGGAACTTGAACACATATAAGTAAAGCAATGCACACATGCACGCAATGTGTATGTAAAGGAACTTGAACACATATAAGTAAAGCAATGCACGCATGCACGCAATGTGTATACAAAGGAACTTGAACACATATAAGTAAAGCAATGCACGCATGCACGCAATGTGTATACAAAGGAACTTGAACACATATAAGTAAAGCAATGCACGCATGCACGCAATGTGTATACAAAGGAATTTGAACACATATAAGTAAAGCAATGCACGCATGCACGCAATGTGTATATAAATGCGAATGAGGCACGCATGCAAATTGTAACACGCATGCCACCGAAAAATGTGACACGCATGCCAATTGGAAATGAGACACGCATGCCGATGAAGAAGATGGGGCACACATGCCAATAGAAATAAGACACGCATGTTGATGAAGATGGGGCACACATGCCAATGGAAATGAGGCACACGTGCCAATGAGGACGGGGCACACATGCCAATGAGAAATGAGGCACACGTGCCAATGAGGACGGGGCACACGTGCCAATGAGGACGGGGCACACATGCCAATGAGAATGAGGCATGATGCAAATTGTAACACGCATGCCACAAGGAATGCAAGATGATGCCAATGAGACACGCGTGCCTCACGCAATGTGAGATGCCCAAATGAGGCCAATGAGGTACGCGTGCCTCAAAGGATGCAAAATGCTGCCAATGAGGTACGCGTGCCTCAAAGGATGCAAAACGATGCAAGTGAGGTACGCACGCCTCACGGAGATGCAAAATGAAGCCAATGAGGTACGCGTGCCTCAAAGGATGCAAGATGATGCAAATGAAGTGCGCATGCCTCATGGAGATGTAAAATGATGCAAGTGTGACAAGCATGCCAAACGAAATATAAAACAATGCAAGTGTGACACGTATGCCACACGAAATGTAAAACAATGCAAGTGTGACAAGCATGCCACACGAAATGTGAAACAATGCAAGTGTGACACGCATGCCACACGAAATGTGAAACAATGCAAGTGTGACACGCATGCCACACGAAATGTGAAACAATGCAAGTGTGACACGCATGCCACACGAAATGTGAAACAATGCAAATGAACTCGAGTACGCGACAACGCACGGTTTTTTTTGAAATGCATGATAATGCAAAACAAGAAGGTACATGACAACACGAATGATGCGCGAGGCAACGACAACACGAATGGTGTGCGAGGCAACGTATGTATTGAGGTGCATGACAATGCATGACAACGCTTGTAATAAAATGCATGACAATGCATGAGGGATGTGCATGATGGTGCGACGCAACGCACCAGACAACATGATGAATGCATGCAACGCACGCGGGGCAACTTTTGAATCTTGTAAAAGGCAAAAGGATACAAAAGGATACAATATTGCATGAATTTGAGTGCCATGCACAGAAGACACGGTCCGAGGTCAAAACGGAGGCCAGTTAAGCGTCGGAGATACACTTTCTTGCACTTTCTCGAGCTATGATGGCCAAAAACCACTCATATTGTCTAAACAAGGCTGTAGGAAGATCACCGGCTGGGCTAGGAGGCCACCGGCTGTCCACCGGCTACAAAACAATTCCATCGGCACAATATTCTGCCGGCCGGCACAAAATGTTGCCGACCGGCAAAAAGTTCCTGGATCGGGGCAGATTCGACATTTCACCATGGGTGTTTTAAAATAGGGTTTCTAAACCCTATTTCCTCACTTCTCCTTCGCCGAAAATCATCTCCCTCTCTCTCTAGAGCCTTTTTCTCTCCTCTTTTCTCCGTTTCTTTGCGTTCTTGCGCCCTTTTCATCGTTTGATTCGCGAAGTTTATCGCGTTTCGAACATTTTGGACCGATTGAAACTTCGTTTCGACGCTCCTTTTGCTATTTCCACCCTTTTGGGACTTGTTCCCTCGATTCGCTCTTCATTTCTGTGCCTTTTCACATCCCGACCTTTCCGGCCATTTTCCACCCTCCCGGGGGTTGACTTTTCGGTTGACTCTTCGTATTCCGACCCGATTTTCATTTCTTGACCATTTTCTCGTCATTCTTGACATGGCGGACGACATTCCACGCGGTGGGACTCCCTCGGATCACGAGATGGATCCCGGGGTCGAGCTCCTCCCGTTGAGCGAGCGCCCGTTCGACCCGGCGACCTACCGGCCGGCGATTCATGTTCTACCACCCGACGGACTGCGCCAGTTCAGGAGTTTCGACATGGCGTTGGATCCCGAGCTCCTGCTACGTGAGCCTGCCTCCCACCTATCCTCCGGCGCTTCCGAGGTAACCTTCTTTCTCTGCTTTATTTTCTGCAATGTGGGATGCTTTAAACTGTCAATTGTCATTACTGATTACAGTCTTTAACTGCTTAGTGCCGATACACTGATATACTGTACATTGTAGTCGATTACAAACGCACTTGCGACTGATTATCTGTTTAAGACTCACACGCGCACACACTGCACTAGCCTTGAACCACTCAAACCACGGCACACACCGTATTTCATTGCAAACACCATTGCCCGATACCTGCTTGAATCTGAAAACATGCACGCATGCTACATTTGCATTGAACCACTCAAACACGCTAACGCATTATACGTTGTAGTTCACTGTAAGCACACCGGCACTCGGTATCTGTTTGAATCTGATAAACTTGCACGCATGCCAAATTTGCACTGAACCACTCAAACATGCTGACGCATCACACGTTGTAGTTCACTGTATACACACCGGCACCCGGTATCTGTTTGAATCTGATAAACTTGCACGCATGCCAAATTCGCATTGAACCACTCAAACACGCTAACGCATCACACGTTGTAGTTCACTGTAAACACACCGGCACCCGGTATTTGTTTGAATCTGATAAACTTGCACGCATGCTAGATTTGCATTGATTTTGACTGTTTCTTCAAAACTGTACATTTTATATTGCTTTGCAACTACTTGTTTGAAAACAGGGAGATTCTCATACCATCCGCGGGTATGGGAATACCGTCGCTCGTGAGTGGTATGCCAAGCTTCCCGATGCAGTTCGCTACATCGTGGACCAGGCCGGCTTTGGCGCATTCTGCAGGGGGCTCTCCAGGCTTACGACATGCAGACCTCTCCTTGCCGCTCTGGTGGAGAGGTGGTGGGACACCACCGATTCATTTCACCTGTCTGCGACTGGGGACATGACGATGACCCCTTATGATTTCTCGATGCTCACAGGCATCGGGGTAGGGGGTGATCCGTTCCCCTTTGACATTGACATGGACGAGTGGACCGCGGCTCAGGTCTACTTGCTCGGCGCGGCACCGCCTCTTGCGTGTCCCGGCTTTGTTCGATACTCCTAGTTTGAGGTGCAGTTCAGGGTCCAGCCCCTCCTTGTCGATGCAGCCCTGATGACCCCAGAGGCCGTGGAGAGATACGCACGCGGCTTCCTTATGTTCTTGTTTGGGACGACCATCTTCGCCGACCGGGCGAACACAGTGCCTCTCTGCCTGCTCAGCGCACTGGTGGACGTTAGGGACATCTTACGTTATGACTAGGGTGGCGCCGCTCTGGCCACCCTTTATGGATATATGAGCTCAGCCTCCCGTGGTAGCGGACAGTTGCTCGGGGGTTACTGGCGTGCTTGGGAGGTACATTTCTTCTCTGCTTTTCATTTCAGTTCTATCTTTTCTATACTCTACACACTGCACACACTGTAGTCTGCTTTACACTTGCTGTATACTGTACACACGGCACACACATACTCTGCTTTACACTGACTGTACACTGCTCACACTGTACACTCTGCACAACACACTGCACAAAACATGGCTCTGCTATTTCTGCTTTTATTCTATATTCTGCTTTATCTGATAAATGCACTGGTATTTATCTTGCAGTTGTGGGTTTACGCCTACTTTCCCAGGCTTGCTCCCGTACCCGACGCAGAGACCCCTCTCGTCGTCCCGTTCTCGCGCCGCTTCGACGGGAGGTGCGCGCGGAGGCCTCGCGAGACATTTAGCTTCTTCCGCCGCTACTTCGATACCATCACCCCCGCAGAGGTATGTTCTACTTGCAATTCATTTAAGCTTCACCTTTCCACTGCATGTTTCAATAACAGTAGATAACAGACTGTATTTCAATTTCAGATCACCTGGCAGCCCTGGGCTCCACTGCCAGCGATGATGCGGGATCGGTTTGCCGGTGCCGATGAGACCTCGCGTTACCGGATTCTGCTCGAGGGCCCGGTCTGTCGGGCTTGGTACCTGGGCGAGCGTTTCCTACGCCAGACCTTGGGTTTACTGGAGCAGATAGTCCCGGTGCACCCTCCTGAGCATATGAGGGATACTGAGAGATTCACCGCCGATCAGATGGCGGACTACACCCTTGGCTGGGAGGCAGAGGACTTTAGAGGCGAGGGCGATTACTCGGAGTACGTCCGGACCTTCATTATGCGACCTCTGGGCGGCGGCCGCCGAGCGGAGAGGGAGAGACCTGCGGCGCCAGCGGCTGGAGCAGGAGCTGGAGGGCCGAGGAGAGCTCGAGTCCGCGGCAGGGGCGGAGTTCAGAGAGGACGAGGGACCGGTTGGCCTGCTCTGCCCACTTCACTGACTTTCAGAGGGCAGGGTGGGGCGACCTACCAGATCCCCTTCGCTCCTCCACCGGCTGATCACGAGTTTGTCGGTGTCCCCGACTTGCCTCCGGTATGTATTACTGCATTCTTGTACAGTTATTTCATTTCAGTTTATTTGATATTCCGCAGAATACTGATGCATCTGATACTTTCGCAGGCATCTTCTGAGTACACCCGGCAGCCATTGGAGATGAATGCCTCCATGATGGGGATGCTACAGCGGACCTTCGACCTCCTGGCCCTTTACAGCATTCCGGTATGTTCTTTCTGACCACAGCCTCAAACCATACACAAACTGCTTTACATAATTTGATGCACAACACAACACCTGATAAACTGCTCACGGCATCTGATACACTGTACTCACACATTGCACCCTGCACTGGTTCACTGCTCACGGCACTCACACACTGTATTCATATACTGCATTCTGCACTGGTTCGCTGTTCACAGTATACACAGACTGTACTCATACACTGTATTCTGCACTGATAAACTGCTCACGGCATACACAGACTGTATTCATACATTGTATTCTGCACTGATAAACTGCTCACGGCATACACAGACTGTATTCATACATTGTATTCTGCACTGATAAACTGTTCACAGTATACTGATGCATTCGCCTTTCATGCTTTTTCAGCCTCCCTTCCAGATTCCTCCGGTGGGCGGTGCTCCGGCTGGACCTCCCATTTCTACCCGGGATGGCAAGGTATATCCCCGCACCAGAGGGGGGCGCACTTATGTCGAGTGCAGCTCGCGGGCTCCAGTTCCAGATGACAAGTCTGAGGCAGAGACAGAGGCGGAGGCGGGGTCGTCGTCGGAGGAGACTGGGGACAGCTCGGGTTTAGGCTCAGACAGCGATGCTCCTGGTGATGCTCCTGGGCTTCTGCCTAGGAAGAGGGCGAGGACGGATCCCTAGGCGTGAGACCACCGATGCTGCTTCAGACTTTTGCTGTTTTTTTCTTCTTTTTGTACTTTTTCTCTTTTTGGTAGTTAGATTACCTTGTATTGCCGCAGGCAGATTTTGTCCCCAAAACTTATGTACTTGAAAAGGTTATGAAATGAAACAAACTTTTTATCTGAAAAAGTGTTTACATTTATATATCTCGCGCATTGTATCGCGTTACACCTCAATGTAAATGAAAATGATTTATTGTCTGAAAATTGAGCACTTGCACCGTGATACTCGGATAACCAACCAACTGACAGCAAACAACTCATACAAACCACTGCTCAACCTGGACACACAGCCCATACTCTGTTGGGGATTAGTCTGCATACGGCCCATAACACAATACTCGGTTTATTCCGCGCACAGCAAACCCCGAACAAATAGCCCAATCTGACAAGACGGATCACGAAACTGAAACAGTTGGAGTTGAAACACACTTGGATGTCCCAAATTTCCCTTTCTTCTCTTGCTTCGCATGAATGTAGAGAATGGCACAGCATTCTGAGCACAAACGATTAATCTTTTGAAAAAGGGGTTTCGCAACCGGGGTATCGAGCCTACGACTAAACACAGCAGAAGGACTCAAGTAGAGAAAACAAAAGGCGCGCGTCCTAAACACAATGAGACGCGCTCGGGAAAGACTCAAAACAAAAGCTGAGACCGGCAAAGCAAAAGACACGACATACAGACGTGTTTATGGAAACAAAAGACCTCGGATCTCAAGGAGCCAGTTCCTCCGGGTATTATTCCCACCCTTTCTGATTTGTGATTCTCACATCGTTCGGCCCTCAGGCTCGTTTTTTTTCAAAACCCTCTTGCTCACTTTTCTCTCAACTTACACCTCTCTATTCTTTATTCTCTCATTTTTATCCCTCTCCAGGGTGATTAATAGATGAATAGGAAGTTGCAGGTTCACGCCCAGCACTGTTAGCTCACGGCTATTTCTCCCAGTGGATAGAGTGCCTTTCCAGCGAGTATGTTGACAGGGGAACGACAGAAGACCTGACTCAATTGTGCCCCTAGTTCGTCACTTTGACCATTTTTTGTTTTCTTCCTAAAACAAGTTTTGACCAAGGTGAGAGTTGGATTAACATACTTGTTCGATTTTTGATTTGAAAATCATGCAAGTCAGGCTGTGAGCACTAAAAATTCTCTTTTTGGGTCCAAACATGGTCCAATTTTGGAAAATGAAATAGTTTTCGAGAAAATAATCAACTTCAGTAAAAATTTTCAAAAACTATATATATTTATTATTATTTTTTTTTTTACAAACAATCGATGCTCGACGAGCACGGAATTTACCCTCGAGATGCGCAACCTCGAATCAGGGACGATAGAAAATTGCCCCTGGCTTAAAGGGGGGATAAGGCAACGGGAAGTTGCCCCTGGTTTGGATGGCAACTCAGGGCAACTTATGGCAATGCATGGCAACGAAAAGTTGCCCCTTGTTTGGATGATGCCGCGGCACGTTGTAAGCCAGTCCTCGTTGATGACGACCGGGCCCTCGGACATGGAGGAGACGAAGACGGTTTGAATCAATATATGGACACAGTCATCTGGAAGGTGTTGGTGGTCGGATTTCAAGAGGAAGTTAACCACGTAGTTCCAGGTTGTTGCAATCGAGACATCAGATTCGGAGGAGGCACAAGTGATCAAAACCATGACATGGACTGAGACGCTATGGAAGCATTGGGGGCTGGACTTCAGGATGAAGTTGCCTACGTATCCCGAACATGGGAATCAAGCCTTACGTAGTTCCGGTTAAGGTACACTCGGGTATTTTAACCTTCACTGATTTTAGGCTCTAACTTTTGCCAAGATGCCCAATGCGGGTTTTCGACCTTGCGAGCTATGTTTTTCTTTTTCTTTTTCTTTTCTTTGCTATTTTTGCTCTCTTCCTTTTTTGTTGTTCTTTTTTTTTTTTTCTTTTTGTCTCTTTTTTTCTTTCTTTTTTTTGCATTTTGCATTTTTCTTTTGCTCTAACTTTTGCCTAGGTCGCCCTTCCGGGTTTTCGGCCCAGCGAGCCCCTCAAAGGGTAAAAGTGTAGCAAGTCCATGCCAAATGGTTTTTGAAGTCGAAGCCTCTCTGTATCTAGGAGAACGGCTATTGCAACGATTTGCAGAAGAACCCATCGCGGTTGTTCCACCAGCTTCTTCTGGTAAGATCCAATCTTCTTGCTTTGATTTCGGTGCCTCTTGTTCGAGGGCTGCTTCAAAATGGGCCACGCAGGCGTTTCATGGCACTGAATGTTTTGAACAGATTCCAGGTTTGAAACAGATAGGTTGAATCTTGAGGCTGAGAGCGATCCTGGGCTGCACAATCTCAAGAGCGATTCCACACAAGTCTTCACAGGACCGCACAAAACATTTTGTTTTTAAAAGTTTTTAAGAAAGTGACACATTGCTCGCGCTGAAGATAGTGTGGGACCGGCCTGGATCAAGCTAGGGTCCTTCTCAGTACTCACGCCGACAAGCATGATTTCATTCACTAAAAGCTTAGCATGCCTCTCTTTTTCTCAAAATGATCAAAATTTTACAAAACCTGAGGAATTACTTCCTCTTCGTTTTCATCACCGCAGTGTTCGAAAAGGGGTTTTATGAAAATCTTAGGTCATTACAACGATGCTTAAGGCACAAGAGAGTAGGCGAAATGTACTGTCGTTCCATTCACATCCTCTGGCACAGCTAGCTGAAACAACAACAAGTACGAAAATGTGATAGCCGCGGCTGTTTCATTCAGATTCCCTGATTGTGACTGGCTCCTCGGCCGAGACAGACTCAAAAGGAAAAACAAAAGGATACTTACAAAACGACGCTCGAGGCAACAACCCCGGAATCACCTGGTATTCTATACAAGAGGGATTGACTCATTACAACAAGACAGACCCGTAAGCAAAAGGACCGACTCAAGACAATGAGACAGACTCAAAACAAAACAAAACAAAAGACTGACTCGATACCCAAGCCAGAATTTACAAAACTAGCATTCGCAGATGCTCAAAAATGCGTGCCAGACGCCACATCAAAAACACTGGGCGCCGCTCGCAAGTGGTCCCACTTTGATCACATACTCACAGTATCCGCATCCTCAAAATCCAATAGCTGGGTAGTAACGGACTTGGATGAGGTGGGTGGGAGGATAACCTCGTTGTCAATCAAATCTTGCACCTCATGACGGAGGCGGAAACAATTGTCGGTAGCATGGCCTGTCTGCTGGTGGTACGCACAGTACTGAGCAGGGTCATGAGTAGCAGGGAGATTCTTCGGGAGGGGCCGAGGCTCCAGGGGTTTAAGGTGTCCCCTCTCAGGGTAGGTATTTTGGAGCTTGAGCACTCTTGCTAGATGCACTCGCGAACGGATCAGCGGGTGCGGCCTTGGATTTCTGATCCTTTCCGAATGCAAGGTTGGGAGCGGGAAGAACTGTTTTGGCATGACGGGGCCTATCCCGATTCTCTGATTGACTGGAACTGCCCTCAGGCGAAGTGGGGAAAGCGTCCTCCACAGCTTTTGTCACAACTGCGGATATCTGTTACTTGTTCATTCCCCCGGCTTTCAAAGCCTCTACTCCCACAGCAGTTGTTCGATAGGATCGGCATCTGCCTTCATCTTGCCTTTGTCTCTGGCCTCAGCCTGATCTAGGGTTTGAGTTGGTACGTCATTGCCATAACTGGAGGCCATCTCCAGTTGGCTGAGTTCAATTACAATCCGTCCCAATAGCGGGGGCTCCTGGGATACAAAGCCTCCGGCATATGGTGCGGCTGGTGGCGAAGCAGACATTCCATAGGCGAGATCCGCCACGGATCTTTGGAGATCACCTATCATCCCCATTAGCTCGAATGTGGTGGGCTCGCGAGCCTGATATAGCTGGGGGGTCCAAACTGGGTGCGCAGCGGGTGACCTGGGTGGATGTGGCATATCAACAGTAGTCTCACTGTGTAGGGTGATTCCTTGATCCAACGCGGCCGTCATGACCACGATCTCTTCTGAATTCTGCGTCATGCTAAGTCCTGCCTCAGCAAGGAGAAGACACTAGCTGTTCTGGATCAACTTTCTGAATCTCTGAACCTTGAAACGGAAAACAAGCAGTATTTCAGCCCCAAACAGATCAAACACGGGTGTAGCTGATCAACTGCACTCTACTACTAATCACTATTCCCCCAAAATCACTGTTCAATACTGAACTGATACCCACAGACATAACTGAGTCTCAACAACACTGATACTGGTGCCCTCGGGCCGGATACCCAATCTTGCAAACTGACATGTGTGTTCCTGTAGAGATACACTCTAAAAGCACATAACAGGTAAAAGAGAGCCAAAACACCCCTACGTTGGGGTAGGGTTTCCCTGTCCTATTTTGTCAGGAGCTAGAGTTTCACTATGCACACAGCGGCTTCAAACAACCTATATCGGGTAAGCAACCTGTCCTAGTTTGGAATGGTCACTATGGATTTCGATATGCACTAGGTCGAATGGTAAAAAAGGGTGCCCTGGTAAAACCAGGGTTTGTGTTCCCATACTGGCAGAGCCCGCAACCGGTCAGCCTTATGGTCATGCCTTGACAAGACAAGCCTCTGGCAAACCGCTCAGGAATAGCAGATGGCCAACACGGTGTCCTAGGCGCACCAATGCACATGCAATGCAAAGAGACACATAAGTGTAGTCAAAACAGGATATCACGAGTTCGAGTCAAGCTCTCTAAAATCCCCAGCAGAGTCGCCAGAAACTGTAGACGCGCCCGTGGGTCTCGCTCTATAGTTCGGACTCCCTTTTGTTTGTGTTGTTGCGGTTCGTAATCTGAACCAAAGAGTCCAACTCTGGCAAATCGTTTTGAGAAAAAAAAACAGATTTTGAAAAGAAGTGCCAAACATGGACTGCTTTGCCAGATACAGAGTCGCCACCTAAATATTTTTAAAATGGGAAATTTAGGAAACCCTGACTCGGTGCCGAAGGCCACGTGTCCGTCATCACCAAAGTTGTCTTGGCTCGGGAGCTTGGGTACGATCGGGGAAGGTCAGCTATGAGCACCCCCTCTCGCCCGGTCCGAAGACCGGCCTCTACTAACCATGATATCCGATTTTGAAAACGTTATGTGTTCTTATTCCAGTTATTAGCCTAGAATTACTATGTTATGCGCACAGCAAACAAGTATAGACTAGATTGCCTAATTTGGAAATAAGCATTGCATATCCGTTTGTTTTGAAAGTGCTTTGGAATTTGCTACTCGCAAGTAGGCTAAAACACGGATTTCAACGAGTTTTTCCAACTCAAGCAATCCAACCCCCACCCACAGGCATTCAAACAATTTATCTCATATAAGCATTTAGCCACATGGTAAGCCTACTGTCATGTTAACATTCGCACGCATGCAATATGCTAAAGCATAAATACTTACATTGTACTCCGTGCCAAACCAAGAAACTAGTTAGCAAACATGCATATCCTAGTTCATGTTAAGTGGCTAATGCAACACATACAGAGATGCAGTTTAGGATAGGCTCGGCTAACCCTAAAATGGCATGTGAAATGCAATCATTCGGTGCACGTATTCAAGTTAGATTTGAAGATACAATGTGGTTTGTATGATGTACCGAGCCCGGTGCATGTAAGACAAATGTATGGATGCACGCATGCACTGCATAAGGTATGCTAAAATAAACGTGCCCTAATCTACCATCGTAAGCGGGTAAATAAAAGGGAAGAAAGAAATGGGGGTTGGAAGACATGCACACCACTCACACACGCTTATTACAGATTTGCCCTCGCTCGGAGGGACCAAAAGAATATACAAATTAATTAACTACGCAAGCTAATTAAAAATTACAGATCAATTAAATTAATAAATTAATTAATCTAATTAAAACGGTAAAGCCCCTCAGGAAGCGGATCAGATGCAGCACATGCTCGGGACTTGCTCGGAATCGCACTGCCATGCATAGTCTGCCTCTGTTTTCCCTGCTTTGCTCCTCTGAAGACTGCCAAAGTCTCAGGAATGCCTCTCAGGATACTGGGGGATCCCACCGGCTAAGTAGAATGACCACCGGCACTAGGATATGGCTATCGGCACAAAATGAACCCATCGGCTGATGACTTACTGCCGGCCGGCACAAAATGTTGCCGGTCGGCAAACAATACCTGCAGAACCTGCAACTCACAGCAGCAGAGAGCAAAACTTGCATGGCAATACAATTCAAACAATGTATGCACCAATCATGCCCCCTATCATGTTTGCGACTCAAAGGGGCATGTGTCTCGATTCTCGGACCACCAATCACGCATTTCCATGCATGATGGCCCAAATAATCAGGTGTGCAACTTGATTTCAAATGCAATGCAAACAATCAAACCAAGGCCCAATCCTTATCACTAAATCAAGGGACAAGGTATGCATGCAAAGTACAATGCATCCTAGGCATGTTAGCTAATATGCAACATGATCATGAGGGCGAGCATGCAAGCATGAACATGGACAATGTGCAAACATGTAAGGTAAACATACAACTAAGCAAATGATGGTCTTGCACATGAATTAGGCAGCTCCAATTAGGGCCTAAAACAGTGGCCAAAACCAAGGAAATGAAGGCCAAAATGCACACACGTATGCACGCAAATCATGGTCAACACCTTAAGCGTAAACAAAGCAACTCTTAAGCACACTTAAAGAGACCAAACCATAGACAATTAGCATGCAACAAAGGCTCTAAAATTGCACAAAATAGAGGTGCCAAACCAACTAATTCAAGCAAGTAAAGCATGCAAATGGCCCAAGTACTTGGGGCAAGCCAAGAGGCTTAAACCAAGGTCAAACCCACCAATCCTCACAAGGCTAAGGGGACTCAAAATAGGTCAAAGGCAGACCTAAACAACACCCGAGGGACACCTAGATGGCATCTAAATGGCTTGAATTCAAAAGCCATGCACACATGCACTTTCAAGGAGCATACAATACAAGCTCATAAGGCGTTAAAGAGGCATGCAAGGCAAGCATACAAACATGTTAAAGGGACTGAAATATCATGAAAAAAAATGACTCCAATCCACTAAATCAAAGCAAACAAAGCATGCTATACACTCACATACTTAAGGCCAACAAGCCCAAAAATGCAAAGGGGCTATATAATGCATGCTAGGGTCGACTCAAACAACCTAAGACAGACCTAAAGCATGGCAAAATAAGCACAAAAGCTTCACAAATCTACCCCTAAAACATGCTAAAACAAAGGCACACAACCTAAGGCATATTAAGGCAATCACAAGGCATTACAAGGTAGGCATGCAAGGCATGCATGGTACACCAAAAACAACTTAAAACCATGTTATATTATGGCAATATAAGCATGAAAAACAGTCATGGCATGCTCAACACACACTTGAACAAAGGCTTCTTCAAGAGGCCAAAAAGTGCCCTTTGCAAGGACAACAAGGAGAGGGGGGTGGCCCTCTCCTTCTTGGGACTTCAAGGCATCATCTTTACCACTGAAATCCCTCAAGATTTCAGTGGTGAAGAGACCCAAACAACAAAAATCTCGGAGCTAGCACAAAAATGGGGCCTTTCAAGGCCTAAGGGTGGTCAAACACACCCAAACCACAAAACACTCTTAACAAACAATCAAGAGGGCCTAAAAATAGAACTTTTTTATGTTATACACTAAACACAAAAATAGCTCTAAGATAGGTAGAAATAAGATGCAAAAATGGGGTAAAAAGGACTAGTTTCTTACCCTTGAAGCCTTTCTTCAACAATGGTGATCTTGTTGCCTCCTTGAGCTTCAATCCAGTCAAAAATGGCAAGAACAAGCCCTTAGAACCTCAGTAGCCAAAGGAAGGTGGAGCACTAGGTGCTTGTGTGGAATAGTATGGACTAAAACACACACAAGAATAATATAGAGATAGAATATGTATTGAACCCTAACCCTAAAACCAGAGCTTCCTCTGTGTTTTCTAAGCAAAAGCTCTAATTTTTCTAACCCTTGAGCAAAGGAGAGGAGGGCTCCTCTTATAGAGGAGCCAATCTTGTAAACTTACAATGTAAGCTAACAAGAGGGGCATCCCTCCATACACGTGTATGGAGGGGAAGAAAATGCCAGCCAGCTGTTTCAAAATATCTCTAAAAGCAGCTAAACAGTAGTCGGCCGGCCAAAAATGTCATTTTGACAAAATTGACTGCCGACCGGCAATAAAGAGTGCCGACCGGCAACATACATTGCCGGTGGAAACAAAAACCAGCCGGTGGCCTCTAGCCACTGCCGGTGGTGTGTGGGGATGCCTCACAAGGCATTCCCTGCCCCTCCAAGGGCAAAACACAGGTGTTTGGTGCAAAACCAAACACAAAACGGTCGAGTTCGGAGATTCTGAGGCAGGGCGCGTAGTCGAGACCTCCGGGAACTCCAAACGAACACAAACATGGATAATCACCGAGTGTTCAAGCGGTGACGTCCAAGTCCTTGAGGACGGTCAAAAATGGGGTGTCTACAATTTGACATCATTGTCTTGTCAAATTTCTCATGCCATTGCTTTGGCACTTGTTTTAAACCATATAATGATTTAACCAATTTACCACACTTTCTTTTCTTTTCCTGGAAGAGAAAAACCTTCTGGTTGTTCCATGTAAATTTCTTCATTTAACTCACCCTTTAAGAAAGCGGTTTTCATATCCATTTGATGAATTTCTAGATTGTATAGAGATGCAATGGCAATTAGCATTCTAATGGATGTTATTCTAGTAACCGGTGAGTATGTGTCAAAGTAATCAAGACCTTCTTTTTGTCTAAAACCTTTGACCACAAGTCTTGCTTTGTATTTGTCAATTGATCCATCTGCTTTTATTTTCCTTTTGAAAATCTACTTGTACCCAAGTGGTTTACAACCTGGTGGTAAG
Organism: Camellia granthamiana; assembly: GCA_036172215.1. Lineage (NCBI taxonomy): Eukaryota > Viridiplantae > Streptophyta > Magnoliopsida > Ericales > Theaceae > Camellia > Camellia granthamiana. The sequence goes on along the minus strand of CM069916.1, from coordinate 21,861,021 downwards.
TCCACTAATTCCCAAGTGTGATTTTGCAAGATGGATTCAACTTCACTATTGACAGCTTCTTTCCATAAAGAAGCTTCAGGACTGGACATAACCTCTTTAAATGTTAAAGGCTCATTTTCTAACAAATATGTTAGAAAATCTGGACTAAAAGATTTTGAGATTCTAGCACGTTTACTACACCTAAGTTCCTCTTCTTCATTTTGATCTAACTCTTGTTCTTGATCATGTTCTTGATCCTGACTAGTAATAGTATCATGAGATCTTTTATTGTTACTAGTCTCTTGTCTAGTCTTTTTTGGAAATACATATTCAAAGAAAGATGCATTCCTCAATTCAATAATAGTATTTACATGCATTTTAGAATGTTCTGATTTATGAATCAAAAACCGATATGCACTATCATTCTTGGCATAACCAATGAAAAAGCAATCAATGGTCTTAGGACCTATCTTAGTCTTTTTAGGACTAGGAATAGCCACTTTAGCCAAACACCCCCACACTTTTAAGTATTTGTAGGATGGTACTCTTCCATGCCACAATTCATAAGGTGTTTGATTCATTTTCTTTCGGGGTACTTTATTAAGTATATAATTAGCAGAAAGTATTGCTTCCCCTCACAAGTTCTGAGGTAATCCAGAACTTATTAATATGGCATTCATCATTTCTTTTAAAGTCCTATTTTTCCTTTCAGCAATTCCATTTTGCTAAGGTGAGTAAGGAACGGTGGTTTGATGAATTATTCCATATTCTTTACAAAATTCACCAAAAGGTGATTCATATTCACCACCTCTATCACTTCTTAGTTTTTTGATTTTCTTACCAAGTTGATTTTCAACTTCATTCTTATATTGAATAAAAGTTTCCAAAGCTTCATCCTTGATTCGAATTAAATAAACATAACTATATCTAGTATAGTCATCTATAAAAGTGATAAAATATTTTTTCCCACCTCTAGTTTGAATTGATTTAAAATCACAAATGTCACTATGAATTAATTCAAGTGGTTCTGTATTCTTTCAATTGAATGAAAAAGAGTTTTGGATAATTTTGCCTCAACGCAAATTTCACATTTATGATTTGAATCAATATCAAATTTAGGTAAACATTCCATATTAATTAATCTACGCAAAGATCCATAATTAACATGTCCTAGTCTACCATGCCATAAATTTGAAGACTCAAGCAAGTAAGACGAAGATATATTTTTATTAATAACTGAGGGTACAACGGTCATTACATTTAACTTGAAAAGGCCATCAGACATGTAACATTTTCCTACATACATCCCATTCTTAGTAAGTACAAATTTATCACTCTCAAACACTAGCCTAAACCCATTCTTACTCAACAAAGATCCGGAAACAAGATTCTTGCGAATGTCCGGTACATGCAGCACATTGTTGAGAGTGAGTTCCTTTCCAGATGTCATCTTGAGAACAATCTTCCCTTGTCCTTCAACTTTGGAAGTTGAGGAGTTGCCCATAAAAAGTTGTTTACCATTGTCCACTATAGAATAAGATGTGAACATCTTTTTGTCAGCACAGATATGGCGAGTAGCACCAGTGTCCACCCACCATTCTTTAGGATTTCTGACAAGATTTGCCTCGGAAACAACTGCAGAAAGATTGATGTCATCTACACCATTAAAAATATTGTCCACTTCCGTCATATAGGCTTGAGCAGGCTTCTTGCTTGTTCTTCTTTTGCATTTGCTTTTGCTATGGCAATCTTTGGCCCGATGTCCCTCTTTGTCACAGATGTAACATTTGCCATTAAACTTGTACTTTTTATTTCCCCCCCTCCCCTTTAGAGCCTTCTGATGAACTTTCTCCAGAAGACTTTCGTTTCTTAGTTTTTGAAACATGTTCCACCACATTTGCCTTAGACTCCATAGGATGCTTACCAGCCCGTTTTTTAGAATTGCGGTTGTTCTCCTCAATCCTCAAACACACAATTAATTCTTCTAAAGACAGTTCTTTGCGCTTGTGTTTGAGGTAGTTCTTGAATTCCTTCTAGCCTTGTGGTAATTTCTCAATTAAGGCTGCAACTTGGAAGGATTCACTGAGAGACATGCCCTCTGCGTGAATGTCATGCAGAATGAGTTGGAGATCTTGTACTTGGCTGATCACAGTTTTAGAATCAACCATTACAAAGTCCAAGAATTTGCCAACCACAAATTTCTTTGAGCCGACATCTTCTGTTTTGTATTTTTTCTCCAAAGACTCCCAGAGTTTCTTTGCTGTTTTGATAGGACTGTAGACATTGTATAATGTGTTGTCAAGTCCATTCAAAATATAGATCCCGGCAAAGGAAATCAGTATGTTTCCAGGCATTGACCGCAACAACCAGTTGCCGGTCGGTTTCATCCTCTTTCAAATATAGGAGCATCCTCACGGAGAAAACGAGCCAGGTTCAGAGTTGTAAGATAGAACAACATTTTCGGTTGCCATCTTTTAAAATCAGTTCCTGAGAACTTCTCTGGCTTTTCACCGTGATTTACCGGTACTGTTACCACAGGAGAGGGGGTTGGTGCACTTGCAGCCACCACAGTAGTACTTGTTTGAGCATTTGTTTCAGTAGCCATGAATTCTAAATTATAAACAAAATTATAATTAGAATTTATACTACACAGAAAATTAATCCAAATTCACAGAATTAAATTCTGTAAAAATAAAAGAAACAAGAACGTAAATTTTATTTTTCAATTAATTTGGAAATAAAATAAAATTTTATTTAACCAAATTAATTCCACACAGAAAATTAAATTTCTGTAATACTTCAATAATTAAAACACTAAAATAGAATTTTAATTAATGAACACTCAGAAATAAATTTCTAAAAATCAAAATTAATTTCTGATAAAATTTCGCAAATAAATATTCTGAATTGTTAATGACACCAGTATATTACTACTAGTTGTCAAAGAAAATAAACAGTATATTACTACTATTTGTCAAATAGCATATAATCACTATTTGTTTTTCCAACTAGAATATTATTTTGTAAATCCACAGAACATAATTTTCTTAAAAGAAGAAAGCGAAAGGGAAACAAACGAAAAATTTTGTAAACAGAATAATTCAAATCTGTCTTAAGATTGTTGGAACAATCTTCTGTGTAAATAAATAAATTGAAACTAAATCAAACAAAATAAAATAAATAACTTACAGAATTTATTTTATCGAACCGAATGGAAAAATAAAAGACCAAGTCGAGTGTGTGACACTTTGTCTTTAAGACAGATTCGCCCTGTTACGGTGCTTACGGTTGAGTGGCGTCTATCTCTCAGGATACAATGATCTTCACAAATTTGTAGTAGCACTCCAAACAAATTTGTACGGCAAACCAAACATATGTTCTAACTCTCTGAATTTTATTCTAAAACTAAAATGAAGAATAATACACCAAAGATAAAAGTTTGGACAGCAAAAGAATTATTTTCAGACTGATTTTCGGTGCCCAAGACTGCTGGAAATGTCAAGTATTTATAGGCAATAAATTTGACCCGAACAGGTGTTTTGTGGAAGTGAACAGGTGCTAATTTGAATTGAACAGATATCATTCAAAATTCAAACAGATTTGCAACAAAACTGTCCAGATTTGAAACTGTCTTGACAGTTATGTATCTGTTCGGTTTTTGAACAGTTTGAAATATTGTTTGGACTGAAAAATCTGTTATGGAATATTTACACAGGAAAAGGTTTTTTGGACAAAAATTTAAATTCAAATTTGAATTAAATTCCCGCAATAAATTTTGAAAAAATTCAAATGAATTTTGTCCAAAAAATTAATATTAGAACCGACCCGACCCACAACCCATACCCGCGCCTGGCACGGCTGGGCCAGACGGTGGCGGCGTGCGCGCGCGTGTGGTGGTTTGGGCTACGATTCACTTTGTCCATAACTCCTCCCTTCTACAGACTTGGGTTGCCCCTTGGGGCCCAACCCAAGTGTTGTAGGCTAGAGCTTATATACTTAACAAAACTCTCTTAAAGTTTCGATGTGGGACTAGCTTTACAAAGAAACCCACATTTAAAACTTTAAATTGTCCATTCCACGAACCCGAAATCGACATCATGTTCCCATTCACTCATAAATGGTTTTGACAAACCGTCTTCACCGTGTGACTTGCCACACGACAAGGAACACTTTACCTCTTCGGACCCACCCCAAAAGACGTTTGGGACCCACTCAATTTTGGGCTCAAAGTTGGCCCAAAATATGCCTATATTAAACCATTTTTCCAACCTATAACCCCTGGCCAGTGCAACGTGATTGTGGAAAAGCATGGTGATTATCTCATTGAACAGGGTCTCTAGTCGCATTTATTTGTTTTTTTGCTTTTATTTTCTTTTCTCCATTTCTTTTCTTCTCTCTCTCTGGAGCTTGCATCCATCTATTAGAAGTTGTTGCAATGTTGTAGTATTTACATCTTTCATAGTAGTGGAGAACTTGGTGTGGATTGTTGCTTGGAAAAAGAAGAATTTGGTCACTTCCTTTGTCAGTGTACCCTCCCTTTGAAAGGGGTTATGTTTGATATTTACTGTATCGTAAACAATTACTGATTTTGGGCTTTAATGGAAGTGTTTATCTTAGATTGAAAATTCATATTCATGTAATATTATTATCTTGTTCACTGTTTGGAGCTTGATGTGAAAGCATTTCTCCTTGACCTCACCTATTAATGTACACACTAGTGTACCAACTAGTGTTATACTATTATTACTGATTCTACCTGTTATACAAATTACAAATACTCCAAACTTCTAAAATTATGTCACATTATCTATTTGTATATTAGTTAGTAAATTAATTGATACATATAGGATTATTCATATTGAAATAGCCAATTTTGTTACCTTTCATATTCCATCAATTTGAAATTGGATGTCTTCTTATATATATATATATATATATATTTATGCAACTCATTCAAGTAATTTTTGTTTTTGCTTATAGTTTTTTCTTAATTTAATTTGGCTCAAGTGGTAATACAAGAAAGTGAAAAAAATATAATGTAAGTATAAGGGAGTTTCTATTTGTATACACCATACTTTTTCTTAGTTAAGACACAATTTTGATTTTTGATTTTTCACCATTTTATTTCCATAATGCCCTTACCATTAACCTTTGCGGAACATAAACTAAAAACCATTAAAGATTCAATTCTATACATGAAAACTATATGAATTTCTACTATACAAAATAAGCGTATACATACCTTGATCCATGATAGTATGAAAACCTCTTTTAAGAAAGAGAAAACTTGAATAGAAGACCTTGATCTTCAAGTTCATTATTTGTCTAAGATCTTCAAACCACTTCTCTCTCTCTCTAGGCGATGGGAGCCTTCTTGTGGTGACAACTTAAGTTTTTGTGATGGAGAGTATGGTTTGGGAGCTTACACTGTTTATACTAGTATTCTTCCTATCAAAGAATCCATTCATTCAATGAACTTCATTAAATAGATTAATGTATCTTTTGCATTCATGATACATAATGCATCTTCTATATTAATGAACTCATTAGATAGATTAATGTATCTACTACATTCATAATAGATACATAATGCATTTCTAAGATTGATTCATAATGAATCTATCACATTCAATGCATTGATACTATCTCCATTAGTCTTCTATACATTATGTATATATAGGTGCATTCATCAATAATTAGTCACCATCTAATTGATGTACATGTATCTTGCTTAATGAGATGAATCTAGTATAATCATGCATAAGTCACATTAAGCCATATTTAGGAAAAATTCTTACATCAAATCCTAATTTTTACTCACTGCAATCACCTCTGTTGGTTTTAGGGCCTAGCTCCTTCTCCTCCGCCAACCTCACCACTCGTCAATTCCTTCATCTTCCCTCTTGTTCCTCTCCATCACATCTCTTCCCACCGTGTTTGGATCTAAAAGCACCCCTTACCTTTTTCTTTTTCTTCCTCCTAAATCTAAGTTTCACAGTAATGGAGCTGGCAGTGGTGGGTTGGGAGGAGAGTGTTGTCCTTAATGGTAATTTTCTTGAAAGATTGAATGGACTAACATTAAGACCTTGTTTGTTTTAATTTGAAGGTGGTAGGATTTTGGACTAAAAATTCAATTGATCCCACATAAATTATGTTTATTTGGAACCATACGAATCCCCTTCCAATGGATATTAGCAATCTCATGAGGTGGTTGGGTTTGACAATCCAATTTTATAGAATTGGAGATGGAAAATATCATTTTACTCTCACTTTACATGAATATCAAATCTACTTTTTATATATTAAAAAGTTTTACGTAAATTCAAAAATTTAATGTCAACTAACTAATAAATATTACCATACTACTACACAAACAAATACAATTTGTTTTATATTTCCAATCTAATATCACTACATTAATAATCTCCTTACTTAATTCTTCTGTATTAAGAATCTCATCCAACGTAATTCAACAAACAAACAAACTCCTATGATGACCCATTTAATGTGTTGCGGTTTCTTATTTATTGAAAGCACCACATAAGAAATAGTAAGGATCGATATGACACGGGCTGAGCCAAGTTCGAGTTAGGTTTATACTATAGAATAACACTTGAAATAAGTTTTTAAGTTTGGCCCAACCTCACACCGAGCTTATATTTTAATACCAAGCCCATCCAAAAGAAAATTAAAAAATGATAATCCCAGCCATACAACCCTAATATTATTTAATATGTATATATATATTTATTATTTTTATAATCAGCGAGTCTTTTTTTAAGCTCAATCCATATTATAATTGAAACTTAAAAAAATAAATAAATAAAAATGGCAACACAATCCTAAGGGTTTAAACTACAAATCCAAATCTTAAAGTTTAGGATAAATTATAAATATATTTTCTAAGATTTGCATAAAATATAATTTGTCGTCTCTAATTTTGAAAATTATATCCCGCTCTTTGAAATTTCTATCTTCATAACAAATAGTTATTTTCATTAATAAATCATTTAGTCAATTAGTAATTGTTAATGATATCAAAAATTTATTTCAATTAATAATTTATGTTATTTTTTATTTTTTTAATTAATTTTATTAAATAAAAATTATGATAAGGGGAGGATTTAAAATTTTTCAAACTATGGGGAAGTATTTTGAGAATAATGTCACGTGGCTAAGGTACCTTCAAAATGTCGACTGAGGTGCCACATGGACAGGTCATGTTTGCTGAGGTGATTGCGGTGTTGCCGAGGTTTGGTGCGGTAATGCCGAAATCTGAAATATTTGGATAGGGGACAAGAGTCCTAGATAAGATAGGACACTTAGTCTAGATAAGAATAAGGCTCTTGAGGAGTTCATCACTATCTAGCTAAGAGTTCGAGATAAGCATTGTGCTTGAGTCCTATGAAGTGAGATTTCTAAGGGACTAGGACACTGCTGGTTATAAAAGTGAGGCACCTTCGTGGGTCTAAGGTACGCTTTATTATGTGAATTTAGTACTTATTTGATATCTTTGAGAGATTGTTTGACTAACTTGATTGTTAGAGTGCCCTCGGGTGGACGAACCACCGTGGTATTCTTAACTTCTAGTTGGCAGATGGTTAGCTCAATCTATTCTGCTGCGTGCTCTCCAGCTAAGTTCCCTGTTTGGTTGTGTTGTCGGAAATTAACACCTACAATTTGGCTCCATCTGTTGGAACTTAGTGAGGATAGATGGCTAACAATGGACAAGATGTGAGAATTGGCGACGACATCCACAGTGAGGAGGAGGAACACATGGATCCTAATATTGGATGAGGGAACAATAATGAAAAAGTACAAGAGGTCGACACCGAGGTAAACAATGTTGCTCAGGGCCGAAACGGGAACAAGAAGGGTAGTCAAGATTAGTACTACCATGAAGGCGATCTCCAAGTATGGAAGGATAGATGCCTGAGAAGAGATGAGGAACTGAAGGACATGGCGGACAAGTTGACAGACTTACAGACAGTGGTCCGCTTCATGATGCAAAACAAAGTAATGCAACCAATGTTTCTCTTACAAGATACACTGGCACCAGCAGCCAAGGCCGGTATCTAGAATGAACGACATAAGACAGTGCCAATTGTCCCACAACATGGCAAGGGATAGGGAAATTCACATCAACAATCAAAAGTTGTCGGGTGAACAGAATCAAGGAATAGGGAGTCTTAGAGGACATCACGGACCAAGGAGATGTATGTCAGGGGATCTCGGCAGATCCACAGGCAGGGCCTTTGTTTCGATGATGCAGGGGACGTAGAGAAGTCTAAGAGAACGCACCCTAACACAAGAAGCAGTGCATCGAAAAGGCTGAAGTCGACTGATAGTCAAGCTCCTAGACAAATGAAGGAGGACCTGAGAAATTACCTCCAAAGGAAGAGACATGATGCCTAGATCATATCCAACACCCAGCCGAAGACGCCATTCTCGGTGGAGTTGGATGCGTTCAGAACTCCAAAAAGGTTTAGCATGCTGACGTTCTGGATCTATGACGGTAAGTTTGGCCCAAACTTTCATGTTGGTTTATATTTAAATTCAATGGCTTTGTGGAGTGGGAACGAACAACTATTGTGCAAGGTGTTCCTGTCATCATTTGGGGAAATAGCATCAAACTAGTTCTACAAATTGCAGAAAGAATGTATAAGGAGTTAGGAAGGCCTGGCTGAGATGTTTGTGGCTAGATTTGTTACAAACAGATTGTAGCCACTGAGGGTAGATTCCTTACTGGCTTTGAAGATTAGTGATGGCGAAGGTCTTAGGGCCTACGCCAAGAGGTACTATGAGGTTTACAACCGGATCTCGGCTTGTAACTAAGAACTTGCAGTTGTGTCTTTTAAGAATGGCTTGGATAATGACTGCCCACTCCAGCGGTCACTTGTGAGACTCTTCCAAAAATATGGAAGAACTAATGGCATGGATTGAAAAATACGTCAGGGCAGAGAAAGATAGGAAAACAAGAGAGAAAAAATGACTCACCGAAGCGAAGCCGAGAAAATACCAGCACTGGCAAGCCGGAGACAGGATTGAGATCCATGTAGGCAGTGAGTACAATTTTCAAGATCCCCATATATAAGATCTTGGAAAGAATAAAAAACCAGCCATACTACAGGGCACTGGAGAAGACCCCAGGTGAGTACATGGGCAAAAGTGTTAGGACATATTGTGCCTACCATGAAGAGACCAGAGATATGACTCATGGATGTCGGGTTCTAAAGTCGCACTTGGAAGATTTGGTCAAACAGGGACACTTGAGAGACCTAATCAATGAAACAAAAACAAGAGAGAAGCAGACGAAACTAACCTAGGCACCGGCAGTACCACCACCACCACAGGCAGAGAGACCACAGTAATCAACGTAATTCACTTGAAGGTCAACGAGAATGAGGTTCGTGGAAAGACTCAGAGGCTAAGGCATCTACAACATGTCTACCAGGTCTAGCAGAAGAAGCCTAGGACATGTGGACATCAGGGGCTGATGATATCCTTTACTGAAGAGGACCTAGATGTGGTACATCATCCACACAACGATGCTCTGGTGGTGACTTTGAAGATTGGAGACTACTAGGTGAGGCGCATCCTGATCGATTCAGACAGCTCTTGTGATATCATGTACGTCAGATATTACAAGGAGCTCGGCCTCCATAAGGATGATCTAGAGCAATTCAACAGCCCTATGGTCGGATTCAATGGTACACCGACATGGCTGCTGAGAACCACGAGTTTGAAGGTGCTAGCAGGGACTAAGAAGGTAATTGCAGAGTTTACCGTGATAGATACCCCCTCCCCATACAACGTCATTCTGGGAAGACCATGGCTACATGCAATGAGGGTTGTTCCTTTAACGCTACACCAATTGTTGTGATTCCCAATTGAGCAAGGGATTGAAGAAGTGAAGGAAGACTAAGTGCAGGTGAAAAATTGCTCCATGGCAACAATGAAGTACACCTGCAATGTAAAAGAAACAGAGACAGTAGAGATTGAAAGCGAAGACCGAGAGGTCTTGGATGATGTCAGTAAAGAACCTATTGACAAGCGCGAAGAACCCTTGAAAAAGGTTCTAGTACATGATGGCGATGATGAGTGATTCTTTCTCCTCGGCTCTGGCTTAACCAAGGAAGAGGAAAAAAAACTGGAGGAGTTTCTAAGAGAAAACATAGAAGTGTTCGCTTGGACACCCTATAAGATGCCGGGGATTAACCTCGAGGCTACTTGTCACAAACTGAATGTGGATAGGTCAGCTAAACCTGTCATTCAGAGAGCAAGGAGACCAAATTTGATCCACGTATAGGCGTTTAAAGAAGAAGTGGAAAAGCTACTAGAGACATAAGCAATTCGAGAAGTGAACTACCCCACCTAGCTGACCAATACGATGGTAGTAAAAAAGAAGAATGGCAAGTGGAGGGTCTGTGTAGACTTCGCGAGTCTAAACAAAACATGCTCAAAGGACTGTTTCTTCTTATCCAAGATTGATCAGCTTGTTGACGCTACATTAGGGCATAAAAGAATGAGCTTTCTAGATGCATACATGGGATACCACCAGGTAGCAATGTATGCCCCAGATAAAGAGAAGACAGTATTAATCACCCCCAAAGGACTTTACTATTATAGGGTAATGCCCTTTGGGCTGAAGAATGCAGGAGCGACATACTAGAGGTTGGTTATCAAGATGTTCAAGCACCTAATTGGAAAGAATGTGGAAGTCTACATTGACGACATGGTTGTCAAGAGTAAGGAACTAGGAGACTATCTGGCTGACCTAAGGGAAGTTTTTGGCATATTAAAGGCATACTGGCTTCGGCTGAATGCCTCAAAGTGTGCATTTGGGGTAGGATCTGGTAAGTTCCTAGGGTACTTGGTAACCAAGAGAGGAATTGAAGCAAACCCAGATCAGATCAAGGCCATCCTTAATTTAAAAAGCCCGACAACAGTGAAAGAAGTCTAGATCTTGATTGGCAAGGCAGCAGCCCTGAACAAATTCATCAGCCGGAGTTCAAATAAGTACAAGCCATTCTTTCAGTTGTTAAAGAAGGCCATAGACTTTCTATGGACAGAAAAATGCGAAGTAGCCCTGGCTGATTTGAAAAGGTACCTGACAACCCCACCAGTGTTGTCGAATTCGATGCCAGGAGAAGAGTCATTCTTATACTTGGTAGTTTCAGTCCACGCTGTTAGTGCCATGGTAATCCGAGAGAAAGAATGAGAGCAGAAGGCAGTGTACTATGTCAGTAAGACCTTGACAAATGCAGAGACCAGGTACTTGTCCTCAGAAAAATTGACACTTGCTTTGGTAATGGCTTCAAAGAAACTAAACCATTATTTTCAAGCCCACGGGATTGTGGCACTAACAGAGCATCCACTAAAGTCTCTATTGCAACATGGAGACTTGACAGGCAAAGTAGCACGATGGGCTGTAGTTCTAGGTCAGTATGACTTAGAATTCAGGCTAAGGACAGCAACAAAGGGTCAAGTTTTGGCTTGTGGCAGAATTCACACCAAGTGCTTGCCTAAGACCAACACTAGTGAACCTCGGTCTAGGGTGCCCAAGATAGATGGAGGAAAATCAATTCGGATAACGGAATCCCACATCGGCCAGGCAAAAGAAGCTAGGGATGTAAATCTGGCCTGGTCTGGCCTATATCGGGCCTCGCGGGCTTCCACCAATATTCGGGCTGGCCTAGGCCAGCCTACGGGCCAAAAAATTAGGCCTAGGGGTATTCAGGCCTTGGGCGAGCCAGCGGGCTGGGCCTTGGGCTTGGGCAGGCCTGACCATTTTTTCTGTTTATTATTTTCCACTAAAAAGACATTGGGCCTCGAGCGGGCCGATGGATTGGGCCCACGGGCTGGGTCGGGTTGCAAAATGATGGCCCAGGCCCTGAGGCTCAGGCTCGGGGCTGGGCCTAAACGGGTCGGGCCCACCCCGAGCCGCGGGCGGGCCTCGGGCCATTTTTATACTCCTAGAAGAAGGGCGAAGAGAAGTTAAAGCCCTGTGATATTTACATCGGCGATTCATTCCTTCTCTTTGTCGATGGTAATTCAAACTGACAAGGAGCAAGGGTAGGAGTGGTTTTGGTTTCGCTAGAGGGACGAATGATAGAATAGTCCATCCGTTTAGGGTTTAAGGCCTCAAACAACGAAGCAGAATACGAGGCACTAATTGTTGGCTTGAAACTAGCAGCAGTAGTTGAAGCTGAGGAGGTAGTAGTCTTTTGCAACTCCTAACTCATTGAAAATCAACAACGGGCGAGTACACAACCTGAGATAAGAGGATGGTGGCCTACGTCAAAGAGGTCGTTAAGCTCCTAGCACAATTCCAAAGTTGTCGGCTGCAGCAGGTCAGCCGAGATAACAATAGTCATGCCGACACCCTAGTAAACCTTGCCAGTGCTGCAAAATCAGGCGAACCAAGAACAATCATGGTGGACTATCTATTAGGCCTAAGTATAGAACCTCTGATAGCAGAGTATGAAGCAATGTACGTAGAGTTGGGTCCAAGTTGGATGGACGCTATAGTCATGTTCCTTAGAGATGACAAGTTGCCAGAAGACAGAAGGGAAGCTCACAAGATCAAACTGAAGTCGGCCAGGTTTTGCTTGTCAACAGAAGGCCATCTATATAGGAGATCTTTTACTGGACCTCTACTGCGATGTTTGCACCCATCACAAGTAAAGGACTTTTTGTACAAAATCCATGAGGGAGTATGTGGAAGCCATGCAGGGGGCTGATCACTTGCTCACAGAGCTATATCACAGGGATTTTGGTGGCCCTACATGCAGAAAGATGCCGAAGCTTATGTAAAGAAATATGTGAAGTGTCAAAGGTTTGTACCTTTGATACACCAGCCAGCTGGTGATTTGAACCCGGTATCCAGTCCTTGGCCATTCGCCCAGTGGGGCATGGATCTTGTTGGGCAACTACCCAAGGCAACTGGACAGAGGAAGTACTTGCTTATAGCAACTGATCACTTCACAAAGTGGATAAAGGCTAAACCCCTTGCCAAAATCAGAGATGTAGATGTAAAGAACTTTATTTGGAAAAACATTATCACAAGATTTGGGATCCTGAGACCTATTGTGGTAGACAATGGTACCTAGTTTTACAGCAAGCCGATCAAAAACTTTTGTGCAAATTATAAGATCAAGAATTAATATTCAACTCCCATCTTTCCCCAGAGCAATGATCAAGCCAAGGCGTCGAACAAGATCATCTTGGATGGAATAAAGAAAAGACTGAAAGTTGCCAAGGGCAAGTGGGTGGAGGAATTGCCCAATGTTCTATGGACATATCGTACGACACCGAGAAGATTTACTGGAGAACCTCCTTTTGCCATGGCTTATGGCATAGAGGCTGTCATTCCGCTAGAAATTGGCATCCCTAAAATTAGAACCCAGGGAGTAGAGAATGGAACAAATGAGGCATTCCTTGCCTAAGATCTAGACCTGATTGAAGAAATAAGAGAAAGAGCAACAATTCAGCTGGAGGCTGTAGACAACCCATTTTTGACAGCCCGCAAGGCTCGAGCGCTTTGTCCGGTACGCTTGATAATGAAAGTGGTATTGTGCGTGGTTCGAGGTCTCAACGAAAGGACTATGTTTAAGCTCCGAAACAATCCCAGATATGCCATATTCCCATTATTTGTACCCCAGAAATCCATTTCTACACATTGTGTCATCCTGTGCTGAGTCTGAAGCAAGGAAACAGGGGATCACATTGAGGCCCGGCCGTGCCTCATTGAGAGCCGGCCATGGCTATTGATGGCTGACTGTGCCTTAGTAGCGAGAAACACTGTTCTGGGTGAAAACCCCCCAGTTGTCTATTTTTGAAGATATTTATGATCTTTTTGGCTCAAATTCTATAAAAACAAAGTTGTATCTCTATTTTGAGGGTTGAAGAATTTCTAAAAAGCTTATACACCTTCTTGAGAGCTCCTTCTTCTTGTGCAAGCAACCTTTGAGCAAGCTTACCATCTTGAACCTATATCCATACACCATATACACCTTCACACCTTAGCTTTGGAACCTTGGTTGAGCCATGAGCATCACAATTCAAGCTTGAGAGTGTGTTTAAACCAAGTTTGATTCACAAACAAAGAGCTTACCTTTCTTGAGAGGTATAAGCTCACTATCTCCTCTCTTGCTCTCTTTGCTATCTCTTGCTATCTAGTTCTTGCATTTGTGTGTTGTTTTGATCCTCTTGTAAGTGTCTAAGCTTGGGTTTGGATAGCTACCAAAAGGGTAGAGAGAGTTAACACTCTTTCTTACACCTTCACCTATAGCTCAAACCCTTGTTTTGCACTCTTTTCTTTACTTTCTAAGTTGATTTTCAGAGTTTAAAAGAGGCTAAAAATCATGCTTTGAGGTTTCAAAAGTGGAGGGGTTAGCTACCCCTCCTTGTTCTTGCTTACTAGCCTTATTTTCTTTGTTTGTTGTTCAGCTTTTTAGGCTCTTTTCATACACTTTGAGTCACTGTTTTTTACCTATTAGAGGCTGTTTTAGGGTTGTCCTAGGTTGTTTAATTAATTCATGCTTTGATTAGTTTGCTTGTAGTCTCACATGTGCACATACATAGCTTGTTACATGTTATTCTTACTTCTCTTTAATTAATATCCATGTTAAGAACCTCATTTTAACAAGCAACTTATCATCCATTTCTTTCATTTGAAAGTTGTTTCAACTGGTTGATGGTTGTTCAAAACATGAGCTAGAGATTTATGCTTAATGGCTTAATCTCTACGGAGGTTCATCGCCAACGGCATAATCTCTTTTTCATGTTGATAAGTACTTCCCGTTTGACACGCTTCTCATTTAGTGAACGTAATCATCACCTTGGACTTAACAGACTAAAGAATGGAAAGGTCTAAAAAATTACTAAAATGAACCAACCCACATAAAGAAAATGAAGTATATTGCTTGGACTCGGCCGGACGTTATGCCGAGTCTATTGAGTCAAAAGTCGTCACATGTCAATTCATGGCATTTTGACGACTCTTGAAGCGTCTCTACTCCCCTATTTTGAGCTCATTCCATGATAAATGGGAGAGATGGTTGTTATTCATTGCATTCATTGAATTTTGTCCAAATTGTGGTCAAGATCATCAAGCAAACAAATTGCTCGTTGATGGTTTTAGAAACGATTCCAATCTCCTCTTGAGGCTTTCCCATGACAGAGGAGTGTGAGAAGGACAAACAGAGTTTAGAAAACTCTGTCTGCATTATTTTCACTTCAGAGCACAAAATTAGGATTTTGCATAAAATTAAGGCACGGCTGGCCATTCTTGGACCCGGTCGGGCTTCATTGGGGGCCAGCTGGCCTTTAATGTTTGGTCAGCAGTATGTTTTGCAGAAAATAGAGGGCAGTGGCTAAAGGTGAAATAGAGCAGGCCCAGACAGACAGAGCAGTTCTTGAATGCTGTGCATGCAATCCTTGTGCATCTTTGCTTATATCAATGTTGTAAATTAATGCTCCGAATATTGTTGTAATTAATTATTTACTTATTATTGTTGTAATTATTATTATTATTTATTTGTAATTGTTATAGCTAGTTAACTTAGATAGCTCGTTTATTTCTCATTATCATCCTTGTTGTAATAAAGTAGCTAGCTAGTTAATTCTTTAATTCGTTCAATCAGTTTTGTAATAGTTAGTTTAATTCAGACTCTCGGACATTGATTCGCACCCTCTTGCACGAGGGCCAACATGCAATAAGTTGTATGTCTTCCAACCCCACATGTTTCCCCTTTTTACTTATTCGCTTACGATGGTTAGTATAGAGCATCATTTTTAAAATTAGCATCTTTATGATTCGCATCCATCGTTTCGCATGCATCCAAGGTTCGGCTCATCATATTAACCAAATGTTTAAATTCATTGCTTGAATACGTGATTCATCACATGTCTTGAATGGAATCATAGGCCATGCTCATAGTCGAGCCTATTAAAAATACATAACATGTGCGTTACATTTAGTCATATTGCATTAGTTAGGAGCATGCATTTTTTTCTAATTATTTTGCTTTGTTTTGGCTCGGAGTACTAGGTGAGCAATTTATTACTTTAGCATCTTGCATTACATGTGATTGTTGCCATGCCAAGCATATTTCCACGAGGCTAATTGCTTAATTGATATACCTATTTGAATGCCTGTGGATGAAGGCTAATTGCTTAAATTGGGCTAATTTGAGTAATGTACATACAAACTCACCTTTTCATGTGACGAGTATCAAAAACAATTTTCCAACAAACATAAAATCAAAGTGCTCCAATTTTTGCAAATTAGTCTATACTTGTGTGCAACACATAGTAATGTTAGTCTAATGAAACTGGAATAAGAGCATATAATGTAAATAAAAATCACATCATGATTAGTAGAGGCCGATCTTTAATCAGGCGAGTGGGGTGCTCAATTCATGACCTTCCCCTCTCATACCTAAGTTCCCGAGCCGAGACACTTGGTGATGACGGACTAATGGCCTTTGGCACGAGTCATTGGTTTCCTAAATTTCCCAAAACAAAATATTTAGGTGGTGACTCTGAAATTTGATAATACAATCCATTTTTGGCATTTTTTATTCAAATCGATTTTCTAAAAGAATTGTTAGATTTGGACTCTTTTTTGTGTTTTCACTATTTCACATTGCACTTGTGAAATCATATTCAGAACCACGGAAGTCCGAATTGTAGGGCTAGTCGTATCCGAAAGGAGCACGAAAAACAAGCTATAGAGGCATACCGGCAACAACTTTCCAGGGCATACAAAAGAAGGTCAATCCTAGGGGGTTTCAGATTGGAGATCTCTTCCTAAGGAAAGTCGTCGACAATCAAAAGGATCCCAAGGAAGGCAAGCTTGGCCCAAATTGGGAAGGACCATATCGCATCATCTCGGTCGCCGGCAATGGTGCTTACCGACTTGAAGACACTAATGACAAAGAGTTGCCAAGACCATGGAATACCAATAATTTGAAATTTTTCTACCATTGATTTTTTGTTTTTCAAATTTCCTCCCTATGTAAAGGACTTTTAGTCGAAGTATTAATAAAACACTAGTATCGATTTTGTTCTTTACAAAATGTCGTTTATGATTGTGAGATACGACTGAAAATGTCTTAAGGCGATGTTCCCGTGGTGAACAAGGTGATTAACTTAGACTTGTCATGATGGTAGAGTTGAACTAAGTATAAGGTGATGTTTCAGTATGAAATAAGGCAAAACTTGCCACGTTTTGGTCGGCTTGTGCGAAAAGTCAAGATAAATAGTACTATCAGTACACTGAGGTCAAGCCCAAGTGTTTAGTTTGGGCGAGCTAAACGCGATAACATCGGCCATGGATGTTTAAGTTGGACTTAGGCAAAAACTAGGCGATGCATCCTTAATGTGGACATAAGTGATACTTAGGTTCATATTAGGGGGCAGGAAGCATATATAAGCATAACACTTATAAAAAATTTTAAATTTTTTTTACAAGTTGAAGTTATCCGAGACAAGTGTTACAGATACTATCCGAGATATGTTAATTCGAAATAATTGATCAGATCTAATCAATTATAATGCACCCGAGGTATTCTAATCAAAGATAAGGAACCAAGTTGTCAGACATGCAAATATAAGAAAAAATCTAAGTATGGAAACATACAAGACAGGGAAGATAACAAGCATACACAAAGAAGTTATAAAAGGCAAACATCCAACACTTAAAAGAAAGAGAAAAAAAAACAGACAGGCATCTAGAAGAGAAAGGAAACTTGTTCAGTTACATAAAAAAGGCATTCTAGCTTGACAAAAGTAAAAGCATTCAAAAATAGAGAAAATGGTAAAACTGTTCAGCAAAAAAAGAAAAATAAAGTCCTAGGAGTTGGGTTCTGGAGCATTGTTCACTGCCTGATCCACCTCGGCAATTGGTTGTGTTTCGGCCTCAGTGGACAGGGTAGCAAGCATTTCTGCATCGGCATCGACTTTGACCTCGGTATCGATCTCACGAAGGGTCTCCTCAAGGCCTTTGTCGGCTGCCTCAATATCGGTTTCAGCGATGGCCTGGTGTGGGATAAAGCTCTTGGCGACCTCATCCTCGTCCTCGTCGGTCAGGTCCAAGACCTAATCGTTTAGGTTGGGGGACTTGGGCCTAGCAACGTCAACGCTTGTTCCTTTTTCTTCCTTTTCTTCTTCCTCATCCTTCTCGGATTGAGCTAGAGAATGAGGGAAGGGCACTTGGAGCTAGCTGGGATCCCGAAGTGGAGAATCTTTGGGCACCAAAAGCTTATCTAGGGCCGCCGACCAACCAAGATAGAAGCCTCGATTGCAGGCTAGGTTGACCTGTTTCTTATATTGCTCCTTGACGTTAGCTTGGCCCTTGGTGTAGCTCAACTTTTCATGCTCCTTTTGGATACGACTAGCCCTACAGTTCGGACTCCCGTGGTTCTAAATCTGATCTCACAAGTGCAATGTGAAATAGATAAACACAAAAGAGTCCAAATTCGGCAAATCTTTTGGAAAATCGATTTTGAATCAAATTGCCAAAAATGGACTGCTTTGCCAGATAGAGAGTCGCCACCTAAATATTTTTGGAAAATTTAGGAAACCCATGACTCGTGCCAAAGGCCACGTGTCCATCATCACTAAGATTGTCTTAGCCAATTCTCTCTCTCTCTCTTGTTATTTTGTGCCCTAAAGTCTAGTTTTTCTACACTTTTGCACATCAACCCTTGATCAAACTTGACCACCATTGAGTTGAGGTTACTTGAGGCCCTCTTTGAGCTCTAGGAGAGGATTTTGGCTTGATTTGGCTTGTTTTGTTGCTCTAAATTGCATCTTGTCTTTAAGAGGTAGAACACTTGTGTTTTAAGCTTGTTTTAAATACTTGTTTTGCCATATTTACATACTGTTTTTAGGCTGTTTTTGAAGTGTAAAAAACTCTGTTTTTGTGAGCTAAAAGTGGTGGTTTGAGCTCTCTTGACTTAGGGCATTGTTTCCCCTTTTTGCTTTTCTAGCTTGTTAAGCTTTTGAGCCATATTTTCACCACTTCCAATCAAACTTTTTGGGGCCCTTTAACCACTGAAAATCAGAGTTATTTCAGTGGTAAAAACTTTGTTTTGAAGTCCAAAATTGGAGGGGTTAGCCTCCCCTCCTTGTGCCTTGTTTGCATGCCTAGATAGCTTCACATATTGGCATGATTTTCTAGCTTAAGTTAGCTTAAGTGCAGCATGTTTTGGCCTTTGTTTTGACATGTTTCAACTCTGTTTTAGGTTGGTTGGAGCACTTGAGGCTTGATTTGTATGCTTGTAGTGCAATTGTGCTTACTAGTTTAGCTCGTGCTATGTTTAGGCCTATTATTCTAGCTATTTCTAGTTCAATTCCAACATGTTTTAGGACTCCTTTTAGGCTGTTTTAAGACTATTTTGAAGTGTTTGTGCCTTTTGAGCCTTGTATTGCATGCCTATAGTGTAATAGTCTTCACTAGTTTGGTGTTTTAAGGCCCTTGACACCACTTGCTTGTGTTGGTTGCATGCTTTAAGTGTTGTTTACACTTCATTTCAACACTTTAAATATCTGCAACCTCCCTCATTTCTTCACTTTTTCATTTGCTTTGAGGATGGTTTAACCTTAGGGTTGTGTTTAAGCTTGAGATCGAGGTTCGTGCTTAATGGTTTCAATCCTCTTTTGAGGGTTTCGACTAATCAAAGGCATGACTTTTCTCTTGCCTTAAATCGTCCCTTGGTTGACACCTCTTCCATTAGAGGACACTCACCTTTGGACTAATCAATTAAAGAATGGATTGGTAAGCTAAAATGAGTAAACAAAAAGGAACAAGTAAAAGAGGTAAGATAAAGCATCTTTCGTGTTGCATTGCACGTGTTCGAATCGGACGTTAATTCGAACACGAGGAAAACGGGACGTTTCATACTCAAAGTGATAAAACGTGCCACTTTCTTTGGTCACCATCACCCTTGATCATGCATGATAGGGTAATGGTTTTGTTGAGTCTTGTTTTGCACTCATTAAGCTTGTACAAGCTTGGTTCCTAAGCCATCATTCATGGAAAATGCTTGGTTGATGGTTTGAGGGCCAAGAATTACACTCCTTTGAACTTGTGTAATGATAAGGAGGGTAATAGTACACACAAACCTTGAGAATACACTGATTTGCCTCTGTTTGCTCTTTGTTGCAACAAAAAAGAAGTTTAGGGTAGGGGTGGCCGACCGGCCACCAGCAGTAACAGACGGCCACCATTGGTAGCCAACCGGCCATTAATGAAAAAAAGTTGCTCAGTGATTTCCTAAAGGGGGGCAAAGGTATTCTGGAAGTTGGTGCAATTTTCAGTGATAAAAAATGTTCAAACAGAGGCTACAATGGCAAGGTGCTGGCATTTTCAGGTGGAAAAGCCGAGCATGCATGCATCCCTCGCCCCTCGAGGCCATTTACTTGCTTTGTTTAATTAGTCAGTTGTAACTGATTCATTCATACAAGTGTTGTAACTATTTAGTTAATTAATTCATTTTGTAATTAATTAGTTTAAATTCAATTTGTAATATTTAATTAGCTTAGAATAAGTTAGTTAATTCATTTTGAGTTGTATTAGTTAGCTTAATTAGCGTAGCTAGTTAGCTTATTCATTCGGATCCTCATTCGCGATGGCATAATGTTGTAATAAGTGTGCGTGTGTGTGTGCATGTTCTCCCACCCCACATCTTTCTCCCTTTTATTTTATCGCTTTTCGATCGTTAGATTAGAGACATTTTCAATTAGCATACCTTATGCTTGCATGTTTGCATCCATTCATTTGTCTTGCATGCACCAAGGCTCGGCGCATCATTCAAACTGCATTGTCAAAATTCAATACTTCTTTGAATATGTGTTTCAAAGCATGCTATCAAAGTGTTGCAAATACCATGATTAAGTGGTCGAGCCTATTTAGTTTCACTATTGCATGTGTTGCATTAGTCACTTTAACATAGTTAGGAATCATGCATTTTTCTAACTTTGTTTTCCTTCATAGCTTGGAGTCCTAGGTAAGTTTTTAGACTTTAGCATATCGCATGAGTGTGAATGTTGCCATGATTAGCATGCTTGCCATGAGGCTATATGCTTAAATGCTAAACTGCTTGAATGCCTGTGGATGAAGGCTTGTTGTTTGAATTGGAACGATTCAACGAATGTGCATTTTAAGCCCACTTTGCGAAATGGCAAATCATGTTTTAAGCCCACCTTGTTTGGTGGCAAAGCCGCAACTTTAAGCCCACTTGCGAGTGGCAAATTCAAACCATTTTCGCAAAACAAACATGACTTGAAATGTTCCAATTCTTGCGATTTAGTCTATACTTGGATACGCGCATCACATAGTAAGGTTAGATTAATAACCAAAACAAAAACACATAATGTTTATAAAAAACATATCATGATTAGTAGAGGCCGATCTTTGATCGGGCGAGCGGGGGTGCTCAATTCATGACCTTCCCCCTTCGTACCCAAGTTCCTGAGCCGAGGCAACTTTGGTGATGACGGATACGTGGCCTTCGGCACGAGTCATGGGTTTCCTAAATTTTTCCAAAATAAAAAACATTTAGGTGGCGACTCTGTATCTAGCAAAGCAGTCCAATTTTAGCATTATTTGATTGAAAATCAATTTTCCAAAACAATTTGCCAGATTTAGACTCTTTGGTGATTATCAATTTCACATTGCACTTGGGAGATTAGATTCAGAACCACGGGAGTCCGAACTGTAGGGCTTCTTTCGAACCTTCCAAAAAGGGGCGCGAACAAGTCAGTCTACAATGAGTCATGATCTCGGTTGGAAGAGTATCTCTAGCATGTTGTTTAGCTGACATGTTAGAAAATCAGACGATATAGGTTCCATCACCTTAGGTTGCCGAGGTAATAGAACCTAGGGGGCAGTTGTGGGGATATATTTTTTGGGTTGTCCACGTGGTCGAGGTTGTTAGCCTAGGTGCCATGTGGATGGACCAAGTTGCCAAAATATGATGTGATCATATCTGAATCCGAGATATTCAGATAGAGGACAAGAGACCTAGATGACATCAAACTACCTATTTGGATAGAGATGAGACTCTTGAGGAAGTTTATCTTAATCTGAATGGTATGAGTTGTGATACATGTTATCTTTTTACAGGATAGAGTACCATGAAGTAAGACTTCTAGTGAAAGTTGGACACTGATCATTGTAAAAGTGAGGCACCCCTGTGGGTCTAAGATATGCTCTTACTTGTGCACTGAATACTTGTTTGATATATTTGAGAGATAAGATTGACTGACTTGATCGTCGGAGTGCCCCTAGGTGGATGAGCCACCGTTGTATTCTTGTCTTCTTGTTGGTAGGTGCTTGGTTTAATCTATTTTGCCGCGTGCTCTCCAGCTAAGTTCCCTATTTGGTTGTGTGGTTGGAAATCAACACCCACAGTTACTTAGAAATTGGGCACAAGTGAACGTGGGTTTGTTTGTAACCAAAACAGAGTTGAAAAATATTTCAAAAAGAAACAGAGCAACATACGTAGTAAATATGCAATATAATTAAACTGAATACTAAACTGGAAATTGTATTATTTAATTATTTTATAACTTGGGTGAGCATTTGAGCTCAACATCCCGTTGTTTCTTTTCGAGGAAATATCATTTTGCCCCCCAAACTATCACGCGTTTTTCAATTTGACTCTCATACTTTGATTTATATCAATTTAGTACCTGAACTTTTAACAAATGGATCAATTTAACCCTTGCCGTCACATTCCATCTACAATTAGATGGAATGTGCTAACGTGGCACCAAAGTTCATTTAGAGTCATTTTATCCCCCAAACTATACCTTAAAAATCAATTTGCCCCCCAAATATAAAAAAATTAAATTTAAATATTTAATAAATATTTTTTTATCTCAATAATGAAAAAATTAAATTTTAAATAATATATACTTTGCAAAAAAATAATAAAAAAAATGCAAAAGTCCTCATTTAGAATTATCTTGAGACTATGAAGTATGGATACTTCGACAAACATGTTGTACCCGTACCGGTTACTTACTGAATTTTGAAAAAAAATTCCCATTCAATTTTGAAATTACTATTAGTCTATCAATTCTATTGAAATTAATTTGGATAATAAACAAGTTACAATTGCATGCACACACACACATAGAGTAGTCAAGAAATTTTCGGCTCACTAAGTTTCTCTAGGATCAACTCGAGATAATTTGAGACCTATGAAGCACAAGTATGGGTATGAGTACTGGTATTGGTACAATATGAGTACATTGACATGGTAAAATCTTTAAAAAGTAGGGTACGAGTACGGGGTATGGTTTAATACGTTTGAAAAAAATATTTATTTTTAATTTGAAATAATACAAAAATTGATTAAATGGTTTAATTTGTTAAATCCAACATACAATTGACATTTAATGCCAAAAGCATAAGTATAAGATAAAATTAAATATTATTATATTAAATAACTTATAAACCATAACTTAATTTTAAAACCATACTAGGCACAAAACTAAAAATGAAAAAGAAGTTTAGTAAAAAGAATTTTATCTTTGCAGTAGAAGAAAAATATTATTTTCGATTGAGGTATAGCACGGCTTGGATATATATTAGATATGTCTGGGTAGGCCAAAAATTAAGAAAGAAAATTTTGAGTACATATTTTGTGTACCTGGTACGTATGCAGAAATATCATACGTCAGTAAGTACCCGATACGGGTACGACATGTTTGTCGAATTATCCATGCTTCATAGTCTCAAAATAATTCAAAATGAGAATTTTTATATTTTTTATTATTTTTTTGCAAAGTATATTAAAATTTAATTTTTTTTTTTTATATTTGGGGGTCAAATTGATTTTTAAGGTATAGTTTAGGGGGTAAAATGAAATTCCAAATGAACTTTGGTGCCACATCAGCACATTCCATCCAATTGTAGACGGAATGTGACGACAGGGATTAAATTGATCAATTTTTCAAAAGTTCAGGTACTAAATTGAAATAAATTGAAGTATGAGGGTCAAATTAAAAAACACGTGATAGTTTGGGAGGCAAAATGATATTTCCTCTTTCTTTTCCTTCTTTCTCTATAAGAAATATAATATAATAATACATATAGTATAAGACGCATTATATCTAATATCCTCAACTACTTTGAGTATGAACATTCAAATTATGTAAAAACATATAAAATCATACAAAACTATAATATAAATAAATGGACTGACAAAATATAACATTTAGGTACCAATCACCAGAAATCCTACTTTTTAATTGTGCCTATGTTCTATGCTCCAATGAATTTAAAAATATAAATAAATAAATAAACCATTGCTCTGATACCACTTTTGTGGCGATCCAAACCTGGTATACAGAGATTTGGCATCACGACAAGACAAAAATAGGAGTTATAACAAATAAATAGTGCAGCGGTGTAAAATAAAAAGGGTACCCAAAACTTAATTTAATCATAACAAAAATATATATATTGGAGCTTCTATTTAATTACATTGTCAAAACTGAACTATGTTTATAAAATGTCTTGTGCCTACCCCACGCACTGGTCCTAATATGTCACCTGAAAGTGGTAAACAACTATAAGCACATAGCAGAGTAAGAAATATTATACTAAGAGTATAAGGGCATAAAAGTCACCATGGATAATTATTGGGCTAAATAGAGCTTGATATTAAAATACAGAGTATACAATATGGAAATCATTTTGAATAACAAACATATAATACATAAATCATATAAACAAAATAATCATAACCACAGTACAGAACAAAAAACATAACAGAGGGTCAGTGGATCCATGACAATATAGATGAATGGACCCAAGAGGTGACTCGTAAGGACCCTAGAGGTAGCTCCCACAATAGTGTAGCACTTAACTCCACACAGCACTTTGCTCCACACCAGAGGGTCAACAAAATGACAAATCAGAGGGCCAACGGTTATTTTAGTCCCCCACGGCATGGGACCCCCATGGTAGTACTTACAAAATAATTATTCAAAAACATATTTAATAAATAGTTATATCCATGGGTTTCCCTTTTTAAGCAAATAGGGTTCATTCAACAAATAATATAGTTTAAAAATTAATATAATTTGCAAAACATAATTTACATAAAACAAGTTAAGGTAACTTAAAATATAATAAAACTCACCTTAATATTAATTCTTACTTTATCTCCAAGTTTTCCAAATCTCCCGAGGCTCTCTTCTTTTACTACCAATTCCGTTGAGTCTTGTTGCTACCTACTGATCCTCTTTTTATACTTAGGCTTGAAAGATGACTCAACACTCAATCCAAGTGTTGATTCACTACTCTACACCTTAGCTTCCACAGGTGGTAGCTGTTGGAACAATCTTATGTGTAAATAAAATAAATTGAAACAATCCAAACAAAATAAAATAAAACTTACAGTATTTATTTTGTAGAACCGAATTAAAAGAAAATTCAAAGACCAAGTCGAGGGTGTGACACTCTGTCCTTAAGACAGATTCGCCCCGCTACGGTGCTTATGGTTGAGTGGCGTCTATCTCCCAGGATACAATGATCTTCACAAAATTGTTATAGCACACCAAACAAAATTGTACGGCAAACCAAACCTTGTGTCCTATACTCTCTTTAAATTATTCTAAAACTAGAATGAAGAGAAATGCACTAAGTAAAATCTGGACAGCAAAAGGAATTTATCAGACTGATTTTTGGAACCCTGAAACACTACTAGAATGTTGGTATTTATAGGCAAAAAATGTTTGACCCGAACAGGTACCAAGGAACTGAACAGATGCAATATTTAAACTGAACAAATTCAGTTTGATATACAAACAAATCTGTTTGTAACTGCTGCACTGTTTCGGACTGTAGCACTGCTGGACAGTTTCGAAACTGTCTGGGCAGTTTTGCTAACTGTTCAACAGATGGAATTCGGACCAGAATAGAAGCAACAATTATTGGACAATAAATTTGAATTCAAATTCAAATTTTAAATTAATTTTTCCCGCAATAATTTTTTTTTTTTTTTTAAATTCAAATGAATTTCGTCCAAAAAATTAATACAAGAACCGACCCGACCCACACCCGCGCCCGCGCCCGCGCCCGGCACGGCTCGACCGGACGGACGGACGGCGCGCGTGTGTGGTGGTTTGGGCTAAGGTTTACTTTGTCCATAACTCCTCCCTTCTACAAACTTGGGGCCCAACCCAAGTGTTGTAGGCTAGAGTTTATATACTCAACAAACTCTCTTAAAGTTTCAATGTGGGACAACCAATTTCAAGGAAACCCACATTTCATTCTTTAAAAGTCCATTCCACGAACCCAAAAACGACGTCTTGTTCCCATTCACTCATAAATGGTTTCGACGAACCGTCTTCACCGTGTGACTTGCCACGCGGCAAGGAACACTTCACCTCTTCGGACCCGCCCCAAAGGACGTTCGGGGCCCACTCAATTTTGGGCTCAAAGTCGGCCCAAAATAAGCCTATGTAAACCAATTTTCCAACAGTAGCAACAAAATTCTCCAGCCACTTGCCAACATTTCACTATAATTCCCTCTTGGCCCAAATATCTATATAACTACATTATCATCTTTTGGTTAAACACAATTACATTTTAACATATACAATTATAAAATTAAATATTCTTTTCCAAATATCAATTTAACTATTTTATATTAATTTAGCTTATGGTATTCAAAAATAGATTACCGTATAATTTTCGTGAAAGGTATTATTCGGAGTGTTACAAGAATGACGTGTTTGGTTTCTTTGAGTATCTTAATGACATGGTGCCTTTACCTTCCAAGGCAAAAATCAAGGTCAAGTCATTGGTTGTAAAGGTCAAGTTCTTCTTACCAATTATGAATGCTTTGGTTTTTTCATTGTATCGTTGGAAGATTGCAACTACATTATCATCTGATTTCCTACACTTCCTTGGATCCATCCTTCCCGTTGTCAGAGCTTGGATCAAATACCAAAATGGGGTCTTTTGAAGCTCTACAACTTGATTTGAATTGAATTTAAGTGTTTGAAAAAAGGACACACCAGATGAGAGGTTTGATCGGTATTGAATGTTGTAATTAGCTCTCTTCCTTTGGAGTTTCACAGGTCTTTTTCCCTTTGAGCTTAAGTTGTTTGAAGTTGGTGTCATCCTCTTTATGCTTCACTATAAGAAAAAACACATTTGGCGACTAAATTTTTAGTCGCCAAAAGTCAGTTTTTTAGTTTCCTTGACTAAATTTTTTAGTTGCCGGTTTGGTCGCCAAAAAACGGTCGGGAAAGGTATTGGCGACTAAAAAACTTTTTGTCGCCAAAAAGCAAGTCTTTAGCGACCAAAACTTTGGTCGCCAATAGTCAATTATATTTTTTAAATTATACATTTACCGACTAATGTTTTAGTCGCCAATAGTCAATTATATTTTTTTAAATTATACATTTACCGACTATTTTTTTAGTCGCCAATACTCAAGCTTTTGGCAACCAAACATTTTAATTGCCAAAAGCTTATTTGTGAAAAAAAAAAAAAAAAATTACCACTTTGCTCTTGTGGAGATTCAAACCATCAACCTCCCACACCATAAACCTTATACAACGCACTCTTTCCATTACACCTCCATAACACCATATGATTATATATGCAACATCTATTATTTATATAGTACATAAACCTGTATTAATATAAAAGTGTCGATCGTGAAATCCTAATGTCAATCGTGAAGGTGATTTTGAAACCCTAGTGTCTCTGTTCTCGCTCGTGGATGTCAATTGTGCAACTTGTTGTCAGAGAAATTTGATCGGAATGAATGCAGATTAGTTTTCTTGGACGGTTGAGTGTCAAGGGTATTTTGGTCCAAGAAATGAATAAAAAGTGCGCGTGTTTTGGTTCAGGGATATCATCTATTTTTTTTAGTGTCCTTTATTCTCTAAATTGCTATTATTAGAGGCCTTAAAAAAAAATCACTGATATTAAGGTAAGCACGTATCTATTGTAGAAGATAAGTAAAAAAATACTATAGATAATTACCCTTATCCGTATAAAGGAAATTCAATATATGGATTGGCGCCCACTTTTCAAAGACAGAATAAAAATTTAAGGTTTTTTTGAAATAAAATTTTAACTAAATAGGGTGTTTTACTAATTTATAATATTTATGGGCTTATACTTTATTTTTATAATCCTTTTAGGGACTAAATAAGTTTTAATTAAATACTTTAGGGACTTAATGGATTCAATTGATAGTTTAGGGACTAAATAGATTTGATTTATATACTTTAGGGACTAAATAGAGAATTTGATGATAGTTTAGGAACTAAATAGATTCAATTGATAGTTCAGGAACCAAATAGAGAATTTGATGATAATTTAGGGGTAGAAATATACCCGTAAAAATATAACCACACTAGATTGGTCATTTGCATTGACTTTTCAATCATCCTGCCCCTTCCCTTTTCTATTCCACTAACTGTTCTCATTTTTCTCTTACAATTTTGATTAATTTAAAAAATTGGACTACTTATATTATGTAAAATCATATTGTCATTTTTCTTCTTTTTTTATCGGAAAAAAAAAGGTGATTTGTGGAGATATTATACTATTTGTGGGCTCAAATCCTAGAGTAACCGGTTACCGACCATATTTAACTTAATCCACCACCGGAACACAATAAATCTCACTCACCTACCACAACAAAAGGCAAAGTCTCGATTAGAATATAGCACAATCAACTAAAATTGTTTTGCACCCCCAAAGTTTGAACAATGATCTTATGTGTAAATGACAAGTGCATTATTCATTTGGTTACTACCTCGGTGGTTTTTTTTCTTTCTTCTCTCTTTTCCAATGAACTGTTCCTTATCCATTTCCTAATAAAAAATGAGAATTCGAATTGACATTGGCAACGAACAACAAAAATAAGAATCAACAGTGACGGGGTGGTGGCAAATATGGTTAGGGATGGGGTTGTCTATTTCTAAGGGATAAAAATATAATTTAAAAAATTTAGAAAATTTATACGTAAATAGAATTATCAATTCGTTTGTTAAGACACACAAATTATAATGGGTAAATTAAAAATATATTATCTGAAATTTGCTTAAAATATGAATTGTCTCATGTGATTCTAAAAATTATATCTTGTCCTTAAAGTTTTTTTAATTTCATAATAAATAGACCATTTTTCTAATAAATCATCAAGTCAATTTATAGTTTGTAATGATGTCAACAATTTATTTCAATTAACAACTCAAGTAATTTTATTATTGTGTAGAAGAGTAGTTAATAATTTTTTTTTTTCAGTTAATTCTATTAAATAAAAAATCCTAACAAGGGAATATTTGTAATTTTCTAAATGAAAGAGGACAATCCGTATTTTAAACAAAATTTCAGGAGTGTATTTGTAATTTACCCAATTATGATGTATATGTTGAGTATAAAGGGTAGTTTTGGAAAGCGGCTATTAGTGCGATTTGAAGATAAAATTATGAGAAATTCTTCTTACACTACGAAATCAGCTTATTACACCCTTAACTTTTTACTTTTTTTTTATTACATTTTTATCCTTAATTAAAAATATAAAAATCCCAATCTAAAAAGATGAAATTTTAATTTTTTCTTCTACCTACCTCCTTTATCTGCACCAGAGCACCATCCACCATCACCCGCTGCCACCCTAACATTCTTTCTTCTCTCCGGCGACGCCCTAGTTATCTCTCATCTCGTTTTTCTTTCTCTCCTCTTTATTCTTCTTCATTCACTTTCTTAAAACCCTATATCTAAAAGTGAAAATCACAGATAGCGATGGAGATAGGTTGTGATGACAGTGGGTCACAGGATAGGAATTGCGACAGTGGTGATGGTGATGTCGAAGTGGGTAGCTGGTGATCACGATGGCTAAGGTCATGATGGTGGCAGCTCGCATAGGTAGGAACTATGATGGCGGTAGGTCATCGGTTGTAGAGGGCTGCGATGGCGGTGGATCAACAATCTTAGGGAACTGCGATGGTGGTGGATTGACTGTAGTGGATGGCAGTGAGTCGGCTGTCGTTGGAGTTTGCAATAGCGGTGGTTTGTGCAATAATAAGGGTTTGCGAAGGCAAATGGATAGGGTGCTGCTGGGTGGATCACAGATGAACAGGACGTGAGGAAGGACTGGTTGAAGGTAGAGGAAGGTGGTGGTAATGCGGTTGTAAGATTTGTTGGACAATCTTCACTGTATTTAAATAAATTAATTATGTTTGGGTACTAAACGACAAACAGAATACAAAAGAAAAAAAAAGGAAAGGAGAGAGATTGTTTGATTACAAAAATCAAACTAGAAATAAAAATAAATAAATAAAAATCGATTTTATTTTGTTACAAAAAAAATTAAAATATGATTTAAATAAACAAATAAAGCAGAAAATAAATTAAACAACTTACTTGATTAATTTCTTGGATAATATTCTAATCAAGTCCAGTGTTTGACACTGTCTCCTTAAGACAGATTCGTCCTCTCCACGGTGCTTTCAGAATATGGACGTCTATCTCCCAGGATAAAATGATTTATCAACGAATAAATGCAGCACTACAATTTATTCGCACAACGAACACAATAAGTGTTTACACTTTTTCTCAGAAGGAAAATAGTGCTGCAAAAATGCAGAGAAGGCAGACAATATTTAGGACGAAAATTCTGAATGAGAACATCAAATGAGGGCTAGTTTATTTATAAATGGATTGGTGGCTTTTCATTTTGAATTAAACATGTATGATACCTATTCAGTTTGAATAAACAGATACAAATCTGTTGGGTTCAAATTTTGAATAGATAAAACCCGTAGGGACCTGTTTGGATGTAGGGAAAAATCGGAACAGATTATTTCTGGAACTAATTTGAATTCTGGACAATTGGACATATTTTATTTCAAAAATAAAATTAATTCCAAATGTTTTTGGCCAAAAAAGATTAGTATTGGGCCGGACAAGCACAACCCAACCTCACACCACGCATCCGCGCCTAAGCCCAGCCCGCCCGACAAGACGGGCGGCGGCAGCCGCGCGCGTGGTTATTTTTTGGTCCAATGGGTCTAGCCCAATTAGTCCATAACCTCTTCTTTCTACAAACTTGGGTTGCCCCTTGGGGCCTACCCATAAATTTCTTCCCACCAAACCAATGTGGGACAAGCCTATATTCAAACCTTTAAGGATTTTCCACCAAAACTCCATTTCCATGGAGCACACTTTGGCTTCAATTTCCCATTCACCCGATAATGGTTTTGAGCAACCAAATATACCACGTGAATCACAACACGGCATAGAACGTGTTACCACTTTGACCCACGAAAATCGACGCATGGGTCCCACCTAAAACTTAGACTAAAGTTGATGAAAAATTCTGTTTTTACCCAGATTTTTTCCAACCATTTCTAACAAGATTAGTGTTTGAATGAGTTGAAGGCATAAGGAGAAAAAATTGGTAGGTATGAGGATTGGTTTGAAATTATGAAAAGTATAAAGTGATAAAAAAAATTTAAAAAAAAATTAATTTTTTTAAAAGGTGTAATGAGAAAAAGAGTGTAAGGAGATAAATTAATGGTGTAAGTAGAATTACCCTAAAATTATAAACTAAATTGTGAAGGCTAGATTGACAAATAAGTAAATTGTGGTTTGGACAGTTACAATTTGTTAGTTGATTAAAGAATAATATTAAACAATTGTTAAGCATTTGCATAATATATAACTTTAAATAATATTATACACACACACACACACATATATATATATATATGATATTAATTTGTAATAAATTTTACATATAAATTTGTGACACACTAATATTTATTTTGATATTTCATTAGAGGTAATATATATATATATATAAATATAACTATCACATAGTGAGATGATTTAGAAGACAGATTATAAAGAAACTAACTTTTGTGGTTAACGGATTGAATGGTATTTTGCACCGTCCTTCTTTGTACTATTCAAATATTAAGGTTTAAATTATTACTATTTTTTTATTATACTTTGTACCCTTAAACTATCATCAAATTGTCTACTTAATCCCTGAACAATCAATTGTGTCTATTAGGTCCCTAAAGTATATAAATCAAAATCTATTTAGTCCCTAAATTATCGATTGAATCTATTAAATTCCTAAAGTATTTAATGAAAACTTATTTAGTCCCTAAAAGGATTATAAAAATAAACTATAAGCCCATAAATATTATAAATTAGTAAATACCCTATTTAGTTAAAATTTTATTTCAAAAAAAATCTTAAATTTTTATTCTGTCTTTGAAAAGTGGGTGCCAATTCATATATTGAATTTTCTTTATAAGAATAAGGATAATTATTTACAGTATTTTTTTACTTATCTTCTACAATAGATTCGGGCTTGCCTTAATATTTAGTATTATATGTCAGATTTCGTTTATAATTTCTAATTGATTGTTTTTAAGTTTTTCGCTAAATTCTTTTTATTACTTAATTAATTTATTATTTTGTTCTATTACTATTTGTACAAAGGTGTTATTATTTAAACTATTCAATTCTACTTCTTCAGTATATCTAATATTCATATAATCTGTTGGTAAGACTGAAAAATCAGACTCTAATTTAATATTAATTTAAACACAAAATGAAATAAAATATCTTTTAAAGACAAAATAAAAATTTAAAAGATTATAAACAAACTAATTTTTGTAGTTAACGGATTGAATGGTATTTTGAACCGTCCTTCTATGTAATATTCAACTATTAAGGTTTAATTTGTTTTTTTTTTTTTAAAAAAAAACTAAGGTTAAATTTGTTGTAGGAGTTAAACCATAGCCTAGGGTTGTCATTTCGCCAAACAAGCTTTTCGAAATTTGGGGCAATTCTATTTCCACATATCAAATTATCTCTGTGTACATCTTTTCTCAATCCACACATGTAGTAATTTGATTTTTATTTCTTTGTCTCAGTCCACAAACTTCACATTCCAAATATATCCTCACATTCTCTGTGCACATCCTCTCCTTCCATCCTTTCTCCCTCCAAAAACCTTAACCCTAACTACACCAGTTACTCGTGACGACGATAGCGACGACATCAACCACTACCCCTTCCTAGCCTCTCAGCCACTGTCACACAAGGTTCAGGTGTGATTAAGCTCGTTGATTATTCGATTTTGTCTCATAGATACATATATATATATATATATAGATTTGGATTTGGATATAGTGTCTTAGGATTTGAGAGTTAGAGTCAATAAGACAAACAGCAACCATGTCACTTAGGCCTAGTACGAGAACCAAGGTTCGCCGGAGATGTGTATGGAGAAATTGATCTTAAGGCGCAAAAGATTGGTATTGCAATGGAATCTTTTATTTTTACTGTTTCTGAGGTTAATTTCTTTGGCCTTGACATAGAAGTTGTCTTCTTTCTTATGACTGCTACAAGTTTTTCTTTGTAGGCTATTCTAGATAATTGCATTATGTGCTGTTTAAACTTGATGATCTCTTTCATCTTGCAAAGAACATGATGCAACCACGGATTATAGATTTTGGAGAATTAATATTCAGGTAGGAAATAGATTTGAAAATTGGATTTTGATCATCTCTTTTTCTTATCCTTTCTTGTTTGCTAAAAATGGGATTCAATCAAGAAAAATGGAAAAAAAAAAAAAAAAGAGAATTGACAGTTACATGTTGAAAATGTATCACCTTTTAGTAAATCTGACTAATAAATTATGTATGCATACAAGCATGATTCAATTTCATTTTTCGGGTGACCAAATATCATTTTTTTTTTTTCTGATTGAATCCTTCTTAATTTGTATTTTTGACATTTTAATAAATTTTTTAATACTTTTATCAATTTTGTTAATATTTTAAATCTATTTAATCTAAATACATTTAGAAAGTACAAATTTTACAAAAAAAAAAAAAAAATTCAAACTCTGTATTTGAGATGGTGGTGGGTGAGATATGTATGAAAAAATTATGAAATATGTGGGTGAGATGATAATTTTGTTAATGATATGTTTGGTTGGGGGATTTGAGAAAAGATTTAGAAAGGAAAATGGAAAAGGTAGGCGAAATGTGAATAAAATATATTTATATTTTACCTAATTTTACATATTTTTTTTACTTTCTCTTTTTAAATCTCTCCCTAAATCCCTTAACCAAACACAATGTAAAACACAACCTAAAGGATAAAATTGTAACACTAAAAAAATTCATTAAATATGTGGGGGTAAGGAAACGCCTAAAAAAATTCATTAAATATGTGAGGGTAAGGAAACGCCTAAAACTTGGTACGTTGAAATAAAATTTCCCCTCAATTTGCCTTTTATTAGAAGAACAAAATTTTGGGGCAACAAAATTGGTGGTGGCGGTGGGGGTGATGATGATGGAGGAGGAAGAACGCCTGAAACGCCTAAAACGCCATGAGTTGATCGAGGAGGAACGCAAGAAGTTGTTGATCGAGGAGGTATTTTTGAGGCTTCCACCGCCGTCGGTGGCTCGATTCAAATCCATTTCCAAGTGGTGGCGACGATATCTGTCCGAACCACCGTTCGTGGATAGATATGAGGCTAGAAATCTCTCGGTTTTAGGGTTTTTCTACCAGGCAAGCTACAACAAGTTCGCTTTCAGAACGATCCCATCCAATCCCAGTCCCAGTCCCAGTCCCAATCCCAATGATTCGAGTTCGAGTTCGATTTCGATTTCCACAGGCAATCTCCTACGAACCGGTTTTACGGGCTATATCGGAGCATCAGATAACACCCTGCTAGTCGTTAACTCTTCCAATGGCCTACTCCTCCTTTACTCTTCAACGCCTGCTCCTTGCTATGAGGTTTATAATCCTACTACCAGTGATAAAGTCTCTGTCCGATTATCTTACAATTACGAAACCTTTGCCACACGCTACATGGTATTTGGATTTGCTTTTGATCCTTATTCTACCCATCCCTGCTTCAGAATCGTCGACATTGCAGATACTGGAGCTCGTAAGTTTCGGGTTTTTTCTTATTCTTCGCTTTGCTCATATTGGAGGACAACCCATCACAGGGTCCCCTCCTATGTCAGGGACGACTATGCACTATCTGGTCGGTCCACCTTCTGTAAAGGGGCTTTGCATTGGTTGTTGGAACCTTCGGGTGTCGTCTCCTTTGATGTTCGCGCCAAAACCATTTCATTCTCCTTGATTAACATACTGGACGATGAGAAATACTTAGATGACGATGGGTTGTGTATATGTGTTAAGATGATGAGGGATGCTGGGTTATATTCCAACGGTTATTGTAGTTGCCGTTATTTGGGGGTATCCAGAGACGACCTAATATACATTCGAGTTACGGGTCATTCTCAGTTGTCCATCTGGGCTCTCAACCGCGGCACATGGTCTCATACCAGTGTCATTAATGTTGGGAACTTACCCGAATCTCTCTTCTTGGGCCGCGTTTTAGAGTTCCAAAAAATGGAGACCCCTCTCCTATACCTGAGGGTGAAAAGCAGGATATTTTCATATAGCGTCATTGATGGTGTGCTTCAAGAGCTTTTTAGAATCACTAAAGCATATGGAGGAGGAGAGAATTGCCTTGGCTTTATCATTCCCTATCATCTGCCGAGAATTTCCTTGTCCATTCCCAGTATTACTCCCCAAGGTAACCTCAAACTCTGCAGTTTATGTGTGTGTATGTATGTTCTCCCCATATATTATAACCCGGTTTCCTTGAGATAGTTTTTAGGTAACTCAAATTGTTTTAGTGGTGTATCTAAGATAAAATTGTTATGTTATAGCGGTGTATCTAAGATGAATTTATTGTTCTTTCTGACAGATTTACCCTCGAATGACGTACTTTTTGCTTCCCTGTTCAATGCTGTGAAGCAGTTGCAAGCGGATCCTTTAGGTAAAACAAGGCTGCACATGCACAGGATTATGGTTCTTATAAATTATAATTATTTGATAATTTAATTGAAATTATTTTAAGTATATAAAATAATATTGAAAACAGAATTTCAATGAGTATCATTCAAAAAGAAATTTTCTTACTCGATAATAGTTCAACCATTGTACTTCTTATATAATTCGATACCTTGTGCAATGGCGTCTCTAGTGTTTGAATTGACATAAAGTTAGGTATCGTTTCTTTTGAGTTTTTTCTACTTGGGATTGTCAGTTTTCTGTAGAAGGTTGTTTTCAGCATGGCCTTCAGGTTGCTTCAACTGATGATTTGTTTATTATGTCGTTTTCAACATGGGTATCACTCTTTTTTATTTCTTCCATATTTAGATGGGCAATTGGTATTATCAAATATTAGTAATGAGCTGATTTCTTCTCTCCCAATCACTCCCCTTTTGGAGAGATTCAAAAAAATGGGTTTTCAGAGAAATCTTTTTCTCTTCATTTCTTCCCATTTCTCTCCTCTTAAGTAGCCAAGAGATATATTCCAACGCCTTCGCTCATGCCCCAACAATCTTCCAAATGGAAGTTGAGATGATACGAACTTAATCCCCTTGAGATTTCTTTATTCAGCACAAACTCATGATAAGCTGACATAGTTTGTGCTTTATCAGCATGATTAAATGCAATAGGCAACATAGCATACTTTACAGATGCTAAGTCTGAAACACCATTAATATGAACAAACCCTAAATTAGTTCCACTAGAACCACCATGGGCAGCACCACCGACAGATACAGCTATCTTTTCTATGTATAACTTAACAGCTCCTTCAGTCGCTTCCACTGAAAATAGGCGATCTACATCAAACACATCATTAGCAAACTGAACATCATCATGGATGATGAGAATTTCTTCACGAGAACTTTTAGTTCTTGAAACCATTGTATGAATAATATATATATATATATATAATATTCAAGAACAAGAGCACCAAGAGAGGAGAAGGATGAAAATTAATGAGGAGTACTCCTTATATAGAGTGATGAAAATTAATGAGGAGGAGTACGCCTTATATGATGAGGAGGAGTTCTTGAAACCCTGTTTGGTACAACTTTTTTTCAGTTTATTTTAGCTTTCAGCTTAATTTAAACTATTTTGATGTGTTTGGTTTAGCTTAACAATTCAGCTTATAGCTTTTTGTAAGCCAGAAATCAGCTTATTCTTTGAGTGGGGCAGGAGAAACTTAGGGTTGGTTTGGGATGTTCTAAAAAAGTGCACTTTTTGACTTATTGGCTTATATGGGTTGGGTTTGATGTGATGTGTTAGAGAGGTGATGTGATTTAAATAAGATGATGTGACTTAAATAGGATAGTGACTTTTTGACTTTTTGTATTATTTAGGTTATGCCAAACTTGGCCTTAATTTATAAGTCAGAAATCAGCTTATGTTCATAGTTATAAGCTATAAGCTGTTAAGGCATAAGCTATAAGCACTTTCTCACAGCTCTACCAAACAGGGCCAATATATGTTGAAGATGGACAAGAGAGAGAGAGAGCACCAAGAGAGAGAAGGATGAAAAATAATGAAGGGAGAGCACTCCTTTTATAGAATGAAGTAGACAATGGAGTACAAATTCATCCTTCTTACAGATCTCCAACACGTGGCATAAATGCAACCAACGGTTGGATCGCGTTTGGGACGGTAACGCCATTCCGTCCATCCAACCGTTGGTTGCATTTATGCCACGTGTTGGAGATCTGTAAGAAGGATGAATTAGCACTCCATTGTCTACTTCATTCTATAAAAGGAGTGCTCTCCCTTCATTATTTTTCATCCTTCTCTCTCTTGGTGCTCTCTCTCTCTATTGTCCATCTTCAACATATATTATGGACAAGTGGGATATGTTTCCCTCTGATATTCAGTGGGAGATTAAGAAGAAATATTATTATGATTATGTGAAAGATATGTTTGAAAGGAAGATTTCTTTATTGAAACAATTCAATTCATTTCTCGTCAAATCACCCCATCCAAAAGGACTGTAAAATCCATTTTTCTGGTGAATTTTTTAACAATATAAATATGTTCATACATAGAAAAACATTTTATATATTACTTTTTATGGAGTGAGTCTTAATTTCCCAGAATGAAGACATTCATTGCGGACATATTTTGTTAAGGTAGGGTAAATGCCTTTCCTTTACCATCGCACTTTAGAGGCAATCTTGTGCTAGATATTTGGTTTATGGTCAATAAACCGAACAGTTGCAATAGAAACATTGATTTTGGGTCTATCCAAACAGTTCACATTGCAAGGCTTGACAGGTAAATCATCCATGAAAATGTCAGGACATTGGAAATAACATGATCGGTTCACATTTGTCATAAAAAAAAATGAGCAGTAGATATAATTTTGTGAATAAATTGTTTATTTTTTTTAGTGACAAATATGATTTGATTGTGATTATTGATACCTGATCAATATGTTTTGTTTTTTGGTATGAAATGATTTTCTCGACAAGTCCTATAAGACCACAATTACGAGTTTGAGAACATGAGCTTTAGCTTGGTTTATGTTCATTTTAGAATTTATTATTATTATTATCATTATTTAAATTCATATATGTTATAGATGACTTGAAGATTCATGTACTTGTTATATATGTTTGTAATTGATTTTGCTATGTTTGTCTAATTCTAGATGCTTTTTCATTCCCAAGTTTTAAATTCTCATTCGATCTTTCAATGGAAAAACGTTAAACCATTGTTTGTACCAGCTTTAAAAGTGTTTTGAAAATAGGTTAAAAAGTTAGAAAAGGGATGGCTATATGTTAGCTATTTTTTCACTATTTTATATGGTAAGATATTATTCATATTTATTATTTTTTTAATGTATATATATATTTCTCAAATTGTTACGAAGGATAGAGTAGTAATAATAATAATACAAACATCAAGAATATGAATA
Organism: Camellia granthamiana; assembly: GCA_036172215.1. Lineage (NCBI taxonomy): Eukaryota > Viridiplantae > Streptophyta > Magnoliopsida > Ericales > Theaceae > Camellia > Camellia granthamiana. Next base: position 21,822,199 of record CM069916.1, on the reverse strand, counting down.
TATATAATTTGTATACAAAATAAGCGACTACATTAACATTTATTAATTTAAAATAAAACATCTATAAAAATAATATTTAATTATCAAAATCCACCACCATATTATTTTGATAAAAATTTTATAAGAATATAGTTTGTATAAGAATATCATTTTATTTTTAAGTTCAATTTTTTTCACCAATAGGTATATTGTTTGTTACAACAATTTGGATAAATGTTATTTATAGAAATGCCACGATAAGACGTTTTGTGCATGGGAGTATTGTGAATCAAATTGCCCTAAAGAAGTTATAATTTTTTTATAATTGAAATTATTTTAAGTATATACTTGTAGATATATTGTTTGTTACAACAATATGGATAAATGTTATTTATAGAAATGCCACGTTAAGACGTATTGTGCATGAGAGTATTGTGAATCAAATTGCCCTAAAGACCCACAGTTTGACAAATTTTATTTTATTTTATTTATTTATTTATTTTTTGAACTTTGTTGTTTTAGCTATAACTGAAGACATGCTTGCTCACCCGAAAGCAAACATGTTCTTGGACAGAGTGAGATCAATCGTTTGTCGTCTGAACGACGATGGCCTTATTCATCTCTACAGTCAGCGCGGGATTTGTCAAGTGGCTGCGAAATGTTTTCCTCATCTTCAGCATATCGAGTTCGATCCAACTGGAATTCCTGTATGGTCGGTCTACAACTTGCATGCCCCTTTTACATTCATCGGTCTTCGTGGTAAACACATTTTCTTTATTTGATTTTATTTAAATTTACATTTGACTTTTGGATTGTTGGCTTATTTAACTTTTTGATAACAAGTTTTTTTTTTTGCTCGTTAGATACAGTGGTCAAGTACAATGACTTCATTCGGGTTGAAGGATGTCTGTATGGATGCACCGCTAAATGTGAGGACTCTTCTAAAGTTTGCATTTTCTTTGTGTTAGTGATACATTTTTTTTTCTTTTCCTGTCGCATTTATCAAAGTCGTGTTGTTGTTAGCATTAGAAATTAATAATAAATAGATTTATGGAATTAAAATTGTTTACAGTTTTATTTTTAATGGCACTTGAAAATGCCACTTAAAGAAGAAAAAAGAAGCATCTTTCCTAGGATGGCAAAAACTGCGACCCACCTGACCCTAATGTGACTTGTGTGGGGCCATTAATAGGATAGAGTCAGGTTTGGGGTGAGCAAGGGTGAATCTTTCCGGTCTGGGGATGGGAGAGGGTAGCCTTGACCTGATTCTAAATTTCTGATTATGCAAATAACTCCCATTCTATTGCTTAGTTTCCGAAAATATCCCCAATTAGTATTCTAGTTTTTCTTCCCTTTGCGGATTAAAACACAGAAGTAATATATATGTATAATGGATGTCCATACATGAATTATAGTTAGCTTCTGGAGCCTCGGGCTGCTTTGGCCAAAACATGGTCCTGATCCTATCTACTTTCCTAATCTCAATATAGCCAAAAACAGTACATAACCATAAAATATCCTGGATTATGGAATCAACTTCTCTGTTTGTTGATCTTCTTTCGATTAACCCCTGGACTAACACCTTGTACTCAGTCCAAATTTCAACTGCCCTGAAACCTTCCTGCATGCACCACTGTACAGCTGCTAAGCAAGCTCTGGCTTCTGCTACTAGCAGAGAGGATGTGAACAGAGACCTACATTGTTGATCCTCCTCTCTTCCCAAATAGTTTAAGCTTACCCAAGCCATCCCTGTTGCACATGAGTCTCACACCCAAGCTGCATCCACTGCAACAAGCTTTTCATTTTCATCTACATTATAAAGAAGATGATGAGAATGTAAATAAAAGTCAGTGTAATTATCCTTCCACAGTCCATAGTTAGGATAGTGTATTTGTTTACACTTAAAGTCTGAATCCTTGGCCTTGGATCAGGATGCCCATAATTGCTTTACTAACTCTATTGTAATTCTTACGAGAACCAAGTTACTATCAAAACAAAGCCATTTCTGATGTAACCAAGTTGCCATAAGATAAGGCTTTAATTGGGCTCCTTGCTAGTGGACGGTGGGATTGGTCCTCCAGATTAGTCGGTCCATTGGACCAGATATTGAGTTAAATAATAATAAAAATAATTGCATCACTATCTGGTAACTAGCCATAGCCAACTTCTAAAACCATTCCTCAAAAGTTTACAGCCTTATCTTGCTCAAAGTCTAAGCCTAGCACTAATCCCTTTCATACCCACTTGAAATGGGTGCATTCAAAACAATCCATCGTTTCCCTCCTCCTTCCACATCTGGGACAATTCTCATTCTTTTCCAAGCCTCTATTACTAAGAATAGATTTAACAGGTATAGTGCGGTGAAGGAGAGTTTCCAGAGAAAGAGGGCCCATTTTGGAAAGAGGGCCCATAATTGCATCACTATCTTGCAATCTATGAGGTGTGAGACATGTAAGATTGAATTAATTTTCCCTTTGCCCATTCTGCATTACGGATTTTGCAAGATTGGGATCTGTTGTTCCTGTTCTGCCCTATTCCCACAACCCATGTTTGATCCCTTTTGGCAGTTCTTTCCCTGCAGAATCCTATGCTAGCCTAGAATATAACCTGATTTCGGTTTAAGCTCTAGAAAGTTTTTATTACACAATACTTAGCAGAAAACACTTTTCCAAAGACGAACAAAGTTGGAAATGAAATAATTCGCAACACATGTTCGGCAAGCAGAGCCTAATTGAAGAACCCATAATCCTAAACACCAAATACAAGTTGTATTATACAACCCTCTACCCTCTTTAATATCCCACAAGGACATAGTTAATACACTCTTTACTTGTGAAATGAAATATTTAGGAGCCGTGAAAGCTGACAACAGATACCTAGGAATGGCTGAGAGGACATGTTTGATCAACACACACATACACACAAAAGACCCAAGAAGCATGGATACAGACACGCGACGTGACACGACATAGATACGACACGTTGACACGTCAATTTTCAAAACATGTAGGACACGACACGTAAGAAAGATGTACAAAATGTATTATATATTTATTATATGTCATACATGAATACACCATTGAAAGATAATAAAAAGATGCAGTTTAATACTAATTGCTATAAATGTGTATTAATTTTCTTTTGTTATTGTATGTATCCTAAGTTAATTAATTCAAACTTATAATTAGTTTTACGTGTGTCTAATTGATTAACATGTGTGTTTAAGTGATGCACACGTGTCCTCCAAGTTGCCGAAGAGCGTTCGGGTTCAATTTTTTTTTTTTTTTTATAAAAAAAAAAATAGGGCACATTTTGATGAGTGTTGGACACTTGTTGGGAAGTGTCCGTGAGTGTCCTCCGACATGGACACGACACGGACTTGCCAAAGTTTCTATTTAATTCTTTGCAAAAAGGAGAGGGGCTGTGATGGTGAAAAGTTTGAATGCCTGATTGTTATTTTGCAATTTTTGTGGATGAAGTTGTTTATGGAGTGAGTCTTAATTTCCCAGAATGAAGGCATTCATTGCTGACATATTTTGTTAAGGCAGGGTAAATGCCTTTCCTTTACCATCACACTTTAGAGGCAATCTTGTGCTAGATATTTGGTTTATGGTCAATAAACTGAACAGTTGCAATAGAAACATTTATTTGGGTATATCCAAACAGTTCACATTGCAGGGCTTGACAGGTAAATCATCCATGAAAATGTCAGGACATTGGAAATAATGATCGGTTCGCATTTGTCATAAAAAAAAAAAAATGAACAGCAGATGTAATTTGAGAATAAATTGCTTATTTTTTTAGTGACAAATATGATTTGATCATGACTATTGATACCTGATCTTCTTGACAATATGTTTAGTGACAATATGTTTATTAATACCTGATCTTTAGTGACAATATGTTTTGTTTTTTTGGTATGAAATGATCTTCTCGACAAGTCCTATAAGACCACAATTACGAGTTTGAGAACATGAGCTTTAGCTTGATTTATGTTCATTTCAAAATTTATTATTATTATTATCATTATTTAAATTGATATATGTTATAGATGACTTGAAGATTCATTTACTTGTTATTTTTACCTCTTTTTTTTGTTATTATATATATTTATTATGTACAATGGCATTAATTAATAAATGGGAAAATTAATAATCAGTCCTCTGGGAGAAGTTTATACTTAGTGGGGATCTTAACAAAAGATGCTTTCAAGTTGAGGCCCTTAGGTTTTTAAAATTTAAGACATTTAAATATATATATATATATATATTCCATGCGTTTGTAGTCTTTTGTGAGTAATTTGCCCTAAGCTATATTGCCTTACTTGTGGGGCTCAGATATATTTTGCTTCTACCAGGTGCGATTTGATTCAGCGAGTAAGAGCGTGTAAGCTCGCCTTCTGATCAGCAGAAGTTGAAGCTGTTGCCATTGGAGCTTCTTGGGGGAATTGAAAGCCTCTCCAGTGCTCTACCCTAGATGTGGAAATTTCTGACTTATTTCTGTTCTTTTGTTCTTCCCTCTCAACAACATTCCCTTTTCTTTTCTTTTTTTCTTTTTAGAATGAATTCCAATAGCCAACTCGAAAAATTAGCTTTTATATTGCAGTAAAAATGATGTTTTTTTAGTGTTGCAGCAGTGCTATTACTCAAAAAGCGTAAAAAAATAGAGCCTCCTCATCCATTCAATTTTTCCCTGGTCCAGGCCATATGTGGTATTGCCAGAAAAAGATCTAGGTCGTGCAGTTTTGTGGGTTTTTACATTTGTGCCACAATAAATTGAGAATTCCGTTACTGAGCCTTCACTGAAATCAGCAAAAGAGGATGAGGAATTTCTAGAAGCTTCCCCCTCCCCTGTTTATTTTGTCTAACCGAAGTGGGGTGTTGGTGCTATGAAGTCCGAGGTGGGACTCCAATCTATTTTGACGATTCAAGTAGTTCTTATTATAGGATTTGTCGAGTAGTAGCCTGTAACAAAATCACATGATTTTATGAATAATATACTCGACGAATCCTATAATATAAACAATTTGAATTATCAAAATATATTTGGAACAAACAATGTGCGTGTCTTGTTATGACAATAGTCACCCTATATCCATCTTATATCGGCTCTTATTAGATTTGAGCTAACAAATGTCTTTATTTATTTATTTAAGATAGTGGATATAATCAAATGTTTACCGTTTATTTGGTAATGGTTGTTTTTATAATTTTTTATTTACATTTATAGAATTCTTAAAAATTGTAAATAAAAATTCGTTTGGTTTTCATTTTTGTTTTTAAAATTTTGTAAATTTGAAAAAGTTGATTACAAAAATGTAGACACAAAATTCTTGCAGTCTCAATTATCGTTAAAAGGGTGTACACGAGACGGTAGATCTGTCTGGTTTGCCTAACTCGATTGAATTGATTCAATCCGATTAATGTTGGGTGGATACGTGTCTTTCAGCGGATGAAATATTTCAAAATTCGCTCATAAGGTTCGGATGAAGGGTCAACTATCTCGCATTCACATGAACTTGATCCGCTTGTAGATGAAGTCAAAAAAAAAAAAAAATTTACTTGCAAGTAACATAAAATAGAAATAATAAAATATATATTTTTATTAAAATGAAAAATAATACCTTAAAAATATACATGCGTGATGTCATAGCCTATTATGGACAAATAATACATAAATTTTTTTCAAATTACTAATTATTGAAGATTGTAAAAGTTATGACTTACAATTTTAAAAAATGTCCAAACTACTAAATTGATCTTATCCATTCGCTAATTTGCACGACTCATTCAATCTGTATCCGCCAAACCAATAGATGGATGCAGATTAATTTTTTTCAATCCGTCTAATTTTGAACAGATAGCGGATGGAATGCCACCTGATCTAACCCTATCCGCGATAACCAGAGAAAGTCATGATTTTTTTTGGTAATTTTTTTTATTTATTAGATGGGTTATGGTAAAAATTAGTTATATCAATTTGTAAGAAATCTATTTATTTTTTAGAAAACAAAAACTACATTAACTTATCAACAATTAGCAGCCAGTGTTCAAGGCTACTTTTGCTTCCGAATGAATAAAATTAGAGTTAGATTATCTAAGTAAGTTTATTTATATATTTATTTTTCCATAAAAAAGTGTAAAGTGGTGGAGTCATCGTTTAGCAATTGACTTGTTTTAGTTGGCTTTTTATGTATTTTAGTTTGAGATTAAAAAGTTCATTTTGATTGACTTTTTTAATTTTTGTAAAAGAAAAAGTAAAATAGTTATAGTTAAGATGTGATATTTTATTTTATTAATTTTTAGCCTATTTTGTATTTTAGTGACTAATTTAGCCCAGCAAAAATTGCCAAACAAAAAAAGTGATGTGACTAAATAAAATTTTTAAAAAAAATAAAAAGATGAGTTAAAATAATGGAGGCCAAACAACCCCTAGTTAGTTTTTTTTTTTGAACAAACCCCTAGTTAGTTCAAAAAACAAAAAAATCCCTTAGTTAGTTGTGGTTTTGTTTTCTACTACTCTCTCTCTCTCTCTCTTTGACAAATAATTAGGACCTGTTTATTTTCAAAGGTAGAATGGAGGAGATTGATAGTGAGGGAATTGATAATAAGGGAATTAAGTAAAATTGTGTTTGTTTTGATGATAAATTATGATTTTTACTTTAAAAAAAATACAAAAACATTAAACATTAATGTTAAAAAAAAATACCCAGCATGTAAAAAAAAAAAATATTAAGCCAGAGGACTAACTTCTAATACCAACTCTCCCACCTCCATCTCAATCCCCTCACCAACCTCCATTCTAAACCAGAGGCCCATCTCAATCCTCTCTCTATCTCCCAAAACAAACACAACATTAGTGGGTTCACCTCCATCTCAAATCCAATCCCTCCTCTATCTCCCAAAACAAACGGGGCGTTAGGATTTTGTATTCACTCTCTCATTCCTCTGGCAACGGTGATCTCCAACGGCAACGATTCTAGCGACCGTTCTCTCCGTCGGCTCTGACGACGATTTCGGCTAGGTGAGCCTCTCTCTCGTTCTCTCTTTTCTCTCTCTCTAGCACATAGTAATTGTTGCTCTAAGATGGGTGTGTTGAAGCTGTGGGTAATCTTTATTTTCCCTCTTGTGTTCTCTTCACGAGTTTAAGTTTTGAATTCCCAAAACTTGACACGCAATTCGAACGATCTCAAGGCACTAGAATGAATGAGGGTAAAAGTAAACTAGTTATTGTAGGAATTGATGCTTCAATTATAGCATGAATATATTCTTTGAGTCTTGATTGGGTCATCGAAATTTAGTTGTAGTGATTCTATTTCTTTGATTTTTGATATTTTTTTTTCTTTCAAAACCAGTAGCACAAAATTTTTTTTTTTTGAGTTGTATTATATTTTTTTCTTCAATTACTAATAATTTATTTGATTGTCTGAAGATTATAAATTCCATTACTTTAAATTAGCTTCTTAATTAATTAACTAATTAAATGTGTATTTGGTTGTGAAAAAAGGGGCTCATGTCGGGTCGGTTAAAAACCGAAGCCATTAGGGGATGGGAATTAAAATTCGCCCGATTTTCCCATTGCCCTACTCATTGGCCAGGTCGGGTCAGACTCTCGGGGTTGGGTAACAATACCATTTCTCCATATATTTTGACATAACCGGTAAACAACAGCTAGGGTTTTCATTTTTGTCCAAATATACTCTCTCACTCCCTCACTCCTCCAACAGCAGCGATCTGCGGCGACAATGGCCACGATTCTAGCGGCAGTGGTCTCCGTCGGTATTGACCACAGTGGTTCTCCAGCCTAGTGAGTTTCTCTCTCATTCTATCTCTCTCTTTTAATTAGCACTTGTTTTGATTTTCTGTTGCTCTGATTGACCGTGTTTGCTTGTTTGTTGTTCTTTGTGTGTTTGTTTGATTTCTTTTGGATTTGTGATATGTTCTTTGTAGTTGTGAGATATCCAATCATCCATGTTTTTGTTTTTATTTGGGCAAACTTCACTTTACCCCTGTGGTTTGGATCAGGTGCGAATTACCCCTGACATTTGAAAATCACCATGTAACCCCCATGTGATTTATAGACCAAAATGTATCGTTAGTTTTTCTGTCTAAGATAACGGGTTGTGGGAGTCACTCGCCTATATAGAGAGTATGTCTACTTTTAGGACGAAAATGCCCTTTATACATCTTCAAGTTTACCAAAGAATGCCATTGTTTTTTTCCCTCTTTTTTTTTTATTTTTTTATTTATAATGTTTCCCAATCAAAGATATATGTGTGTGTGTGTTCATTTGGGAAGTGGATTGGCTTTTTGGCTATTTTGGCCTGGGGCTAAAAAGTCTTGTTTGGGATAAGCTTTTTGGCTTTTTGGTGAGGTGTCTACATGTAAAATTTCCCAACTGCCCTTGGGGTGAAAATTGTTCCCCCAACATGTTGGCTACTGCAAGGCGGATGGGTTGAGGCTGACACGTTAGCTGATTAATTTGATTTATTTTTTATTTTTTAATTTTTATTTTTTTAGTTGTTGAGCAGCCTTTTTTATGTTTTTTTTTAATTACAGGGAAAATGATAATTTCGGCTTTTTTTTTTTAAGAAAAAGGAAAACATCTCAAAATATTTATGTCAATGATTGTAACCGTTTGTTGGAACATTTGTAAAAAAAATTTTTGTTAAAATGTTTTTTAAAAATAATTTGCAAAATTACTTTTTCTCTCCTTTACCCAAGTTGTTAAACAAAAAATTGTGCAAATCATAGTCCTACCTTTTACCCAAAATTCAGTTGACGGCCACATTTTGCGTGCCCATTTTAATTTTTAAATGTTTTTATTTTTTGTGTCACAGTCGTCAAATTATAATACCGCGGTTTCCCGTCATGCTATCCTGCTTGATTATTACAAGTACGTAACAAAATTTGTCCTTCTCCAACCCAATAATTATACAAATTAAGGCACGTAAACTATTCAAATTTCAATTTCCCGCATACACACATTCATATTGTACAAGATAATATAATCACATAAAGCCTCTTCCTTGTAGGTTAACAATGTCACAAACCTAGGAATATTAGGTTGACTATTATATCTTTCCTAGCATTCCGTTATTACGCATGTATACTAACTTGTCCCGTATGCGAACTCGCACCAATGCCATATGCGGGTCTTCATCCCCAACCATTAAACCATCATCATCATGTTCAACTTCTAGTATGGCATTTACTATTGCCATAGCCTCTTCCACGTTGAAGATAGGGTTAACAGTTGTTGGATTGCCTGTATTTCTATGTATATAATTATGTAACGCCATTGACGCACCTACCAACTGAACTTGTACATTTGCAAAATCATACTGAGGCATGTCTCTAATAAACCCCCATCGATTTTTCCATGCGCCGAAAGTACGTTCCACCACACTCAGTAACGACGAGTGAACTTTGTTAAATAATTCCCTGGGGGTGTTTTGTCTTATGCCTTTCAGTAACACGGAATTGTTGTTTATGATAACGGCTGCCTTTGAATGGTGCTAGGTAACCTACCCAGTTCGAATAGTCACCATCAACAAGATAATATTTGCCTGCAGACAGTACTAGAATTTCAAACAGACCATCAAATTTTGCTTAATTTTTAATTAAAGATGTTTTCCCAAATCTTATGTACCCAAAAATTTTTAATGCAATGTGTTACCTTGTTCAGGATGTGGAAATGAGATATTGTCATTTGTTATTATCTCATTGAAAATGTGACTATCGTGCATGCTTCCTTCTCATCCAAGTGATACGAAGATGAAACACACGTCAAAATTGCATGCAACAGTGATATTTTGGATGTGACTGTATTTCCTACTGAAATATGTTGGGGCATCTAGCCCCGTAACCCACGCAGTAACATGTATTCCGTTAATGGCTCCGATACAGTCCTGCCAACAACCTTGATATCTTACTGCTAGGGGTACATGTAATGGATATTTTTCGGACGTCACGTCAAAATAATTTTCATAATAAAGCAAGCAAACTTAATTGAGTGAGGTTTGAGAATAATACCTTGAACGGTAGGTATTTCCATTTAGACTGCACATATTGATGTATATGATGTTGACTATATGTTGGCTTGTAATGTACAACAGTGAACTCCTTTATCACTATTAATACATTATGCACGTGCCGAGATACAGTCTTCCCCGAATGTTGGAACCTTTCTTGGATTTCGCAATTTTGAAACCCTCTCAACACATGGATAAACATTGCAATGCTTTCTTCAACAACTAAGCCATGTGGACGTTACGGTACTTGTAACCCGAAATCTGTTACTAATGTGTGACACAAAGACGCAAAAAATTCCTTTGGCATGCACACATTTTTCTCAAATCGACCCACATGGCCCGCATATAGTTCGGTTATTAATGCATGCCTAGTCAAAATAGAAGTGCGACATGGCGCCTTAGACATTTGCTTTTCGTACCACTCTTGGACATATCGGCGTGCTTGGAGGAATGTCCAGTTGTTTTGTTGTTGAAGTTGTATGGCCATTTGGTTAAACATTTCCGTTAAACAGTCATTGTTGCTTCCATCCCCGAGATTCATCATGTCGATTTAAGTGACACCTACAACAGTGTTACGGTTTCAATCAGTTTACACGTGATGAAGTGGCATAAGGTACTACTAGTTTCAAAATACATTGGTAACATCCTTGCAAATATTTATGTTGCGTCACCATGTTGAACATGGCTAACAGCAATTGCATGTAAACTTATATCAACACACACTAAACAAACACTAAACCTGTTGCTACTTGGTAATACACAAACCAATAAAAGATCGATTGCATTACCAGCACAACCAAACTAACGGCACAGAAACCTAACAACAAACAAAAAAATAAATAAATAAACAAGCAAGACATGGAAGCCTGCCATTGAGAATCTAATTCCCATAATAAAAAGCAAACACAATCATCATGTTCCATCATAAAAAAACACACAACCATCCTATTCCATCATAAAAAAATAGATACAAACATCTTAATTTCTTGAGCTAACCCAAGAAAAAAAATAACACATAAAATAAAAATAGCATGCACAACCATCATGTTTATTATAAGTCCAACATCAACGATAATTAAAAAAATTTTAAACCAAGAGAAGGGAAGACATCTTCAGTATGACACCGCTATCAAACCTGGCAAGCCCCGAAACAGGTTTGTAAATGGCGCTGCCGCACTGCATTGTAGTTGTTTCTATGTCAGCTAGCCTATAATGTTGTCACGACCCAAACCAGCCTCTATAGGTTTAGCGCCGTAACTGGCCAATAATCCTAAGATTATCTACGGCCTCTGAAACAAAATTACACAATAAGGGGCTAACAGAAGCAAAAACATAAATATAATTGTCCAATAAGCTATGCTGACTTATATGAAACAGAATATTTAAAACTTTATATACATATCCAAAAGTCATTCTTGAATTATACCCACACACATTATAGCATCTTAAGTACAGCCAACAAAAACAAACAAGTCTCATATACAGAAACAACCAGAACTTATAACACGTGACACTTTCGGAACCTCCACATAAGACACAATGGTTGGCTGACCACAGAACACAGATCCAAACAAAAGTCTTTAGGCCTAATCTCCAGAACGCTCACCTATACATATATATACATACAATGAGCTAAAGCCCAGTGAATAACATTAAGGTAAAGGGGTTAGCGAACGAATTTTGAACATATCATATTCATAAAACAGATCATAAAGATTCAATTCTCATATCCGAACATAATAATGGTACATCCAGGAGAACATATCCCATTGCCATCCAACTAGAGTAATCGGTTCCGGATACCGATTAAACACATCACCACTTTGACAAGTGTCTAACGAGATCTCGTAATCATATATATGTCATGGACCCACATTAACATGTCATCCCCCATGACTTGGGACTATCTATGGATGCCATAATAGATTTCAAATGTACGACATTCATTCACGTAAACAAATATCATTTCAGAAATCATAACTTATCAAACCACATTTGGAACATAATTCATATGAATATATCTTTACAATAACGTTACTCACAGTGGGCTTCCATCAATGGTCAATCAATCTTCGAGTCTTGACCTACAACCACAAAGTACATAAACACAAACATATCTTGTCATTACACATGCACTTGGCCTTCACAGCTAGGTGACATTGGTTTCTTATTCAGTTCAATTCTCATATCGTAAACACGCGAATCACATTCCCGGGTCTCGGATTGGTCTCATATTTTCTAATTCAATTACTCATTTTATTTCTTAGCTTAATACTCTTTAATCACTCATAATTCATGCCTAAATATGAGTATAAAATAATGGGAACAAAAATATGAACACAGAATGTGACGCCCCGATTCTACACTATTGGTTGTAGTCAAGGAAGAATCACGAATGAGTCCTGTGGTCAATAACCAAGTAAGATCCCAGTTCGCTGGAGGAGTCAAATTAGCCTCCCTTCTAAGCCGGGCTTTCTTAGGCAGCGCACTACCCTTTTGACAGATCTTAAAAGGCATTGACACAAGGTCTCATAAGCAACGATAAGGTTCATACATATACGTAAAATATAAATACATAACAACCACGAATATCCTTAATTCAAAAGCTTGCTCCGTTACATTACATCCCAAGAAAATTTAAATCTTCACATGAGTCTTACAAAACGTCAAAAGGAAATTTCTAACTTTACTAAGATAGCCAAAAGTCTTCAAAGGTTTCAGGCTCTTCGTCTTCAGCTATAAGTTCCTTTTCGTCACCTGGCATGATACGCCGTGAGCTTTGAATGCCCAGTAAACACACACACAGCCTGTCCTTTTTTTTTCCAGTCCAATACACAATCACAAATATAACATCAAGTAGTAAAGCATGATACTCAAAATAAGTAAACAAAGGGTTACAAGTTAGATGTTAGTAAACTAGAAATCCCCCAAAGAGATTTCGTCCTCCCAACCACAAGAATCGAACTCGGATTATTCAGTATACCCCCTCTTTTGCTGCTTTGTTACAGAACTAACCTCGGATACCTACCAATGGTTATATACCGCGTAGCACCAACCGCAAGACCTCAAAAGAGACGATAATAATGGGCCTTGCCCAAATCCCTCCTCACACCAAACCACCTAGGGTCCGAATACAACCGCTTCGTTCAAGGGTTTCGAAAACCACTTGCGCAAGACTTTAACTTCCAAGTAGGGAAAGCATCCCAACAATCCACACATCACACAATATCATCATTACTCAAGTGATCGAAAACCCAATACCATCCCAATTAAGTTTCCCGTTGAGTTAAATGTTTTAAAACAAGGTTAGACCAATCTTAACAAGATAATAATATCCACATAAGCATACGTCATTAAGATGAAGGAGAATAAGAACATAACCATAATATGTACAACATCATGCCAAGATATGATCATACGCTAATAAACATTTTCATGAACCCAAGAGCATAAAACACCTATGCATAACAAGATTTCCATATTCGATATCACATAAGGATTAGAATAGAAGGGCTATTTTAGAATTTTTACCAGACTCGGCCTTCCTGTGGTTTGTAGAGAATCTAATCTAGTTTCCAGAACATATTTCGGAAATAAGATAGCTTTTCTAGATTTTAAGTTATTTAGAAAACACTCCAGCGCTGTCCAGATTCGTCGATCGTTACGAAAATTTGATTTTCTTGCAAACCGCTCACTGTTTTTCCATGAAACTAATTTTAGTTGAAAGCTAACTCCTTAAGGAAGATTTTGACATAAAATAGAGGTCCAGAATAATTTTATACATTTTGCTAGAATTTTTGAAAGTGGGCTGCAAAAATAGATTCTAAGGTACAATACCCAAAACAAGAAGATTTATGGGAAAAGGGATCCACTAAGGGAAAATTTTCGTCTCTTTTATGATGAAAACATGCTAACTATCATATGTCAATGACACATCTGAAAACAATATTTAGAACCCTTAAGAACATGTATTTGAAAAAGGAAAATGAAAGAGAATGTTGTGTTGTGGCTTACTTGCTAAGTTTTGAACAAGATAGCTCTCTTCTCCCTTCCATTTCCTCTCAAGACTTCTCTCTTGTTCTCCTTCCTCTCCTCTAGCCGAATGTGGGTGTGTGAGTGTGATGCTTGTGTTTGCCATGCTAGGAAGTGGTGACATTTATAGGCAAATTTGGTGTAAAATGACATAGAAGCCCATTAGTTGGAATTGAATGGACAAGCTAGGATTTACTTGGAGTTCAATGAATTTGGAGTGATTAGGGAGCTTAAACTTGGGAAGTTCAATGAATTAAGAGTGATTAGGGAGCTTAACCTTGGGAAGTTTAATGAATTAGGAGTGATTAGGGAGCTTAACCTTGGGATTAGGCAACATCTAGTTAATTCCTAGTTGAATAGTAATTTTTTTTTTTTTGGGTTTCTAGAATACCATGATTATAAATCTTGAAAATAGGCTTCTCACTTCTCTCTAGGGTGGACGGCCATTGGGAAGGGTGATGGGGCCATTTTTTTTTTTTTTATCAATCTAGGTACTAGGAGCACATTCCTCAATGTATAAATTTATATAGATCTCAATTAATTGATGGTACTTATAGTATAAGGTACATGTACTAGTTTTGGGGAAATTTTGAATTTAAATAAAGAAGTGAGGGCTTGGAGTTAAATTCATGTATTTAAACCTTACTTATGTAGAATTTAATTAAATTAGGCTAAGGAACCTAATCCAGCTAGGATATTCCGGTTTTGATAAAAAAAAAAATGCTAACTGACAAGATTCGAAATAATTCAAGTAACTGAGGGCTTTAAGAAAATAATTTAAACATTAGGGTTTTTAAAGAGAAACATTTTTTAGGGGCTTCACACAGAATGTCTTTGAAAAATATGTTGAATTAGGCCTGGCCGCTCGAGCGTACCTTTGGTCGCTCGAGCGAACTACTCTGCCTGCAAAAGTACTGGTGGTCTCAATCTATGCTCGAGCCACAACTTTGGCACTCGAGCGGTTCAACAAAATACAAAGGGTTCGCTCGAGCCACCAAGTGGTCGCTCGAGCGGTCTGTAATAGACTACAAAACTACTGGATGGTCAACATGTTCGCTCAAGCGACCTACAAGAAAAATTCTGGGTTTCCAAAACAGAGTCTTGAGCTCCAAAAATGCAATTTCAAAGGCAAACTTGTGCATGGCGTGTTCAAAAACTTAGAAAAATTATCCACACACATGAATGCATGATCCTTGACAAACCTTTAACTCAAAACTCATGGATTTAACCAAAATTGGGTTCAAAACCTCAATGCATGTAAGTTTCATAAACTCTTTTTTTCAAAGTCCATATTTTTAGCAAAATTGAGCTTTAAGGCTTCTAACGTATACAAAACTCTTTTTCAAATCATGATTTAAGAGGTAATATGTGATGATTCAAACATGCATGTGCCAATTATTCATAATTTCCACATGAATGATCAAAATTCAAACTTGACATAGCAAAACCCAACATGTTTAGGTATGAAAGTAGAATTCTCTTCTTAATTCTTTCCTAAGACTCCTCAAACATGGAATTTACTTACAAAACTTATCTAATATGTGTGGGGATGTATTTTCTGAGTACCAACACGTGGCCGAGGTGATACCGAAGTATCAGCCGAGGTGCCACGTGTCGTGGCAGTTACGCCGAGGTAATCTCGGAGTTGCCGAGGTTATCTCCGAAGATATCGGAATCCGGGATAAACAGATAAGGGGCAAGAGTCCTAGAATGAAGAAAGACTTCAAGATGGATAAGGATAGTATTCTTAGGGAGTCTATCCTTATCTCTTGTAGAGTCCAGAGTAAGTATTGAATGAGAGTCCTTAGAAGTGAGACTTCTAGTGGGACTAGGACAGAGAAAGACTATAAAAGAAGGGCACCCCCGGCGGGTCTAAGGTACGCAATTTGTAGTTTTGAGCAGTAAATTAAGCACTGGTATTATCTTTGAGAGATATTGAGACTGACTTGATCGTCGGAATTCCCCCGGGTGGAAGAACCACCGCCGGAGCCTTTTCTTTCTGTGCAGATTGCAGGGAGCCATCTATTCTGCCTGTGTTCTACAGCTGATTCACTAAGGAGGGCAGTGTGATCGGAATTTCACTCACACAATTTGGCGCCGTCTGTGGGAACGAAAGAAGAGTAGATGGCCAGTAACACGCAGAAGGAAAAGATTGGGGACGACGCTCCCGCTGGGAGTGGCAGGCCTATCGACCTTGATGTCGAAGGAGACAACCACAACGAAGAAACTCGTGATCAGAATCACGCAGAGAAAAGCGTCGGCCGAGATGGCGACACAGCAAAGAAAGCGGATCGGGGAAAGTACTATAATGAGGATGACCTCCAGACCTGGAAAGACAGATGCCTGAGGAGGGACGAAGAAGTAAAGGAGATGGCAAACAAGTTGGCAGACCTTCAGTCGGTCGTCAACTTCATGATGCAAAATAATGTAATGCAGCCGCCCTACCCGCTACAGGACACACCAATGCCAGCAGCAAACGCCCAAAAGAAGGGGCAGAAAGAAATCCCCGAAGCACCACAGCACGCGAGGAGTGGAAGGCACTCTCACCGACCTTCCAGGGAAGTCGGCCGAGAAGAGCCGAGAAGAAAAGAGTCCCGAAGGACATATCGTGAGAGGGAAGCAGACCCCAAAGAACATCGGCATGTTCCGGGGCGGATATTGTGCTTCGATGCATCCTGCGGGGAAGGGTCGAAAAGGGGCCACCATGAGGCCGAGAGTAGTGCGCCAAAAAGGCTGAAGTCTGGAGACAGCCGGGCTGCAGGGAGAAGTAAAGAAGACTTGAGAGATTACCTCAAGAGAAAGCAAGAGAATGCCGGAGTCGAAGTGACCTCCTCGGTTAAGCCGAGGACACCATTCTCGGTGGAATTGGACAGATTCGTCGCGCCGAAAAGATTCAGTATGCCGAGGTTCCAAATATATGATGGTAAGTCAGACCCTAACTTCCATGTTGGATTATTTTTGAATTCAATGGCATTATATAGTGGGAACGAGCCGTTGCTCTGCAAAGTGTTCCCTTCATCCTTCGGGGAGATTGCATCGGATTGGTTCCACAAATTACCGAAGGGGAGCGTGAAGAATTGGGAAGGCCTGGCCGAGATGTTTGTGGCCAGGTTCATAACAAATAAACTTCAGCCATTGAGGGTGGATGCATTGATGGCTCTGAAGATCGGCAAAGACGAAAGCCTTAGGGCTTATGCAAAGAGGTACTATGAGGTGTTCAACAGAATACCTGAATGCAACCAGGAGGTGGCCGTCGTGTCTTTTAAGAACGGCCTGAAGGATGACTGTCCGCTGCGGAAGTCTTTGGCGAAAACCCTGCCAAAGAGCATGGAGGAACTCATGGCGAGAATTGAGAAGTATGCACGAGCCGAGGAAGATACCTCGGGGAACAAGGAAACAAAGACAGAAAAAGTCAACGGCTTGCCGAAGTGAGGCCGAGGTAACAACGGACCCAACAAACAGGAGACTGAGTTGAGGGCCAAGCAAGCAGTGACAACGGTGTTCCGAATCCCGCTCCACAAGGTCCTTGATCAAATTCGGAATCAGCCCTACTTCAGGGCGCCAGCAAGGGCACTAGGAGAATTTATGGGAAGAAACCTTGGTAGGCGTTGTGCCTACCACAATGAGGAGGGGCACCCAACTCAGGGTTGCAGAGCCCTTAAGGCACACTTAGAAGATTTGGTGAGGCAAGGCCATCTGAGAGACCTTGTGGATGAGGCCAAAACGAGGGAGGAACAGGCACGATTGCCTCAAGCACCAGCAGCCCCGCCACCGCCAGCACAGCAACCACAGGCAGGCGGACCTCGGGTGGTTAATGTGATCCACTCAAAGGTGAATGAAAACGACATACGGGGGGAGACACAGAGAGTAAGACACCTGCAGCACGTCAACCAGGTCGGACTAAAAAGACCTCGGCCTGAAGAATGCCAAGGACAGATGATAGCTTTCACAGAAGCCGACCTAGATATGGTTCAGCACCCGCACAATGATGCCTTGGTAGTATCCCTCCAGGTTGGGGAGTGCCAGGTCAAACGCATCTTGATTGATCAAGGCAGCTCCTGCGACATCATGTATGTCAGATGTTATAAGGAGCTAGGCCTTCACCCTGATGACATGGATCAGTCGAACGGCCCGATGGTCGGCTTCAATGGAACGCCGACATGGCCATTAGGCGCAACAAGCTTGGAAGTACAGGCTGGCACGAAGAAGATCAAGACGGAATTCATTGTGATTGACACGCCCTCGCCTTACAACATCATTTTAGGGAGGCCGTGGTTGCATGCAATTGGGGCAGTTCCCTCAACATTGCATCAACTGCTACGGTTTCCAACAGAACATGGGATTGAGGAAGTTAGAGGAGATCAGTTGCAGGCGAAAAATTGCTCCATGGCAGCAATGAAGTTAACCTGCAGCATTCGGGAACCAGAGAAGGCAGAAGTTGAAAAAGAGGACATGAAGGTCCTAGATGATGTCGGCAAGGAGCCGACGGAGAAAAGTGAAGAAGCATTGAAGAAGGTCTTCGTCCAGGAGGGCGATGAAGAACGTTTCTTTCTTCTCGGCACAGGGTTAGCCGAAGAAGAGGAAAGGGAGCTGGAGGCCTTTCTGAGGAAGAATATTGAGGTGTTCGCCTGGACACCTTATGAAATGCCTGGCATTGACCCCGAGGTCACATGTCACAGACTCAACGTTGACAGGTCGGCCAAACCTGTAATACAACGAGCCAGAAGACCGACGTTGATGCACGTCGAAGCAGTGGAGGAGGAGGTGGACAGACTTCTGGAGGCCAAGGCCGTCAGAGAAGCCAATTATCCGACATGGTTGTCAAACACCGTGGTAGTAAAGAAGAAGAATGGCAAGTGGAGGGTCTGCGTAGATTTTACAAACTTGAACAAAGCTTGTCCCAAAGACAGCTTCCCTCTGCCAAAGATCGACCAGTTGGTGGACGCCACATCTGGACATGGAAGAATGAGCTTCTTGGATGCATATAGGGGGTATCACCAGATAGCCATGTACCCCCCGGATGAAGAGAAGACAGCGTTTATCACTCCCAAAGGTCTGTATTGTTACAGAGTCATGCCTTTCGGGTTGAAAAACGCAGGAGCAACTTACCAAAGGCTGGTAACCAAGATGTTCAAACACTTGATCGGCCGAACAGTAGAAGTCTATATTGATGACATGGTCGTGAAGACCAAGGAACCAAAAGATCATCTTGCTGACCTAGAAGAGGTCTTTGACATACTCAAAACATATCGGCTCCGACTAAACGCATCGAAATGCGCGTTTGGAGTCGAATCCGGTAAGTTCTTGGGATACCTAGTGACTAGAAGGGGCATTGAAGCCAGCCCAGACCAGATCAAGGCCATTCTGGCATTACAGAGTCCGACGTCAGCAAAACAGGTTCAAATGCTTACTGGAAGGGCCGCAGCCCTAAACAGGTTCATAAGCCGAAGTTCGGACAAATGTAAACCTGTTTTCAACCTGGTAAAAAAGGCTGCGGATTTTCTATGGACAGAGGAATGTGAAGCCGCTCTGGTCGACCTGAAGAAATATCTTACCACGGCTCCAGTCCTCTCAACACCTCAACCTGGGGAGGAGCTGTTCCTATACTTAGCAGTTTCTGAGCACGCAGTAAGTGCTGTGATAATCCGAGAAGAGAAGGGAGAGCAGAAAGCTGTTTACTATGTAAGTAAAACCTTGGCCGATGCAGAAACAAGGTATCTACCATTGGAGAAATTGATGCTGGCCTTGGTAATGGCCTCAAAGAAGCTAAACCATTACTTTCAGGCTCACAAGATAGTGGTTCTGACAGAGCACCCACTGAAGTCCTTGTTGCAACAAGGAGACTTAACTGGAAGAATAGCAAGATGGGCCGTAGTTTTGGGCCAATATGACCTGGAGTTCAGGCCGAGAACAGCAATTAAGGGCCAAGTCTTGGCCGATTTCGTGGCCGAATTCTCGCCAGAATACATCGAACATCGGGCTCCGTTGAGCCGAGATGAACGATGTCCAAACAAGGAAGGAGAAGCCCAGCCTAAGGCTAAAGAACCAAGGAAGGAAAAACTCAGACCCTGCAGCATTTACATCGGCGACTCCTTTCAACTTTTTGTTGATGGGAGCTCAAACCGGCAGGGGGCAGGGGCAGGAGTAGTGTTAATTTCCCCCGATGGGGAGATATTGGAGCAGTCTATTCGACTGGGGTTCAAAGCCTCGAACAATGAGGCGGAATATGAAGCATTGATTGCTGGACTGAAGTTGGCAGTAGCAGCAGAGGCAGATGAGGTAATAGTTTTTTGTGACTCACAACTTATAGTGAATCAAACTACAGGAGAGTTTGTTGCCCGAGATGAAAGGATGTCGGCATACGCAAAAGAAGTCATCAGGCTGGCAGACATGTTCCAAGACTGCCGACTTCTTCAGGTTAGCCGAGATGATAACAGCCACGTCGATGCGTTGGCCAATTTAGCAAGTTCAATGCAAACCGGAAAGACAAGGACAATAATGATCGATTACCTAGAAGGCCCGAGCATAGAGCCACCAAACACGATGCAAGAGGCATTATGTGTGGACATGGGACCAAGCTGGATGGATGCAATTATTGCATTCCTAAAAGAGGGAAAGCTGCCAGAAGATCGAAAGGAAGCACACAAGGTCAGATTGAAGTCGGCAAGATTCAGTCTGACAGCAGAAGGACATCTCTACAGAAGATCCTTCACTGGACCTCTTTTAAGGTGTGTACACCCTCTTCAAGTCGAGGATTTTTTATACGAAATTCATGAAGGAGTTTGTGGAAGCCACGCAGGGGGCAGATCGTTAGCTCACAAGGCCATTACCCAGGGGTATTGGTGGCCCTACATGCAAAAAGATGCAGAGGCCTATGTGAAGAAGTGCGAACAATGCCAGAGGTTCGCACCATTGATACATCAGCCAGCTGCCAACCTGAACCCGGTTTCCAGCCCTTGGCCATTTGCCCAATGGGGCATGGATCTCGTTGGACAATTGCCCCAAGCGACTGGGCAGCGGAAGTACCTACTAGTGGCAACAGACTACTTCACAAAGTGGATAGAAGCAGAACCTCTTGCCAAAATCCGAGATGTGGATGTGAAGAACTTCATCTGGAAAAACATCATCACCAGATTTGGGATTCCAAGAGCTATCGTTGCCGACAACGGAACACAGTTTGACAGCAAACTTATCAAGAATTTTTGTGCAAAGTTCAAGATAAAGAATTACTTTTCAACACCAAGCTTTCCCCAAAGTAATGGGCAAGCCGAAGCGTCCAACAAAGTAATTCTGGACGGAATAAAGAAGAGGCTGCAGGCAGCAAAAGGAAAGTGGGTCGAAGAATTGCCCAATGTGCTCTGGACATATCGCACAACGCCGAGAAGATCAACAGGAGAGTCCCCCTTTGCCATGGCCTATGGCACAGAAGCAGTCATTCCATTGGAGATCGGCATCCCAGGGATCAGAACCCAGGGAGTTGAGAACGGGACTAACGATGTGCTCTTAGCCTGAGATCTGGATCTACTAGAAGAAAGAAGAGAGAAAGCTGCAATCCAGCTTGCAGCATACCAACAACAGCTTGCCAAAGCTTACAATAGGAAGGTCAATCCAAGGGATTTTCAGGTCAACGACCTAGTCTTGAGGAAAGTCGTCGGCAATAAGAAGAATCCCAGAGAGGGCAAGCTTGGCCCAAACTGGGAAGGACCCTACAGAATCACCTCGGTGTTAGGCAATGGGGCGTATCGGCTCGAAGATAGTGAAGGCAAAGCATTGCCTAGACCTTGGAACACTTGTAATTTAAAGTTTTTTTATCATTAGATGTTGTTTGACTTTTCGCCGATATGATCAATGAAATCTTTCCAGAATTTTTCAGAACTTATTAAATTATGCATAACGTTGTCTTTTGAATAATGAGAACCCAAGTGGAACTTAGGTTCACATTGGGGGCAGATAGAAGACAGTAATGCCTAACCGAAGTTAAGCCGAGATGTTTAACAGTAGTTAAATCTGAGATAAAGTTTAATCGAAGTTAAGCCGAGAAAAATTCCTTATCTTTACTTGTTGAAATTTGTAGCAATTTACAAGTTAAAGTTAAGCCGATAAGTCCTTATCTTTCTTGTTGAAATTTGTAGCAATTTACAAGTTAAAGTTAAGCCGATAATTCCTTATCTTTACTTGTTGAAATTTGTAGCAATTTACAAGTTAAAGTTAAGCCGATAATTCATTATCTTTACTTGTTGAAATTTGTAGCAATTTACAAGTTAAAGTTAAGCCGATATAATTGTTTACCTTCACTTGTTGAAATTTGTAGCTCAATTTACAAGCAGGATGAAGTTGAATTAAGTTTATACGCTTATATACTTGTTGAAGTCTATGAAAAGTTCACGTCCTAGCCGAGGTAAATCTTCAGGAAAGCATGCCCGAGGTATGTAACCCTGAGGAGATTAAGCGAAGGAAGATTTATATAAATCATGCAAAATATTCTAAGTATAGAATCAAACAGAAGCAAAGAAGAGAAATTAAAGACTACAGCATTCAAAGAGAAACAGTTGTATATAAAGGAGGCACAATGGCCTAGCAGAAGTAAATTGTTCTAAAGCCACAAAGAAAGACACATCGGCCATAAAGAAGAAGCTTACATTGTTCAGGGAACATTAACAAGAGCAAACAAAAGAAACAAAGTACAAAAGATAAAGAAAAAAGCTATGATTCATCAGCTTCAGGAACATTCTGGATCTGGACATCGGTAGTCTCTGGGAGCACGACCTCGGCATCTTTTTGAACCGCAACCTCGCTCTCCTTGTCTGCCGCTATCTCGGCATCAATCTCGGCAAGAGTTGTTTCAACATTTCTCTCAGCCAAAAGAAGGTCAGATGATAAGTGAACTGAGTCCGCCTCCTTGGGCACCATCTCAACCTCCTCGTCCTCCTCTTGGGTTAAGTCCAGGACTTGATCACCCTGAGGAGGTGACTTGGTCTTAGTGGCATCCTTGGATTTCCTCACCAAGGCTTCATCATCATTGTTGTCTTCATCATCATCCTCAGCCTGGGATTCAGATTCAGCTTCCTCCTCAGTCTGACTTGGAGGAGGAGGAGGAGGAAACGACAAAGGAATGGCTTCAGCCTTGCGCCAGGGTGAGTCAGCAGGAAGATCAAGCTTTTGGCCAAGGAGTTCCAACCTAGGGAAAATCCCCTGTTGTATGCCTCCTTAACTTGTAACTTGTAATCTTCTGCAACATCGGCCATGCCTTGGGCATACGCCTTGTCGTCGGCCGCCTTGATTTCGGCGTCCTTGGTGGCCAGCGCCTCGTGCAGTTCTTTCTCAGCCTGGGCAGCCTTCGCCTGAGCCTCTTTCTTTTCTGCCTCGGCAATTGTTTTAATGGCTTCAGCGGCCTCGGCCTTCTCATCAGCCTCTTGCTGAGCCTGCGTCGCAGCCTCGGCTTGATCTTCCAGAATCTTCATTTTATTTTTAAGATTCTTGTTCTGTTTCTGAAGGGCAGCACACTCCTTCTCCATCTCGGATAGTCTCTCCTTCGTTTCAAATGCCTGCAAGGAGAAGGAGTGGGCATGTTGCATGGCCTGAAAGAATACAAGGCAAAGGTTATCACAAAATATTACAAGACTTTATATAGTATGAAGAAAGTGGCAGTGAGAAAAATTATCAAATTCAAAGACTTACCAGGACAGAGTGTTGCAGCATAAAGGCGTAGTTCTCATATTCACTCATCTTGGCATTACGCTCAAGATCGCCTTCAAGGAGAACTGCAGTACTGAGCGCTACGCCGATAGTGACATCGGCGGCGCTCTCATGGGCGTAAACGGGCCTGTTTTCAAGGGTAATTTTCGGCTCCCAGGGAACCTTAGGAACTCTGGACCCCGAGGTCGTCGCAGACGATGACCTCGGCCTTTTCGACTGAGTGGATCCTGATGGCTGGGCTTCGGCAGGTCTTTTGGCAGGAGCAGAGGAAGTCTTTTTGTTCTCGACTAGCTGGGAAATGGGTAAGGCATCCTCAACCTCGGCGTCAGTAGCCTTGGACTTTGGTTGGGCCTTCTTGATCTTTTTTGGTTTCGGTGGGGGCACCGTTTGGGTTGGTGCAGCGTCCACGTCGGTTGGGAGGTCGGCCAGAAGGTCCTGCACAACTGGCTTCGGGCGAACCATTTCGGCAGTTTTTACAAGTCGTCGCCGACGCTTTCTTTCAGAAATCGGTACCAAGTATGGTGCCGCGGTCGAAGGATGATTGGCTGGATCAGAAGTTGAACCTTGATCAGTCCGAGATGTGGATGCGGTTTGAGTTACTACAGTAAGAGAAGAGGAGCTCTTTTTCTTCTTTCTTGGAACGTCGGGAAGAGTTGATCTGTGTGTTGGGATGAAGTTCAGTAAGACTGGAGCTTTTCGCTTTTGGATAGGAAGATCCAGAAGCTTCTTTAAGTCTTTGCCGAGGAAGTAAGACTGGCGAAAATTTTTGGGAGGCTTGCGAACGTCTGCAAAAAGAAACACAACATCAGAAACAAATAAAAACTCTTGTATACTTGGAGAGAAACAAACAACAGCTAAGTAATTGACGCTGGGCTCTTACCCTTGCCCTCTTTAACTGTTCGGGGAAGAGGGTAGAGATGGACTTCCTCATCTGGGCCAAATTCCCAGTTACCAGATGCAGTAAGGTAGTCATCCCCAGCACCTTTGTTGGAGTCAGGAAGGTCGGCTACAATTTTAAACTCGGTGGACCTCGGCTTAAGGTAATATACAAAGCCCTTTTCTTTCAGATTAAGAGCGCACATAGTGTAACAGAATTGGATGTCGGCGAGAGTAATTCTAACATTCTCCTGTTGAGCTAAGGCTATTATACCGTTAAGTATCCTGTAGGAGTTGATGGTGAGTTGCATAGGGTTCAAAGTGTAGTAGTGGAGAACTTCACGAAAAAGGGGATTAAGTGGGAGCCGAAGTCCACACTCAATAAACGCTATAACGGGAAAGGGCATTGTATTGTCAGTAGGCATAATGGAATCGTCATCCCCAGCTAGCCTAAGGTGAACACTGGCAGGGATAGAGAACTCTTGCCTAAAGAATTCGAGTTTGGTTGGGGAATTTACTCTGTGTCTCCACATACCCATGGCTTTTGGAGCAAAGGCACTTGGCTACAGAAACGGTGTGATCTTGAAGGGTTACTGGTACCTCGGCTTAAACCTAGGTGAATACTGGCAAAAGATTGTTGCAGTTTTCCCTAAGAATTAAAGGTTCTATAAACAAATCCCAAACCTAAGAACTACGAAGGCAAAGAACGAAAGCACGAATCTGGAGAAAATACAAAAAAAAACAGAAAACAGAAACGGAATTTCAGATTCAGGAAACACAAAGGGTGGAAGACCAAGAAACAATGCAAGAGACATATACAGAAGCATGAAATAAGAATCATTCAGTAAGAAAATTCACGAATCGAATGCTAAAACAGAACAGCAACAACAAGAAATTCCAGAAACAATCAAGAACTGGGGAAGAGAAGCTAGTTGCTTACCAGAAAATGTGAGGCCGGAATGAGCTTCGCCGAGATCAGACGACGGGGGCAACAGTGGCGAAAGCTTCGCAGAAATGGTAGATGGAGATGGTTGCAGAGCTCAGAGCTTGGGGCAATGGCAGATTCGAAGAAGAGAAAGCTTTAGAGAGAGAAAATGTAAAATATTCAAACGCGAAAGTAAAAAGAAAGAGAGAGGCAAACGTTTTTGTCCAAAACATGAAACGGCGGCAAATCAAAAGCAATTATTGCGCCTGGGTTAACGCATGCGTCAGGCGGCGCAAGCAGAGACAAGACGGCCAACAGGCGCGTCGCCAGCACGGACCAATAAGGGAAAAACGCGTCAGTAGAACGGTTGAAAGATGATGCATGACAGCTCATGCGCTTGGGGGAGTTCGAGTGAATTCTTGTTCTTGAAAAGAAGACATTTTCGGCCTGGAATAGATGACATCGGCTATAAGTTCTTAAGCCGATGTACGAGAAAGAAGTTCAATATAGGTTCCATCACCTCAGAATGCCGAGGTAATAGAACCTAGGGGGCAGTTGTGGGGATGTATTTTCTGAGTACCAACACGTGGCCGAGGTGATACCGAAGTATCAGCCGAGGTGCCACGTGTCGTGGCAGTTACGCCGAGGTAATCTCAGAGTTGCCGAGGTTATCTCCGAAGATATCGGAATCCGGGATAAACAGATAAGGGGCAAGAGTCCTAGAATGAAGAAAGACTTCAAGATGGATAAGGATAGTATTCTTAGGGAGTCTATCCTTATCTCTTGTAGAGTCCAGAGTAAGTATTGAATGAGAGTCCTTAGAAGTGAGACTTCTAGTGGGACTAGGACAGAGAAAGACTATAAAAGAAGGGCACCCCCGGCGGGTCTAAGGTACGCAATTTGTAGTTTTGAGCAGTAAATTAAGCACTGGTATTATCTTTGAGAGATATTGAGACTGACTTGATCGTCGGAATTCCCCTGGGTGGAAGAACCACCGCCGGAGCCTTTTCTTTCTGTGCAGATTGCAGGGAGCCATCTATTCTGCCTGTGTTCTACAGCTGATTCACTAAGGAGGGCAGTGTGATCGGAATTTCACTCACACAATATGCATGCATGTTAATTTCATGGTCTCAATTCAACATAATAATAAAGCTTATGATCAAAATGATCATGTAACTCATACTTCCATACATGTAAAAATTATAAGCAAATACTTCATTTTTTTGACAAACTCATGTGAAATACATGCAAATGATTATGACAACTCCATGAATGTATCTCTACAACACACAATCTTCATGAATTATGTATTAGACGCTCACCAAAAGCCTTCAAATACACAAGATTCTTGCCAAACTTGAGCTACTCTAGCAAAATCATCATCTTCTACCTTGAATATACACTCTCTCTCTAAAATGGAGTCTCTCTCTCTCTCTCTCTCTCTCTCTCTCTCTCTCTCTTTCTCTCTCTCTAAAATGTTGATTTAGATTTGGGAGCTCAAAGTGTTGAGGAAATGTGCTCAAGTGAGCTTAATGTGTTGTATATATAGTTATAATGCCATAATACATTAATTAGAACATAAGGCTTGCCAAACGCAACTTAATTAATCAGACTGAATCAATTTTTAATAAAATTTGCGATAACATTCTAAAAATTCTAAATAACATATTGATGTAACCAATTTCAGTTTCGATATCAATAAGGCTTCCAATTTTCAAATCAAAATAGAATTCCTGACAGATATTACTTCGAGTAACAGATAGAAAGCCAAATACATAATAATACATAATTTATTTTAATCCCTTCATTAGCATCATTAATTACGGATCGGGATTGTTACAAATGTGGTCGTTGTCGGGCTAGCACATCATCACCACCCAATAATCTGGATTTTCCATTAGTGTCGACGCAAAATGAAATAGCAGCGTACCGAGAAGGGAAGGAATGTTCCTGAGCCGTTGCATGCACTCCAAAATTGTGTACAGTGATTCGTTACCTGTGAGGTGCCTGGCCATAACTTGCTGATTATGAGTACGAACCATATTTGTCAGATTGTTCATGTTTTCCGCTATAATTGACGCATCACTTTTTGCCTTCTTCGACTTTGCACAACTTGTTAACAGAGTCTGTTTCCTTTCACGTCAGTATCAACTGGGTCCATTGAAGAATCTGAATCCAATTCCATTGTACTTACCAATTCCATCTTATCCCACCACTCATCTGACACCTGAAACATACTAGTTTCGATGTCAAAGCCAATCCTTGACACTCCTTTACTGGAATCCATCAACTTCCTCCAAGCATTTCATTCTTTTTTTTAGACTTATGTATTTATTCTTCAACTATTTCAGCCTATGATTTCTTCCAGTTTTTTTTTTTTTTCTTTTTTTCAAATTTCCTTGCCAACGACTTGTACCCAGCTTGGCTTAGGACTAGGAAAGGGCGATTTCCTTTGGTAATCTCATCGGCAATTAGCTGTAGAAAAATCCGGATTGACTCACTATCCCAGGATGCCTTGTGGTTTAACTACTTGTGTGTTTCTTCGACACTACTAGACTTCTTTGGAGCAATGCTTTTGTTTTTCGATTGGGTACAAGAAGAAGTATGTATGGAAGCCATTCGGACTAACCACGTAGCTAAGCCAAGTAATCAAAGATGGGCCAAAATTATCACCATCACAAAATTGCTTGTTATATACATACATATAAGACCATACCACAGTAATTTAAATGGGTTGCCATGTGAACCATGTATGGCCATTGCACAATAAACAAAATAATTGGATGTTAAGTTGACAGTATATAACCATTGCATAGTAATTTAACATAAGAAGACAAACACATAACATTCATGCAGAACGAAATATAAACATTGGAATACAAACAGTACATACAAGTAGTCATTAATGTCTGCCCTAAACTAGTCATGGAACGCAAGGCAAACTCAAAGTCATTACAGACCACATCCTAACAAGAGTCCTGGATCAAAAACTCTAAATTTCCTTACATACGCAACAACAAAATTACAACGACAATGCATAACACATAGACAATGGTTTTAAGGAGATGCAACCACTGTTGAATGTGTATAACATTGTCCCGCAATTGCATGACAATGTCGTTTGTGGATGAGGCATGGTCTGTGCTCTGTCTCCTTGGTTCTTCGCACCAACCAATCCAACTGACACAGGGCTGACGAGTGAAAATGACGAAGCTATTAGTCCATTGGTTTGGAATGAAATGCAATTACGACCATGAATGAATTAGGCACTCACCACAAGGCGGGGACATGCAAAGTACAGACACCCTAGATTTTTGGTTGACCCGGATATCTTCACAACACATTGGCCATAGCCACAAGCACACATCCGACATGGCCATGTATTAGAAGTTGCAGTAGAGGTAAACGAAGCCATGGTTTGTTTTCTAACAGTGTAAAAAAACATTAACATGTAGGTGCCACATTATTCATAATTCAGGAATTGGTTATGTATAAAATACGAAATGTCCCTATTTGTTATTTAAAAATGGGGTTTTACAAAAGAAAAAAATGTTACAAGCACAAAGCACTTGACTAATAGTAAACAAGAACTATGTACATGAAATGTCCTAACTGTGCTATTCTCCATTCCTTTTTTCGTTGTGGAGTTATGCTATTTTTCCTAAATATTATTGTATACACAGTAATGTTTGAACTGTATACAAATATATAAATATGTATATAAATTGATATTATGTGTTATTTTGACTTGTACAACCTCTAACATCCAATATGAGTAGCATTATTCCCTCCAACATCCTACCAGGCTAATGAATAACACTTCATTTTGTCTTTTATTACTTGACTTGTACATTTCATAATTATTGCTCAAAATTGAACTCTACCAATCCTTGAGGACCTGTATGTTAATGTTCACTATTTTTTACAAATAGTTGAGACGAAAAGGAAGATGAATTTTCAAGAAAGATAACACAAATTTTGACTTGTATATACCGAAAGTGTAACTTTTATTATTTTCCATCAATGACAAAGTGTATTGTTCACACACTAACAAAATTGGACTCAACCAAAGGAGCCAAAACTGACAGAACTCTGTCAAAGAAACATGTTAACATAGGCAATTCTATTCTCCTGAGTTTTTAACCCCTAAAATGTCAGTTTTAAATAATTCCAAATTAGGAAAGTTTGTGAGGAAACCAGACATGGGCGGTACAAAATATAATTGAATTCACTACAAGATCCAAACCATAAAGCACAAGCTCTTATAACAATGCAATCAAGAAGTAATACCTAAAATTTCAGAGAAATTATAATAGAAAACAATAAAAACATGATTTTCAAATTCATGGCAAAACATAATTTGTTTCTATGTAAATTGTACCCTCTTTTGAAGTAAACCCAAAAGAACGAACACATGATTTTCACTGTCTGTACAATAATTTCAAGAATTACTCAACAAAAGTTGAAGATAATTAGGTCAAATCCAAAAGAACGAACACAGATCAACATGCAAATGCTGCCAAGAATGAAAGAGATGAGGAAAATTTAGTAACAAACCAAAAATTTCAAATTTGTATAGAAAACTGAAAGTAATCGCCCATAAGAATTTGTTTATGGACCATCCATTATCGTACACTGGTTTCCCATATGCCAAACAAACAAAGAACATAAACAAATACAAAAAAATTGAAGGAAAATTTTGAATCACTCAGAACAATGCCTTTCAAAGATAAACCCACCGGATCGGGTTAAAGGATATGTCATTACTCAAAAAAAATAAAATAAAAAAATCCACTACCTGACGATCAGTGCTGTCGAGGACGCTAAGTTGTAGTGTCGCCACCGATGTGCACTCCGGTGGTCTTGAGCTATGGAGAGCTTTGCCATTCTTCTTCATCATTGAACGTCGTGTTGTCACCTCCTTCCTTCAGCGTCTGTCGGTGCCCTAGGTGAGAGGAGTGTTGTGTGGTTTGAATTGGTGCTGGTGTGAAATAGATTGGCACTGGGGGTAATTTGGTAAATTCCACCGACGCTAAGTTGTTTCCCAGCACGTGAATGTGTTTTGTCTGCTTGTGGCTAATTTAGCCTATTTTGGACGAATGTGGCTAAATTAGCCCAAAACCAGATTACCAAACAATGGCTATGTATGTATGTATGTATGTATATACACAGTGAACTCTCTCTTCCTTCACCCTGATCTTCATCTTCTTCTTCTTCTTCTTCTTCTTCTCTCTCTCTCTCTCTCTCTCTCTCTCTCTCTCTCTCTCTCTCTCTCTCTCTCTCTTTTTAATAATGTTTCCCAATCAAAGATATATGTGTGTGTGTGTGTGTATACACAGTGAACTCTCTCTTCCTTTACCCTCAACTTCAGCTTCATCTTCATCTTCTCTCTTCTCCTTTTTTTAATAATGTTTCCCAATCAAAGATATATGTATGTATGTATGTATGTATGTATGTATGTATGTATGTG
The DNA here is from genome assembly GCA_036172215.1 of Camellia granthamiana. NCBI lineage: Eukaryota > Viridiplantae > Streptophyta > Magnoliopsida > Ericales > Theaceae > Camellia > Camellia granthamiana. Next base: position 21,791,188 of record CM069916.1, on the reverse strand, counting down.
TATGCACAATGAAGAATATATATATATGCACAGTGAATCAAAGAATATAATTTTGAATTTCTTATTCAAAATTGGGTTTGAATAATTTTTTTTAATAATGTTTCCCAATCAAACATACGTATGTATGTATGTATGTATGTATATACATAGTGAAGAATATATATATATATATATATACACAGTGAATCAAAGAATATAATTTTAAATTTCTGATTCAAAATTAGGTTTGAATAAACCAGCCAAGTGAATTGGGTTTGGATTTGTATATGTGAATTGGGTTTGTATATGATGAAGAAAAAGAATGTCCACCTTGTATATAGAACAACCTGAAAAAATCAAGCTAGTACTTACGGCTTGGCCTAGATGATATCATTGATAGGGCTGCACTCAAAAAATGCAAATGGGTTAGGGTTGGATACTATGATTTCAAAGTTGAGGCCTTGAGAGATGATTTTGGAGAGGATGATCATCTAATTACATCTTTGGTTGTTGAAATGAATTTAGCATTTGTGGAGGAAGCTCTGATCGACTCTTGGTAAGTTGTGGAAACTTTGGTGAATCAACAAGGGTAATCAACAAGCAAGGAGTGGGAAGAGAAAAGAATGAGAATAAAGAGGAATGGAGGTGGTGATTGGAAGCAATGATTGATGCCATGGTTGCTTCCATGAGAGAGAGAGAGAGAGAGAGAGAGAGAGAGAGAGAGAGAAGATGCAAGAAGAACATAAGTTACATGAAAAGATGAAGAAGACAAGGGTATAAAGGTCAATTTACCATTGCTGTTAACAAAGTTAGACGTGCACTTTGGTCCATAAATCACGTGAGGGTTACATGGTGATTTCTGAATGTTAGGAGAGCAATCCGCACTCGGCCCAAACCACAAGGCGGTAAAGTGAAGTTTGCCCTTTTATTTTTCCAAAACTAGTAGCACATTTTTTTTTTCAATTATTAATAATTTATTTGATTGTCTCAAGATTATAAATTTGATTACTTTAAAATAAATTTCTTAATTAATTTACTAAATGTGTATTTGATTGTGGTGTTGAACCCAAAAAAATAAACTGAATGTGTATTTGGCTGTGAACTTAGAAAAAAAAAATGGGTAGGTTTAGGTTGGGGTAAACCTAAACCCGCTAGGGGGATAGTGAATGGGGAAAAATTATAATCGATAAATAGGGAAGGGGAATTAAAAGCCACCTCGTTACCATTCCTATTTGTGTTGTTGAAACAAAAATAAAAACTAAACGAGTTAGGTCGGTGAAAACCCAAACCCGTTATGGGAGGAGGATGGGGGATAGGAAAAATTATAATTAGAGATGGGGGACAGAGAATTAAAATCGATCATGTTGCCCTGTCATTGCCATTCCTAAAAATCACATTTCAAGGGTCATAAGCATTGTTGTTAAATTGTGAATTATAAATCATTTTGCTAAAATAATGACTTTTTAATCATAAGATTAAGTGGTTAATTGGGATGGAAGCCTAAGCGAATGCAATTTTGACATGGGATGGATTACCATCCAAAGGAATCGTTAATCCTAATCTAAACCTTATTATTGATTGCATAGTAGGGTTATAGGATGGTAGCAATGGTGATTTGGGGGGAATCGTTTGTCCTGGGAAATGCTTTGACTGCTTGAGTTGAATTAAGGCATATTGTAATTTTGATTGATGATGCTTATTTTAAGTAAAAACAAACAAACAAGCAAATTTAAAAAATGAAGTAAGAACTTTTATTTTAATTTTATTTCCTCTCCCAAGGAAAAACAAACAAGCAAAATTAAATAGGGCGAAAGGTGGGGAAGCCCGCTTCTTGCTAACTTAAAAAAAACTCTCATTAGGGAGCAGGGTGGAGACTAGGGAAATAAGGTACTCAGGAATAAGGAAAGCAAAATCTACCTACACCCTACACCCCATCCATTGCCATCACTAACTTGTGAGGATCTTGTATAACATGGGGGCACATGGTGTTACTGAGGAAAGGGAGGTTTGAAATTGTCTCACACTTAGAAATTTTTATTCTTTAGGCTATTGCTGTTTGTAAGCCTTTAAGTATTTGTCACCTAATTTTTATCACATATAGTTGACTGCTTGGAGGGGAAAGGGCAACTTATGGAATGCTCCTTACTTGATTTTAAAAAAATATTTATTATTGGGGTTCTATTGGAAGGTGAGATGAATGAACAGTTGAATCCCTCTGCCGTTTATAATGTGAAACCTTTAGGTTTTATGGGGTATGCTGAAACATAAAATGGATGGGTTAAAGAAACACCAAGAACCTCATACATGTGATAATTTCTATCTACCCCTCTTTACTAAGTTCCTTCTCTTGCTGCTGAAAGAATAAGAGTTGAACCCCCTGAGCCACATAAATCTAATTTCTCTGCTATACTGGATAGAGTTAAGGCATTACAACTTCAAGTTGGTTCTTTGGGCAGAGAATTGATCAAGGTAAATGGTAACTTGGACACTTTTGTGGGAAATGTGGATTTGGTTTAAATGAGAAACTTGATGACATTGTACACAAGTGAAATTGGTGGTCTTTGAAAATTTAAAATGCATGTTGTCTTAGATTTGCTTTTTGTGTTGTTTTTTAATAATGCTTGAATTTGTTTGCCTTATGCTAGTTGTTGATGAGAATGAAGGAGAAAGTATATTGTTAATGAATGATTGACAATTTTTTATTTTATGAATTTAATAAATGATAACCAATTTTGATGCTATGTGTGGGGACATAATTTGAGAGTGACAGCACGTGGCTAAGGTGATGCCGAAGTATCAGCCGAGGTGCTACGTGGCCTGGTCACATTGCCGAGATGATCTCAGTTAGGCCGAGGTTATCTGCGGAGATACCGGAATCCGAGATAAGCAGATAAGGGATAAGAGTCCAGAACAAGGGAGGATCTCAGTTTGGATAGAGATAAGGCTCAGGAAGAGTTTATCTCTATCTAGATGAGGGTCCAGGATAAGCATGGAGCCTGAGTCCATTGAAGTAAGGCTTCTACAGGGATCAGGTTAGTGCTGGCTATAAAAGTAAGGCACCCCTGTGGGTCTTAGGTATGTGTGATATACTGTGAGCAGTAAGTTTATTCTTGTCAGTTTAAGCACAATTTGCTATCTTTAAGAGATATTGTTTACTGACTTGATCGTTGGAGTGTCCCCAGGTGGACGAACCACTGTCGGCTACTCATCTTCTCGTGTAAGTTGTTGGGCTTAATCTATTCTGCCGGTGCTCTCCAATTGAGTTCCCCGTTTGATTGCGTGGTCAAAAATCAACACCCACAATTTGGCACCGTCTGTGGGAACTTAAGGAGAATAGATGGCCAACAACGGGAAGAAAGAAAAGATTGGGGACGAAATCTACAATGAGAGCAAGGAGCACGTAGATCCTAATGCCAAGGAGAAAAATTGTAATGAATGAGCAAAGGATCCAAATCCTAGGGAGAAGGATGCCATAAAAGAGGGTAACATCCCAAAGAAATGTGGCTAAGACAAGTATTATAACGAAAGCGACCTCCAGGTATGGAAGGATAGATGCGTGAGGAGGGACGAAAAGATGAGAGGGATGGCAAATAAGTTAGCATACCTTTAGATGGTTGTCAACTTCATGATGCAGAGCAAGGTAATGCAACCACTATTCTTGTTGCAGGACACGCCGGTACCGGCGGCCAAGATTGATGCCCAGCAAGAGGGGCAGAAAACAGTCCCAGTGGTTTCGCAACATGGCAAGGAAAAGGAGCGCTTACATTGGCCTTCTCAGGATGTTGGGCAAGTTGAGTCAATAAGAGGTGAGTCGCGGAGAACACAGTGAACCAGAGGGACCTACATCAAGGAACCTCAGCATATCCAGAGAAAGGGCCTTTGCTTCGACACAGTGAATGAGGAGAGGTCTAAGAAGACACACAATGACGGGGGGAGCAGCACGCCGAAAAGGTTAAAATCTGTCAATAGCCGTGCTCCAAGTCAAACGAAGGAGGATTTGAGAGACTACCTCTAGAGAAAGCGACACAATGCCTAGGTCACATCACCCGTCAAGCCGAGAACGCTGTTCTCAGTAAAGTTGGATAGGTTTGAGGCCCTGAAGAGATTCCAAATGCCGAGGTTCCAGATATATGACGGTAAGTCTGACCAGAACTTTTATGTTGGCTTGTATCTGAATTCAATGGCTTTGTATAGCGGGAATAAGCAGTTGCTGTGCAAAATGTTTCCATCATCCTTTAGGGAAATTGCATCGGATTGGTTCCACAAGTTATCGAAAGGATCTGTGAAAAGTTGGGAAGGCTTGGCCAAGATGTTCATGGCCAGGTTTGTCACAAACAAATTACAGCCGCTAAGGGTAGACTCCCTGCTGGCTTTGAACATTAGTGAGGGTGAAAGCCTTAGGGCTTATGCCAAGAGAAACTATGAAGTGTTCAACCGAATCCCTGCTTGCAACTAGGAGCTGGCGGTCGTGTCTTTTAAGAATGGCCTGGAAGACAAATGCCCTCTTCTGAAATCATTGGAAAAAACTCTGCCAAAAATTATGGAGGAGCTCATGGCCCGGATTGAGAAATATGTCCAAGCAAAAGAAAACACGCAAAGAGCGAAGACACCGAAACAAGAGAGGAAGAATGGCTTGTCGAAGCAAGGCCGAGGTAATCCTAGTGTCAATAGACAGGAGACAGGGTCGAGGGCTGTACAGGCAGTCACCACTGTGTTCAAGATGTCAATCTACAAAGTCCTTGAAAGAATCAGGAACCAGCCATATTATAGAGCACCAGAGAATATCCCTAGCGAGTTTATGGGAAGTATTGTGTTTACCATAATGAGGACGGGCACTTGACTCAGGGGTGCAGGGCCCTGAAGACACACTTGGAGGATTTGGTCAGACAGGGCCACCTGAGAGACCCAGTAGATGAAGCTAGGACAAGGAAAGAGCAAGCAAAGCTACCCCAAGCACCAGCAGCACCACCGCCACCTCAGCAAGCAAATGGACCTCGGGTGATCAACGTGATTCACTCGAGGGTCAATGAGAATGAGGTACGTGGGGAAACACAGAGAGTAAGACACCTGCAGCACGTATACCAAGTTTAGCAGAAGAAACCTAGAACACATGAGTATCAGGGACCGATAGTCTCTTTTACTTGGGCCAATTTAGATATAGTGCAACATCCATACAATGATGCTCTGGTGATAACTCTCAAGATTGGGGAGTACCAGGTGAGGCGTATACTGGTTGACTAAGGTAGCTCTTATGATATCATGTATGTTAGGTTTTACAAGGAGCTCAGCCTTCACCCAGACGACCTGGAATAATCCAACAGCCCGGTGGTTGGATTTAACAGAACGCCGATGTGGCCTTTAAGAGCCACGACCTTAGATGTGCAGGCAAGTACCAAGAAGGTAACTACAGAATTTACAGTGATTGATACCTTCTCCCCTTATAATGTTATTTTGGGAAGACCGTGCTTGCACGCGATGAGGGTTGTTCCCTCAACGTTGCACCAGCTGCTACGGTTCCCAGCTGAACATGGGATTGAGGAGGTCACAGGAGATCAGGTGCAGGCCAAAAATTGCTCCATGGCAGCAATGAAGTCCACCTGCAATGTGCAAGAAACGGAGACGGCAAAAATTGAAAACGAGGACATGGAGGTCCTAAATGATGTTGGCAAAGAACCAGCCGACAAAAGTGCGGAAGCTTTGAATAAAATTTTGGTCCAAAAAATGGACGAAGAGCACTTCTTCCTTCTCGGCACAAGGTTAGCCGAGGAGGAGGAAAGGGAGTTGGAGGCATTCCTGCGAGCAAACATAGAAATGTTTGCCTGGACGCCCTATGAAATGTCTGGCATTGATCCCGAGGTCACTTGCCACAGGCTTAATATGAACAGGTCAGCTAAACCTGTTATCCAACGTGCAAGGAGGCTGACATTAGTACATGTGGAAATAGTTGAGGAGGAAGTGGACAAGATGTTAGAAGCCAAGGCCATTCAAGAGGTGAACTGCCCAACTTGGCTGTCCGACACAATTGTTGTGAAGAAGAACAGCAAGTGGAGGGTCTGTATGGACTTCACTAGCCTAAATAACGCTTGTCCCAAAGACAGCTTCCCTCTGCCTAAAATTGATCAGCTGGTGAATATCACTTCAGGGCATGGGAGGATGAGCTTCCTAGATGCTTACAAGGGATACCACCAAATAACAATGTATCCTCCTGACGAGGAGAATATTGCATTTATCACCTCAAAAGGGTTGTACTACTATAGAGTACTGCCTTTCAAGTTGAAGAATGCAGGAACAACCTACCAGAGGTTGGTGACTAAGATGTTCAAGCACCTAATTGGGAAAATAGTAGAGGTATACATCGATGATATGGTCATGAGGACCAAAGAATCTGGAAACCATCTGGTTGACTTGAAGGCAGTTTTTGATATCCTAAGAAAATATCAGCTCTGACTCAATGCTTCAAAGTGTGCATTTGGAGTTGGATTAGGCAAGTTCCTGGGATACTTGGTGACTAGAAGAGGCATCGAAGCAAGCCCAGATCAGATTAAGGTTATACTCGACTTGAAGAGTCCCACATCGGCCAAGCAAGTCTAGATTTTGACCAGCAAGGCAGCAGCCTTGAACAGGTTTATCAGCCGAACTTCTGATAAATGTAAGCCATTTTTTAGTTTGTTAAAGAAGGCCATAGATTTTTTGTGGACAAAAGAGTGCAAAGCCGCCTTAGCCGACTTGAAGAGATACTTGACAACAGCTCCAGTTTTGTTAACTCCTGTGCCAGAAGAAGAATTGTTCCTATACTTGGCAAGTTCGAAGCACGCAGTAAGTGCAGTGGTGATCCTAGAAGAGGAGAAGGAGCAGAAGGCAGTATACTATGTAAGCGAAACCCTAGCAAATGCAGAGATCGGATACTTGCCCCTAGAAAAATGGACACAGGCCCTGGTGATGGCTTTCAAAAAGTTGAATCACTATTTCCAAGCCCACAAGATTGTGGTACTGACTGAGTATCCCTTGAAATCTGTCATGACCCGAACCCGCCCCTATAGATTAAGGTCATAACCGGCCAGTAATCGTGAGATCACCTACGGCCTCAAACCTAATATCAATTAATGATTAATAATATGGGGCCAGATGCGGAAGTAAACATAAAAATTTTGTCCAATGAGCTATGCTTACATGGCATATCAAAACATTTCACATATACTTAATAATAACTCACACCACATATCAGTAGTTAACATCTTGTATACTCAGGATCATTCAAATACATAGTCAGCTAAACCAAAAGCTTATACACATAAATGGTCTATCATGACCAATAAAATAGCAAAAGAAATACAAAAGATCACAAACGAAGCCTCTTGCGTGAGGCACCTGGGCTGACTTCACAAAACTCGGGTTCCTTTCTTAAATTCCACTAAGGCTGGGGTTAAACGTCCCTTTGCTCACCTACATACATATAAATAAGAGTGAACTAACGCCCAGTGAATAATATCAAAATAAAGAGATTAATGAATGAGTTTCGTTCATAAATGAGTCATACTTATAATGTACACATTTGAACCACTATTCTCATTCACATCAGATTTACAAATCTCAACAAAGCAAAACGACCTCGGGTCCAACACATCATATCCATATGCAAAATGACCTCAGGTCCAATTCTTATATAAAACAAAATGACCTTGGGTCCATCTATACAAAACGACCTTTGGTCCAGCCAACTCTTTATTCAAACGGCCTCGGGCCCAATTCAAACATATCAAGCGTATCAAACGGCCTCGGGCCCCATTCTCTTTATATTCATATCTATGTGTATTTCATATTCATGATCATGATCCATTTTCATTCAAACGGCCTTTGGCCCATTACGCTCATGTTCAAACGGCCTTTGGCCCAATCAGTCATGTCCAACAGGCTTTGGCCCATTTATTCACATCCAACAGCCTTTGGCCCATTTATTCGTATCTAACGGCCTTTGGCCCATTCATTCATATCCAATGGCCTTCGACCCATTTATTCATATCCAACGGCCTTTGGCCCATTTATTCGTATCCAACAGCCTTTGACCCATTCATTCATATCCAACAGCCTTTGCCCATTCATTCACATCCAACGACCTTTGGCCCATTTATTCGTACCCAACGGCCTTTGGCCCATTCATTCAGCATAACGAATATTTGTCCATAATTCAAATTAACTAAATTGTGGAATTCATATAAGAGTAAGCAATTGGACAAATAGCATACTTTAAAATATCTTTACTAAGATATTACTCACAGCGTTCCGCCGATAGATTTGCCCTTGTGCTTGACCCTACACAATACATATTGGGTCACAAGCTATTCAATCCATTCTTAATTTACATATTCCTCTTAGGCCTCTTTCTCATCTCTTTAACTCAGTTATAATGTTCAATGTATGCCTAAGAGTGCTTAGAAATAAAAGAGAACGGAAAATGAAACACAAAACATCTTTTCAAAATTTCTGAAATAGGGCTCCCCGCTCAAGCGCAGCTTTCGCCGCTCGAGCGGACCCCTTTGGTCTGCAAAAGTACTGGTTACTTCATTTTTACGCTCGAGCGTGACTTCAGACACTTGAGCTGAGAGTCGACACATGTGACTTACGCTCGAGCGTGACTCTCCCCGCTCGAGTGGACATCAAAGTCTGCAAAAGTTCTGGGAACTAATATTTCATGCTCGAGCGGCGCTTTCCCCGCTCGAGCAGACATGCCAAATTCTGGAATTTCCATAACCATTCTTGAAGCTCAAACTCAACATTCAAAGGCCCAGAACTCAAGTTTTTGGCTCAAAAACGTGGAAACACATTATATATCATGAGGGCATAAACAACATGAGGCCAATTGTTCAAAATCATGATCTGTTCACAAAATCATCTTGAGTTCCCTTCATAAGTTTCAAAACTCATGCATTTAACTTCATACAATTCATATCTCCATGGATCATTCATGCATGTCAGTTATTGACTCTCATTCCACTTTAAATAGCACAAATGATGTTCAAAAACATGGAATCTATTAGGAATATGCATGCATGTATGATTTGGTGCTCAATTCATCATATTCAACATGCCTCATGCTTGATTATGCAAGAATCATGGCAATTCTAAACATGCATGTGCATATAAACTTCAATCTCATCATAATCAACTCAATTCATGTTCTTGATTACCATTTAATCTTGAATTCACAAAATCACAAACTCATACCCAGGAATTTACTCACCTAGGACCTCCAATTCTTCAAACTTTAGCTAATCCTTGAGTTAATCCACTTAATTCTCCAATTTCCTTGCAAAATCTACAATGTTAGCCCCTTTCTCTCTCTAAATTCGGCCCCCCTCTTTCTCTAGAGTGTAGTTTTCATATTTTGAGCTCAAAATGGTGAGTTTAAGTGTATATGGGGCCTATTTATAGGCTTATCTAATTGGACTTGATTAAGGCTAATTAATTGTACCCAATTCAATCAGTTTAATCTAATTATTTTGATCCAAATCAATTTCTAATTAAATTTCACCATAGGCTCTAAAAATTATGCCAATCACAATAGCGTAGTCAATTTCGGTTTCTGTGGCCGATAAGGCCTTCAATTTTCAGTTCAAAGCACAAATTCTAACAGATTTTCCTACGGTGAACAGATACAAAGCCAAAATCACATATAATCATGCAATTAACACCCAAATTCAAATTAAGCACATAATTGCAAACATAATCATGATTAATTAACATAGTACAGGAGAGGGTTATTACAAAATCTCAATTGCAGCATGGAGATCTAACAGAAAGAATAGCCAGATGGGCAGTGGTGCTGGGCCAATATGACTTGAAATTCAGGCCTAGAACAACAATCAAGGGCTAGGTCCTGGCCGACTTTGTGGCCGAGTTTACCCCCGGTGTCATCCCATGTCAGGCTCTAATGAGCCACGACTTAGGCTGCCTAGGAGGGCAGGAAGAAACCCAACTGAGGCAAAAAAAAACCCCCACACCAGCAGCACAGAAGGAGGTGAAGAAACCAAAACCCTGTGACATTTACATTGGCGACTCTTTCTGCCTGTTTATTGATGGAAGTTCAAACCATCAGGGGTCGGGGGCAGGAGTGGTTCTGGTGTCGCCAGATAGGCGAATGATTTAGCAATCTATTCGATTGGGATTCAAGGCCTCAAACAACGAAGCAGAGTATAACACGCTGATTGCAAAACTGAAACTGGCATCAGCCATAGAAGCCGATGAGGTGGTAGTTTTCTGTGACTCCCAGCTTATTGTGAATCAAGTAATGGGCGAGTATACAGCCCGAGATGAAAGAATGATAGCCTATGTCAGAGAGGTTACCAGGCTGCTAAAACTATTTGAGAAATGTCGGCTACAGCAGGTCAGTCGAGATGATAATAGTTATGCCGACCCCCTGGCAAACCTGACAAGTGCAATAAAGTTAGGGGAACCAAGAACGATCATGGTTGATTATTTGACAGGACCAAGTGCGGAGCCTCTGATAACAGAGTATGAGGCAATGTGCATAGAAATGGGTCCCAGCTAGATAGATGCGATAGTAATGTTCCTCTAGGATGGCAAGCTACCAAATGACCGAAAAAAGGCGCACAGGACCAGATTGAAGTAAGCCAAGTTTTGCCTAACAGCAGAAGGCCATCTCTACAGAAGGTCATTTACTGGGCCCCTTTTGACGTGTGTGCATCCATCCCAGGTTGAAGACTTTCTGTATGAGATCCATGAAGGAGTTTGCGGAAGCCATGCTGGTGGCAGATCACTTGCCCACAAGGCCATCACCCAGGGATATTGGTGGCCTTACATACAGAAGAACGCTAAAGCTTATGCGAGGAAGTGTTAGAAGTGTCAAAGGTTCGCACCTTTAATTCATCAGCCAGCTGCAAACCTGAATCCAGTATCCAGGCCCTTGCCATTTGCCCAGTAGGGCATGGATCTTGTTGGGCAATTACCTCAGGCAACTGGACAGCGGAAGTTCTTGCTAGTAGCAACTGACTACTTTACAAAGTGGGTAGAGGCTGAACCTCTTGAGAAGATTCAAGATTTTAATGTGAAGAACTTCATCTGGAAAAACATAATAACCAGGTTTGGGATTCCAAGAGCCATTATGGTGGACAATGGCACCCAGTTTGATAGTAAGTTGATCCAGAGTTTTTGTGCCAAGAACAAGATAAAGAACTATTACTCTACTCCTAGTTTTTCCCAAAGTAATGGTCAGGTAGAAGCATCCAACAAAACCATATTGGATGGGATCAAGAAGAGGCTGGAGGCAGCCAAGGGGAAATGGATGGAAGAATTGCCCAATGTGTTGTGGGCATATCGAACTACGCCAAGAAGATCAACTGGGGAGTCTCCTTTTGCCATGACATATGGCACTGAAGCAGTCATCCCATAAGAGGTCAGCATCCTTGGAATCAGAACCCAAGAAATGGAAAACGAGACCAACGAGGCATTCCTGGCCTGAGATCTGAACCTGTTGGAAGAAAGAAAAGACAGAGCAACAATTCGGCTAAGGACATACCAGCAACAGCTTGCTAAGGCTTACAATAAAAAGGTCAACCCAGGGGAGTTCAAGATTGGGGACCTCGTCCTAAGGAAAGTTGTTGACAACAAAAAGGATCCTAGGAAGGGCAAACTCGGCCCAAACTAGGAGGGGCCTTATAGAATCATCTCGGTTGCCGGCAATGAGGTATATCGGCTTGAAGACAGTGATGGCAAGGAGTTACCAAGACCATGGAACACTTGCAATTTGAAGTTTTTCTATCATTAGTTTTTGTTTTTAGAATTATGTCATAATTTTATTAGCCGAGATTTTAATAAAACACTAGCTTGATTTTGTTTTTATATATTATTGTTGAAACTTATGTGATAAGACTGAAAGAGTCTTATGATGATGTTTACATGGTGAACATGACGAATAACTTAGACTTATCCTATGATAGAGTTAAATTATACTTGTCATTGGGTAGAGTTGAACTAAGTTGGCGATGTTTCCGATTGAAACATGACGAATAACTTAGACTTATCCTATGGTAAAGTTGAATTATACTTGCCATCGGATAGAGTTGAACTAAGTTGGCGATATTTTCGATTGAAACATGACGAATAACTTAGACTTATCATATGGCAGAGTTGAATTATATTTACCATATGATAGAGTTGCACTAAGTTGGCGATGTTTCCGATTGAAACATGACGAATAACTTAGACTTGCCATATGGTAGAGTTGAATCAACAATTGCTATATGTAGAGTTGAACTAAGTTTGATTTAGTTGAATTAACAGAGACACTGAGGTAGAAAACCTCGGCTAAGATCGGTTTGAATCGGACTTCGGCAAGAATTGATGTCACCTACTTAATGAGAACGTAACAACATAAGTGTTACTTAGGTTCACTTTAGGGGGCAAAGAGCAGGAATAAGGAATGAACTTGACACTTGTTGAAATTTTAGAAAAAATTTACAAGTCGAAAGCCAAGGCTTCTAGCTAAGGGATATCCGAGATATTTATTTCCCAAGATAACCAACCAGGTTGTCAAGCTTGGCAGGGTTGGAGGGGTGAAGTCTTGATAGAAGACAGCAAGTACAAGTAAAGAAGTAATACTTGACTGAATAATTTGTAGTAAAGAAACAGCACATGTAAAAATATTTTTCTAATATTTTTAAGTGTTGGCCGAGATCACATTAAAAAGTGAACTCCGAAGTAAGCTGGACCAAGGTGACTAACTAAGGGTAGATCCGAGGTAATACTTGTCCGAGGTGTTCTAAACCAAAGTGAGCACACAAGGAAAGATTGTAAAAATACAAAAATAATCTAAGTATGGAAGCATACATAGACAATGATGACGGATAAAGCTTAAGGAAGCGAGCACACATTCAACACTTAGAAGAAAAGAAGGCATGCATTCAGTCAAAGAAAACTTGTTCAAAAGACACTTCGGCCTGGCAAACAAACTACTTGTTCAGATACAAAAGAGGGCACGTCGGCCAAATTGAAAACTTAAAATTGTTCAAATGAAATGAAGAAGAGTACAAGTAAAAGAGAAAATATCCTAAGTGCTAAGATTAATCTCAGATTGCTCAACCTCGGCTGTTGGCATTGTGTTGGCCTCGGTTGGCAATGTTGCCTCCTTATCCACCACTATTTCGGCGTTAATTTCAAGCAAAGTCTGGTCCAAGCTCTTCTCGGCTACCTGGACCTCGGCCTCAGAGGTTGTTGGTTTGGGAGAGGCACCCTTGGAAACCAAGTCTTCTTTCTCATCATGAGTCAAGTCTAGGACTTGATCATTTAGAGTTGGGGACTTGGCCCCAGTGGCAGCTACCATCTCTTCATTAGCCTCTTCATCGGTTTCCTTTTCGTCAGCTTCGTCGTCAGATTCTTTGGCAGTTAGAGAGAATGGCACTTGGAGTTTGTCGATATCTTAGAGGTTGGAATCCATGAGGACAGATAATTTGTTAAGTGCTACAGTCCAACCGAGATAAAAGCCTCGGTTACAGGCTTGGTTGACTTGTTTTTTATATGCATCATGGACGGCGGCCTGCCACTCTGAGAATGCTTTCTCGCTAGTCGGCTTTATCTCGGCCTCTTTTGTAGCCAGGGCCTCTTGGAGCTCCGCCTTGGCCTCAGCAGTTTTGGCCTCGGCGTCCTTGATCTTGGACTTGAGTACCTCAGCCATAGCTTCGATCGCCTCAACTTTTTCCTCGGCCTGGTCTTGGGTTCGCCTGGCTGCCTTGGCCTGATATAATAAAATTTTGATCTTGGCCTCAGCGTTGTTTAGAAAGGAGAGGAAGCTAGCTTCCTAGGTCTTATGCACCAACTCTTTTTTGAAAGCCTCGGCTTTCGTGGCAAAAGAGTAAGCGTACTGGATGGCCTGCAAGGAGACAAGCAAGTTAGTAAAATTTCACTGTGTTGAATGTTTGTAGAAAAACAGAAACGATACAAATGTTGGGCACTTACAAGAACTGAATGCTGCATCATCAATGAAAAATTTTCATATTCATTGATCTCGGCCATGCGATTAAGATCAGTTAGAAGTAGCACGGTAGTGGAGAGAGCGGTGCCAACCTCAATACTATTGATGGCACTATCATTAGCCTTCATTGGTCGGTCCCCAACCATGATTGCAGAGGCCCATGGTTCATCAACTTTGAAAGCATTTGGGCTTGCAAAAGCCTCGGACCTCGGCTTCTTCGACCGAGAAGTGTCGGATGGCTTGGCCTTGGCACGTCTCTTCTCAACGATAGAAGTGCTCTTCTCAATCTCGACAAGTTTTGAGATCGGCACGGTGTCTTCAGTTAACTCGGGCTTTTGCCTTAGCCCTTTTCACCCTATATGGTTTTGGCTTGGGTTAGGACTCTGATGAAGAAGATTGAACAGTAACCACTCCTAGCAAGTCGACCAGGAGGTCCTCCACAATGGCTTTGTTGCGGCCCATCTCGTCGGCTGTTGTAACGACGATGACTCTAGTGCCAAGATAGATTGCTGGGTTGTATGCCGATTCCTTAGAATCTCGTCGTTTGCGACTTCGGGTTCTGTCAGTAAGAGCGTTCAAGGAAGCTCGACGTCGGCGTCGAAGCTGAGAGGGTGGAATAAGTTGAGGGGCAAAGGTGGAGAGTAGCTCCACTGGATCAGAAGAAGAGACCTGGTCTGGCCTTAGAAACGAAGTAGCTGGTGGAATAGTGGCTGATGGTGGAGTCTTGCTTCTGTGGGAAACGTCGGGCAAGATAGACTTATATGTCGGGATATAATTCAGCAGAATGAGGGCTTTGCGTTTTAAGATGAGAAGATCCAAGAGCTTCTTGAGACTTGGGCTTGGAAAGAAGGTCTAGCGAAAGTCCTTTGACGGCTAAGGAAGAACTGCAAGAAAGAGCAACAAACATTAGTACAGATAGATAAATTGGCAAGTCTTGAACAGAGATGGAGTTTACGGGATGACTCAGTCTTTACCCACATCCTCTCTAAAGACTCCTTGGCTCAGTGGGAAGAGATGAGGATCGTCATCTGATGCAAACTCCCAGTTGCCCAAGACGATCAGATAGTCATCTCATGCACCCTTGTTTGAATTTGGGAAGTCGGCTATAAGTTTAAAGGCAGTGGATCTGGGTTTGAGGTAATATATGTAGCCTTTGTCAGAGTTAAGGCAACACATAATGTAACAGAACTGGATGTCGGCTAGTGTAATTCTAGCATTTTCTCGGCGAGCCTGTTCGATTATACCGTTGATAACCCTATATGAGTTAATGGCTAGCTGCATAGGGTTAAGTTTATTGTAATGGAGGACTTCCCTAAAGAGGATGTCTAAGGGAAACCTGAATCCACACTCTATGAAGGCAACTATGGGGAAAGGCATAGAATCTCCAACAGGCATGATAGAGTCCTCCTTCCCAACCAACCTGACCTGAACGTCGGCTGGAATAGAGAACTCCTGCCTAAAGTACTCTAGCTTGGCCAGGGTGTCTACCCTCCACCTAAATATACCCATTATGTCGGCTAGATAAGATTGGTACTGGATTTCAAGTAAAGAAAAGTGGGGTAAGCTTGAAGACCTCGGCTAAACCCTAGAGAGCGAGCACTAGGATGAAGATTTTTGAAGATCTAAGGGGAATTTGTTTCAGTTTTCCTAAAAGATGTGGGTTCTAAAGCAAATCCCAAACCTAGAACTACAGAAACAATAATCAAAGGCCAAAGAATCTGAAAAACAAGAAGAAAAAAAAAATAAAGAAGTATGATTCAGAACCAACCAAAGCAGAAATACAGAAAGACACATAAACATGACATGAATAGTGCCAGCTATTCTAGAAACACAATGACAAATATCAATTCATGACATTCAAACGAATCCAAGGCATTGTTCAGAAACAGAGCACAAGCACAGATACAAATTCAATCACAACACAGGGGTAATTACATATGCAATACAAGGCAAATCCAAATGCAAGAGATATTGCGGCACAGGTGACCAATACATAAAAAATGGGAATCAATTTGTAATGTCCAAATATAGCAATCAAAATCGAAAAGTAAAGAATTTCGAAGCGTCAAGAAACATACGAGTAGATCCATAACAATACTATGCTCAAAGAACAAATTGGTAGAAAAAATAAAGAAAACAGAAACTTACCAATTGAAGTCGAAGAAATGAAAACCGAGATAAGGATTGTCGGAGTCAAACAACAAGAATGATCGGAAGTAGATGCGCCGAAGGAGGTGAACAGAGCAATCATAGAGCTCGAAAATGTTTGAAAATGGAGGACTGTAGAGAGAGAAAGTTTGAGCACAGAGAGAGGGAAATACAAGAATGGAAAGTGAGAAGATGGGGAAAGAGGAAGAGTTTTTGTTAAAAAAACAAAAAAAGGCGACAAAAATGTAATGACAGTACCTTAAGCGACGTGCCTGTCAGGTGGCGTAGGCAGAAATAACGCGCCCTGATAGCGCGTGTCAGGTACAAACCAGTGGGAAAGGGACGCATGAATGAAACGGTTGGAAAAACTGTGCGTGACAGCTCATGCATAATTAGAACCTTTGAAATTCTTGGAGTAATGAGGCAATAACCTCGGCTAGAGGAGCGATCTCGGTTAAGATACTCAAAGAACTTGACTCTTGGTTCTTGATCCTAAATAAAGATGGACAGTTGAGTCCTAGGTACTTGAAACCGACGAGTCATGACCTCGGTCGAAGAGAAAAATGAAGTTTTGAGCCGATGTGTTGGTTAGACAAACGATGTAGGTTCCATCACCTCAGATTACCAAGGTAATAGAACCTAGGGGGCAATTATGGGGACATAATTTAAGAGTGACAGCACATGGCTAAGGTGATGCCGAATTATTAGGCGAAGTACCACATGGCCTGGTCACGTTACCGAGATGATCTTGGCTAGGCCGAGGTTATCTGCGGAGATATCGGAATCCGAGATAAGCAAATAAGAGACGAAAGTCCTGGAACATGGAAGGATCTCAGTCTGGATAGAGATAAGGCTCAGGAAAAGTTTATCTCTATCTAGATGAGGGTCCAGGATAAGCATAGAGCCTGAGTCCGTTGAAGTAAGGCTTCTACATGGAGCAGGTTAGTGCTGGCTATAAAAGCAGGGCACCCCCATGGGTCTCAGGTATGTGTGATATACTGTGAGCATCAAGTTCTTTCTTGTGAGTTTAAACACAATTTGCTATCTTTGAAAGATATTGTTTACTGACTTGATCATCAAAGTGCCCCCAAGTGGACGAACCACTATCGGCTTCTCATCTTCTCGTGCAGGTTGTTAGGCTTAATCTATTCTACCGGTGCTCTCCAGCTAAGTTCCCCATTTGGTTGCGTAGTCAAAAATCAATACCCACACTATGAATGAACAGTTGAAGCCCTCTACGGTTTATAACGTAAAACCTATTGGTTTTATAGGGTATGCCAATGTTGTGAAAAGTGTGCTTGGGCACAAGGGCAGCGCCTTAATCCACCCAAGACGAGGCATATTCAACAAGTCACGCGCCTTGGCCGTGACTAGTGGCAGAGCCAGAAAATTGAATTAGAGAGGGCACTACTAATTATAATTTTTTATTTAAAAAAATCATGATGAACATTAAGATAATAATAATTTTATGAGCTAAATTTAAGTATAAAAAATTACATATTCATTATTAATAGGAACAAATTAAAATTCTATAATAGTGTAAAATAGCTCGGTGCGGGATGGTGATATAATCAAAATTCTTAATTTTAGAAATAAAAACACATCGTTTATAGCACAAATTATTATAAAATCTATTTAATTTTTATTTGATAGAAAAATATTAAAGAGATGACATTGCTTATAAATGATGTGTTTTGAATGAAAATTATTAAACAGTCTTAGAATACCATATAGCATTGCATACGTGATGCTCAAAGCACGAGAAATCACAAATCACATTAAGCAGTCTGTCAACTGCTTGAAAATAATGAGTTCATTATATCCAATCTATAAGATTTTTCGCTATATTATTGGTTTAAATTATTATATAAATAATACCAGATAGTGCTTTCAAAATATTAAATAACTACTTGTTGTGAACAATATAATAAATCCTTAACCAAAAAACATGTTAAAAAAAATACATTTTATTATGACAACAAGACACCAAAAAAAAAAAAAAATTCTCAAAACTGAGAGGGGGGGGCACGTGACCCCCCTCGTTCTTCTTTCCTTTCGCCCCTGGCCGCGACTTGGGAAGGCAATGAAAGGCGCAAGGCGCGAGCCTTATGGGGCTTTTTTGTTTTTTTAAGTCTTGTTTTTTGATTGAAATCTGACCCTTTGATCTAGGTTCATATAAGGGGCAACTACATAGGATTACAACTCTGAGGTATACAACTCAATACTCCAACCCCAAATATATCTACAACTGAAAAAAAAATCCTTTATCTTCAATGAAGAAATCTTGCAACAAGACTCTTTCCTTCGTCGACCAAGTTGGTTCTCCTTCTCTTCTTCGCTGTCTCTGTTTTTTTTTTTTTTTTTTTTTTTGTGCTTCTTCGATGTTGTCTTCTTCTTCCTTTTCTTCGCTGCCTCTGTTTCTTTTTTCCTTCTACTTTCTCTATTTTTCTTCTTCTTCTTCCTCTTAGTTGTTGTCTCTGTCTTCTTCTTCTTCTTCTTCCACTTCACTGTTGTCTCTATGTTCTTCTTTTTTTTTTTCTTCTTCCCGTTCTTCTTCACTGTCTTTATTTTTCTTTTCTTTCTGCCGTCTTTTTTTTTTTTTTTTTTTGCTTCTTCGATGCTGTCTTCTTCTTCTTCTTCCCCTTCCCCTTCCCCTTCGTTGTTGTCTCTCTTTTTTTTTTCCTGCTATCTCTATTTTTTTTGCTTCTCTTCAATGTTGTCTTCTTCTGTCTTTGTTTTGAAATGTTAGAACTTATATTAGTATTTGTTGGATATTTATGTTTTAGATGTTTTGTGTTTTTGTTCTTTTTTTTTTATAATATGGTTTATTTTACCTTTAAAAATTGGAATACTATGCAATATGTTATGACTTTGAGAATTATTCTATAATTTTCCCTAGTTACCTTTTTAAAAAAGAAAAAAATTATCTGTCTTAGTACTTAAATGCTATGAATCATTAGTCTATGTTAATTTATTCATTTTTTATTGAGATTGTGCACTTTGCTTCAATAAAGCCTACACCTTGCCTTGTGCCTAAGCCCCAAGAGACCTTTGGCACCTTGGTGTGCCTTGAGCCTTTAAAAACACTGGGCTATGCTATGCTAAAATAGAAAATGGATGGGTTAAAGAAACAACAAGAACCTCATACGTGTGATAATTTCTATCTGTCCGTCTTTACTGAATTCCTTTGCATTCTTCTGAAATAATAAGAGTTGAACCCCCTAAGCCTCGAAACTCTAATTCTCTGTTATACTGGATGGAATTAAGGAAGGACAACTTCAAGTTGGTTCTTTAGGTGGAGAATTGATCGAGGTAAATGGTAACTTTTACAGGGAATGTATTTGGTTTAAATGAGAAAATTGATGACATTGGACCTTAGTTACACAAAGTGAGAACGGAAGAGTGAGGGCATATAGAAGTTTTTTTTATGTTGGGAGTGCCTATGGGACTGTATATTTATTTATTAAATATATAAAGGTTTTCTAGCATTTATTTTTTGCTGCCTAGTTGAAATATATAATATGAATAAATATTAGAGATTCATGTCAAGTACAAGTTGCCTTTATTAAATATAAATAAATATTATACAAATAAAAACTAATAGAATAAGTGTGAGTTATTTTTCTTTTATTTCTATGATATGTTTGAGAGGTTTGTATCTCAATTGGAAGTGAGTTTCTTTCTTGACGGGAGCTCGTTGTTACAAATTGCTTACTTGTAAGCACAGAATTGCGTTTCTTAGTAAGAAACGCCACTCGACTAAAAGGTTCCTGCTACTAAGCATTGGACACAAGTGACATTGGCAGTCTTTGAAAATTTAAAATGCATGTTGTCTTAGATTTTCTTTTTATATTATTTATGAATAATGCTTGAACTTGTTTGCCTTTTGCTAGTTGTTGATGAGAATGGAGGAGAAAGTATATTGTTATTGAATGATTGGCAATTTTTTATTTTATAAATAATGAATCATAACAAATTTTGATGTTTATTTGATAGTTATTATTTTATAGTTTTTGAATTGCATATCTCATGCTAATTAGAATTTACTAAATAACAAATATGAAACGTCATTTTTTTTAAGGAAATTTCGTAGAAGGGTTAATTATGTTTAGTACCTCTATACCCCTTCACTTTCAATTGTGACTTATGCTTTAAGTTAAGTTGTAATGTCATCCTTCCATACATCTAACGTTATGAGGCCAATAGAAATTGGCATGTGACCCACATCACACATGACATTTTTCTCACCTCATTACCATCCCTACACTTTCACTAAAATCTCACTTTGGTCCTTTGTAATACTCAAGGTGGGAGGCAAATAGAATGGCTGGCCCACGTTTAGTCAACACAACCCTTGCATGGTCGAAACTAGCTTGGTTCCAGATTTAGTTCACTTCCCACCTACAACCAAAAAATTTGTCATGTCATCTTGCAATATTTATTTGCAAAGTTGATAGAAAAAGTAATAATCCTAGTTGCATCCTTTTATGTGTTGTACCTGGATGCACTACAACAATTTACACTTTTGGCAATCAAATTTGGCAACTAAATTACGAGAAAATTGCACAAAAAATACATAATACAATAGAATGGTAAAAGAAAGCAAACTGAAGCCTGTGTGGTACCATGGTCTCTTTAAAATAGAGTCGCCGCCTCACCGTGCGTACTGGAGGTTTATCGACGTCTGTCTCCCAAGATACGACAGTTTTGACCCACAAACGCAGAAGCGCCTTCTACTTAGCTCCGGTGAACCGACAATGGCAACACTCTCTCACACGAGAAAAAGAATATATGAGCAAACTGACTGTAATATAGAAGCCAAAAATTTTGTTTTGACAACCAAAGAAGTTGGTCTCTATTAATACACCATGGGGGAGAGGGGAAAAGCCTCTTAGCCATGAAGACTGGCAGCAAATGCAAAATTAAACTCTGCAAAACTGTCAAGAATGAATCTACAAAGCTGGTTGATTGAATTCATCATGAATATAGAGGAGTTACAAGGTTTTAAACACGTGTATTGTATATAATCCTGCAGCCACAAATCTAGTTTGGCCAAAAAAGATTAAGATGGGTGGGCCAAGAACCTGGCCCAACCCCCACACTTAATCCAGTCCAGCAAGTCTCAAACTTCAAGCCCAAGACCCAAGACCCAAGATCCACAGACCATGAACCCAGCCCGTTCTAGTCCAGTCTGCACGGGCAAGTGGCGCACGCGCACTCGCATGTGGCAATTTTTGCATAACCAATTTAGACCATAATTTTGACCCAAGCCCATCCTTGAAGCATCTATAACTCCCTTTCTTCAGAAAATTTGGATGCCCCAAAGGGCTCATACCCTTATCAAAATCTTGAGATTTAAATACTCATCAATACTTTCCTCTACAATCAATGTGGGATTGGTAGTCATGCACAATTCCTAATACATCATTCATGAGGCCAACTTTATAAGATAATTTCTCATTCAATTCTTAATGGTTTTTGGTCATTCTTTTTGTGGTGTAAAGATCATGTTACAAAGAATCTAAACCCATTTGATCCCACCTCAACCAGTGATTGGGACCTACTTTAGTATCACATTAAAGTCATCATAAAACTATTTTTTTCCAACAAAACAAAGTGGGTTGTTGGTAGTGGAAGAGAGGTGGTGGTGGTTGTGAGGGAGGTGGCTGTGGGTGGTTGAAAGTGGAGCCAAAACTGTAGTTCAAGAAAGGAAAGATTGACTCAACTTGTGAATCATACTCTTCATCTCCACCACTTGAAGATTGCGTACTCCCACTATTTTCAGAATCCATTTGCTACCAAAAAAAGTGAAATTAAAGATGAAATATTAAATAAATAAATGAAAAGGGCCAAACCTGCTGAGAGATGGTTGTAGTTCCAAAAAAAGAAGAGAATCTGAGAGAGAGCACAGATTATGATATATCACCACCACAGAAGAAGAACCCAACCCATAAAGTAAATTGAGAGAGAGAGAGAGAGAGAGAGAGAGAGAGAGAGATCTTCCAAAATAGCTTTCAAAAAGTACCCATAGATATCTGTAAAAGCTCTGATCAACAATTGCCTTTTTTAATCTATTCCTTGTCTCTCTTGTACAAAAAGTTTCTATAGAAAAAGAATTTCTCTCTCTCTCTCTCTCTCTCTCTCTCTCTCTCTCTCTCTCTCTCGGCCTCAAAATGGAAACCGCCAACGTCCTCTTTCTTTCAATTTCAGAAGGGTTGAGGGACTTTAGACATCATAAAATAATATTATGAACTTCTTTTATTACTAAAAATGAGATAGAGACCTTAAACTAATTTTCTTGTATAAAAATTGTAAATGGATTATTTTATCCTTCAAAAAATAAAAATATCTATACACTAAAAGTTGTTACTAATTTTTTTATCAAATCAAAACAAATTTGATAATAAGTTTGAAATTGTTAAAAGAGTTTGCTGAAATTTTAAAATATGTGAGGGTTGAAGTATTTAATTTTTTCACCAAAGCTTTCAAATTAAATTTAGGGGTGTTTTAAGAAGAGTATTTTTTTTGGTTTTTTCCTTTTGGTTTATTTTCGTTTTTAGTGATTTTTTTTTTTAATTTTTCAAAAAAAATTAGATTTCTAGATTCAACTTGACAAGATGAATCAAAAAATTATAATTTTTTTCAAGAAAATCCAAAAAAATCTAAAAAAGACAAAAATAAGCCAAAATATGCAATATTTTTTTACTTATTTTTGCCTTTAGTGATTTTTTTCTAGAATTTTTTTTAAAAAATATACTTTTTAGATTCGTCTCAATAAGATGGACCGGAAAAGTAAAAAATTGTAATATAATTTTGGAAAAAAAATCAATAAAGATAAAAAAAATTCAAAAAAAAAATTGTTGCCAAAATGGGCCTTAATGAAAAGTCGGAGCATCACATATCAATCAAGTTTTTAGCCAATATTGTACTAAATTTATGATTTTTTTTTTAAGAGTTGGAGATGCATTAACCCATTTATTAAGGGGGGTTTTTTTTTTTTAAGATCCCTAATATTTTGAATTCAAAGGATAAAAAACACTCCCAAAAAAAAAAAATAGTAGATCAAGTCCCTCAAAAAAAAAGGCGCTTTTTGTATTAAGTTTTTTAACCAAAATACCCTCCACCATTAACAGAGAAAAAAACTCCAATTTTTTCCGACAACTAATCTTCATCATCTCCATGATTGAGTCCATCATCTTCAAGATCAACAACGAAATTAGGGTTTGATCTTCATAATCGACAGTGAAAATTTTTGCCATTCTTCACAAATTTGTCTGATGCATTTTTACTATTCATCCTTAAGTTAGTTCATCTCTATCTCAGTTTATCTCTGTTCGTAATTAGGGTTTCATAACCTTGGGCCAGATTTGTATGCGATAATCAGAGAAAATAAAATTTCTCTGCCTTTATGATGAACATTTTGAAAAGCATCAAACCTATTTCAGTTGATTTTCTCTAACTAAATGACTGAGATAAATTTCTTTGTCATTTTAGAGAAATTTTTGAAAGCCTTACCTCTTGATAAGTTGATTTTGTTTGCCTAAAATCTTAGCTAGATTTGTGTGTGATAGTTAGAGAAATTTATGTGACATATTGCTTTTCTCTGCAATTTCTCTGACATTAAGATATCCCCTTGAGATATGAAATTTCTTTGGAATTCCCTTTGTGTCTATTGATTTTATCTGGAATTTACTTACTATTCCCCTTTTGAGTTTCTTCTTCAAGCTAGTTGTGTGTGCGCGAAATTTTCTTTGACATTTGAAATTTCTCTAACAACATTAAACTTCCAGATTTGTGTGTGATAGCCAAAGAAATTTATAAAAATGAAATTGCTCTAGCATGTTAATTTTCTCTACAATTTCTTTGGCATTAAGATATCCCCTTGAAATATAGAATTTCTCTGGAATTCCCTTTGTGACTGTTGATTTTCTCTAAAATTTATTTACTACTCCCCTTTTAAGCTTCTTATTCAAGCTAGTTGTGTGTGTGTAATTTTCTCTGACATGCCGATTTTCTCTGTCATGGAATTTCTCTTCCTTTACAATAAACATTTTGAAAGACTGGAAAAAATTTCTATGTGATGGCCAGAGAAATTTGATTTTCTTTCCCTTGTCACATTGATTTTCTCTGGCCAAATCATACTATGGGAGCCAGAAAAAAATATATATCAACTTATTGGGCTAACCCAAACAAGGCCTGCCAAGGGCCCAACTATTGGGCTTATTCGGCCCACCCCCGTCTATAAAAGGAAGGCACCTCATGGCATATGGTATGATCTCTTTCTGCTCCACACAGCACACAAACACACTTTACTATTCTTGATTCTTCATTCATAGATTCTAACTTCATCATCGGAGTGTCCCCGGCCGGTAACCCCGGTTGGGTGGCATTGACCAGATTTGTCTCTTGCAGGTTCAAGGAGCTGTCTTCGTTGAATCTCACCAATGACATCCATGTGAGAGGATATTTTATGGTCTCATAATTGGTGCCGTCTGTGGGAACGACTGAATGAGATCAACGAAGAACACAACAAACATGTTGCTGTAAGTAAACATATATTGGTTGCATTGAGGTTAGTGCACTTTCTACAAAAGCAAATCAATCCCAAGTAATACGGCCCACGGCTGGGTCTCTTTATTTCTGCTTCAACTTGATTATGTATCTATAGTATTCTTGATCAATTTTGTGGTGGGTTGTTGTTGGAATATCATTAGCAAAAACAAGCATAGTATTCTTGATCAATTGTTGCCCCAAGTATAGCTTTTTTATACATTTAGATGTAGTGCTCCTGAATTTACTTGAGCATTTTCACTTTCTCTCACTAAAATTGGGTTTCACATTTTTGTTTATGGAAGTTTCTTTTCGGCATTATACAAATGGTTGCTCGGCCGAACCCACTTCTAGAATTGTTTATTTATTTCTTCATAGGAGTTTATTTAAAATTGATTCTTTCTAACATACATGTTATTGAATTAAGGAATTATGTTTTGTGGCTCCCCAACTAAGAAACAAATGGCTCACGTCGTTACTTAATAAATTTTTGTATCTAAGTTGTTTCGGCAACCATACCCACTGTTGGAATTATTCGGCATATTATTGGCAACCAAAATTTCTGAGCCCAAGCAATCATTATTTGGCACATTATTGGCAACCAAAATTTGAGCCAAAATAACCATTATTCGGCACAGTATTGGCACATATTGGACACATTATTGCACCTTATTCGGCAACTTTTATTCGGCATATTATCGACAAGGAGTTCAACAACTTATTGGTTTATTCGGAAATTTTTATTTGTGTGTTATCTACATTAATTCTACATGTTATCAACTCGGCTTCAACAACTTATTCGGCTTGTTCGGCAACTTGCTCGGCATATTAGCAACTCTGCAAATCATTACCGTTTCAATTCGGCATATCATTCTACATATTATCAACTCGACTTCAGAGTATTATTCGGCTTCAGCATTGCTTATCAACTTTGAATTATACACTAAATATCATCACATTGCTATCCTCTGCAATTCGGCGTGTCATATTATCAACTTGGCTTTGGAAATATTATTTGGCTTCGGCAATTTATTCGGCAACAATTACTCTGCAACATTTCTTATTTGACACATTCTTTGACTACAGTATAATACTCTTCCGCAATAATATTCGGCAACATTGTAACTCAGTCGGCACTAATATCTCGTTATAGAATTAGCATCTCAGCTTGCCGAAATCCACATTTGAACATACGATAGGATTCGTATCAGCTCAAAGAGTCCAAACCCACCAACTCGAGAAGCCAAGAAGCAACCCAAGTCTGCTGAAAGTTGTGAAATGGATCACACGTGCCGAAAATTGAAATTTCAAAAGTTGTCAAACTCAAGTTTTGACCATACCAATGTGAAGTACTCATTGAGACGAGTCCAACGCAATAAACAGCGTCGAAATCGGAGCTAAAACGAAACCGTACGAGCCAATTGAAATTTGCCTAGAAAATCACATATTCCGCCGAAGAAGACGACTAGAGGCTGCATGGAAAACAAAAGAAATTATTCGGTGCATTGTGGCTAAGCTACATCCCATAATAGCTGAACAATCACATTCAAATATAAACTTTGTTGATTACAAACATAAGGCTTTGTCTTGGCATAATGGTTCTATACTTTTTCTTCCTTTTAAAGGCAAGGGTTCAAGTCTTATTGGCACCATATTTCTATATTTTTTATTTTTTGCCAAAGCTACCAAGCCAAGCCGAGAACTTATCCAGCGCTTTGCGGAGCTCAATTCTTCACCAATTTGAGCCGTCTGACCTATTTTTGGCTGCACTTCCGGCCTCAGAGGTCCGATTCTAATGATCCGTTATTCGTTTCTATCTATTTGATGCATTCTGGGCCCATCCGTATGGACAAAATTTTCAAATTCAAAAAACAAAAAAAAATTATTCAAAGAATTGAGCGCAATGGCTCACTTCGCGTATCACCACAGCACCGAATAGACGGACTCCGTTTCAAATTGTTATCGGCCCACTCGGCAATTTTGGCCCAAGTCAATTTTATTCCTTCCGAATAACAAATCTTATTCAAAAGCAATAAGGCAAATATACGTTGGGCAAGAAACTCAACTTCAATAAATTGGCAACCATTGCCAACCAAGTTCTTAGCAAATCCAACTCCGAAGGGATGCCGACACACCGCGAAGCTAAGAAAAATTGCCGACCAAAAGATCGACACAATCACCGACCCAAGTGTAGCCGACCAACTTTTTGGCAAAATCACATTATATATGAAATGGACACCGATGTTTTGACACTAGTTACTCGGCAGTGCATCAATTTTACTCGACAAGATTATTCGGCACCATTATTAATTCAATATTATGTATGATCATTATTCGGCAGTGCATCAACTTTCTTCTGCTAAACAACATTATTGGTCAACTTTATGCATTGTCAAAATTTTATGCAGCAACATTGGCCACAGTATTCGGCAACTTTATTCGTCTAAGAACATTATTTGGCAAAACAATTGCCCACTGGGACATCAATCAATTTTCCGCTTTCCAATTAGAGCACATTAGTCGATCATCATCTCAGCACCTTTGATATGCATGCATACTCGGCCAACTCGGTACAAACATTACAACAACATTTACTTGAGTTACAGACTCCCGCTCCTTTTCACACCGCTCTAAGTAAGAGCTAGTTTTGGGGCAATACATTACACGCTTGGCAGTCGGCCGCTAGCACTTAGCAGTTAGCAATTCGCATTTGGCAGTCAGCAGTTTGCATATTTTTGTGCACCATCATTTACCAAAGTCGAATCTTCCCTACAACATAGGGCAATGGGAATCTGCATTCCTTCCGACTAACACCTGTTCTTCGAAAGCAATGGGTCAAGTCTATCTTGGACTAAACGCAAACCGAGCAACTCGGCAATTAAATAGTCGGCCCAATATATCGCCACTTAAAATTAACGTAAGTCTTCAAGTATAGCGTAATCTTCGCACTCGGCATGGAGCGCCATCAACAAAGGCCTACACCCTCACCCTGGGGTAATAATACCGCAGGCCTACACCCTCGCCCGGGGGTAATAATATTGCAGGCCTACATCCTCACGCGGGGGTTATAATACCGTAGGTCTACATCCTCACCCGGGGGTAATAATACCGTGGTCCATCTTTTGGCTGATATATCTATCCAATTTAATCTGTCTTATTTGGTTCAAGCAATCATTTCCGTGCTCGGCATATAGAAATATTTCTAGCTCGGCACGAAAGTCCATATTTGGAAGCAATCTTTGCACTCGACAATATACTACACCCTTGCCCTGAGTTATAATACCGCGCGGCCTACACCCTTACCCGGGGGTTATAGTACCGTGGCCCATTGTTATAGAGATAGTATTACTCACTGGGCTTTAGCTCACCTCTCTCCTCTATATACATATATTTGTACGTACATTCATACATACATGCATTCATCCAGCCATTCATTCATTTATGTTATTCATTTATCAAATGTATTCTTTATCAAAGGACCTAACATCTATTTGAACAGCATAACTCGGTAATAAAAACTCTCATTCCTTCTACCGAAGACAATGAAAGTTTTGGAGCAATTGTGGGAGCCAGAAAAAAAAATATATCAACTTATTAGGCTAGCACAAACAAGGCCTACCAAGGGCCCAACTATTGGGCTTATTCGGCCCACCCCCATCTATAAAAGGAAGGCACCTCATGGCATATGGTATGATCTCTTTCTGCTCCACACAACACACAAACACATTTTACTATTCTTGATTCTTCATTCATGGATTCTAACTTCATCATCGGAGTGTTCCCGGCCGGTAACCCCGGTTGGGTGGCATCAACCAGATTTGTCTCTTGCAGGCTCAAGGAGCTGTCTTCGTTGAATCTCACCAACGACAACCATGTGAGAGGATATTTCATGGTCTCACACATACACTCCCCCTTGTGATTTTCTTTGGCCAAATCAACTTGAAATCAATGAACAACAAACACCTCTTCTAAAAATCAACTCAAAATCAACTCTATGATCAGAAATCAACTCAAAATCAACTCAAATAAAGCTTCAAAAGCAAAACTCTCAACAAAATTACAAAAATGTGATCTCCAAATCACAAATTGAGATCGAAAACCTAATGCGAAATTGGAATCCATACACATAAATCAAATTGAAATCAAGAACAAAGAACAATTTCACTAGAACAACAAACAACGAAATTACATAGAAACAAAAATCAAACCTTAATCTCAATCCCACGAAATCTCTACCAAAATAGCAAAAAAGATTTTCAATTTTCAAATCAAAATTAACATATCTTACATGAAAAGGTAAATTAGGTATTTTACAATATCAAAACGGATGAGGGACCTTAACTAACATAAAACAATATTGTAGGCCTCTCCTACTATCCAATGTTAGATAGGGATGTTAGACCAATTTTTTTTTATTAAGATTCTCTATCATAATCACCATTGCAATGGTAGTCTAGATGAGTAATTTAAGCCTAAAATATAATGCTAGTAAATACTTTAAGCTAAAAACACCATCATTCTTGTAATAATCTTACAAAAATATTGTAGAAAATCTTAGGTAGCATTTGATTTTGTTTTGGAATTGTGATTTGAATCAAAAAGTTTTAAAACTCATAACTAAACACACAACTCAAAACTCAATTCAAAAACTCTTTTTAAAACTCATAATCAACCTCTAAACACTATTTTAAAAAAAAAAATCAAAACAATATTTTTTTATTTTGTTCTTTAAAATTATTTTTTATTTTATAGTTTTTCAAAAAATATTTTTATATTTTTATTTTTGAAGAAAAATATTTTTTAATTTTTTATTTTTTCAAAAAAAATATTTTGTTATTTTTTAATTATTGGCCAAATAATTTGTTATGATTTAGATATATATGGGCGATCTAAAATTTTTTTAAATTTTAAAAAAATTTAAAAATATTAAAATATTTAAAAATAAGATAAAATATTTAAAATATTTTGAAAAATACAACGCAAAAATGTAGTAAATATAGAACACATTAAAAAGAATAAATAAATATTTACAATAAAAAATATTTACCCTAAAAAAAATTAAATTAAGAATTTTTTAAAATATTTAAAAAAATAAATCTAAAAAATTTCAAAATACAACTCAAAACTCTTTTCAAAATTCATAACCAAACAAAATTTCTCTTTCAAAACTCATTTTAGCAACTCAAAACTCAAAATACAACTCCACACTAAAATTATGATTCCAAAACTAAACCAAACATAGCCTTATTCCTTCATTTAAAATGTTAGCAAAGTATTCTTAATAGTAAATATGGTTTGGGCTTCCTCAAGTGATTACAAAATGGGTAAATTATACTTTGCACTAAATTTTACTTTCATCCTTATATATGAAATCATAACAGTTAATCCCTTATACTTTTGGTCAAATTTTACTTTGGCCCCTACATATGAAATTATGACAGTTAACCCTCTTCACTTTTACTCAAATCCCACTTTGATCCCTACAAAAGTGTCAATGTCTCTCTTTTGTTATTTTATTTTTAAATCTTTAACAAAATCTAGTCATGTGACAAAAATGTGACTACAAAATAAACATAAGAGAGGAAAATCATCCATATTTCATACCAATACACTTTGTCATACGTGATAAGCACATGAAAATTATATAATACACAATATATATATATATATGTTCGTATGGTACAAATTGGTACAAAAAGACAAGAAAGTAGAGCTCTTGAAATTCAAAAAATGCGACAAAGAAATTAAAGAGAAAGAAAGATGAATCGACAGAAGCCTATGTTATCATGAAAAATAGAGTTTTGTGATTCCAATTTATGTAAAATCTTAATTCATCTTCTTAATTGTTCACAATCTACGTTTTGTTTGAGCATAATACAGTCATATTTTGATGTAAATTTTAGAATAAAGTGTGTATCGATAGAAAATGTAGATGATTTTCTTTTTTTACCCTTGTGTCGTAGTCACATTTTAATCAAATGACTAAATTTTGTTAAATATTTAAATAATTGAGTAATAAAAAGGGGGACATTGATACTTTTATAGAGACCAAATTAAGATTTTATCAAAATATAAGGGGTTGACTGTCATAATTTCATGTGCAGAGACTAAAATGGAATTTGACCAAAAGTACAGAAGTTGACTATCATGAATTCATGTGTAAAGATCAAAGTGAAATTTAGTGAAAAGTACAGCCTACAAAGTGTAATTTACCCTAACAAAATTAAAGCACTTGGCTTTGTTTACTTTTGTTGCCCAACCAAAGAAGATTTGAAAAGATTAGGCTGTATCGTGGCAGCTAGAAGATTACATATTTAGCTCATAAATTTGAGTGATGATAGAGTCATGACTCTGAATGGCACAACTAGCTGCCTCTCTCTAGCACAACACAAGTACAACCATCATCTTGCATCACTGTCTATAGAGAATTTTGTTCCTCTGTGATCCCTTTTGTCTTTATAAGTAAATTAATATAAAGAGATTCAACAGTTAAAGTCAAAATATAATAATAATATTAATAATTAGTAGCTATTGACAAGTTATCTTATCACCAAATCATTATGATGTATAATAATATAGACACACCAATTCTCGAATGCTCTTCAGATTTTGAGCCAAACACTCAATACGATGAAAAAGAATTGATAAAGGAATATTATTTTTTGAAGCTATCAAAATGATATTGTTGGCTGCCGATGGTTGAGAACATGTCATCTCCTACATTTCCCGATGATGATGTAAACCCAGATGCACCAAGACCGGACCCGGTACCCATGGCTCTCCCCATGTAAAATGAAGTTGGGGGTACCTTCTCCCTCTCATCCGAGCCATCACTCAGGCCTACGATGCCAACGTCTGCAAGAGATACCTTATTGGCTGCAAGTAGGATTCAAATTATAAGACAATCAAAACAACTTAATACCTGATTCAAGGAAAACCATGTTTTTATGCACTAAGAAACTCTTGCAATAGTAAACACAGATGTCAGTTGTTCCCTACTTTGAGAAATCTAAACATGTTTAATTCACAAGAGAATACTTTTAGAAGCAATATTTTGGATGTAAGAACGCGAAGAAGCAGTTAAATACAATTCAAGACTCTTGCAAACAGATCTACACAAAGGGAAGCTATTTAGTTTGAAAAGCAACTTACGAGCAGCTATATTAAGATCAATCAGTCCACGGCTCAGAGAATCTGCCCATATTCCAGATTTCACTTGGAAAGGATCCTTCTTGGGTGGAGGCTCAGACTCGGCTGAAGACTTTTCATTCAAGTTGTTATGGCTTCCATTAGGTTTCTCCTTGGCCTCGGTAGATACTGAATCAGTTTTAGAAGTGAATGTGCCAAAAATATCAGATCCATCCAAATTGTTCAGAGAAACTATAGCAAAGGGATCAGCAGCATTAGTATTCATCGTGTCAGATTTTGAAGAATTTTTCTCCGGTAGCGCAATTGGGTCAGGAGCAGCAAAAAAGTCAATTGGGGAAGAAACTGCAGAAGATGAGGCAGGTTGAGAGGCAAACAGATCAACCTTGGTCTGCACAAATGGTCAAAATGTGATTAGTTACTAATACCAAAAATGAATTTAGCTGCAAATGCAGAAATAACTAACCCTTGGTGTTATATGGGAGAACTGTGTGTCCCGGTAAATATATAGCCAATTTTGTTTTGTTTTATTCATATCTCGAAGCTTTCATTATGCTTAGAGTGTACAGGGTTGCATCCCCTTTTGAGGGATTTTTTGTAACTAAAATTTTATTTACAAAAATAGAAGAAAAGGAAAAAAGTGTCTACAGCCCCGACCAGACAAAGAAAGGCTAACCGGCCCTAGTTACAAGCATATTTTCCACACTTCCTACTCATAAATTTGCAAAACTACGAATTTGCTTGTGAATTGTAGCTTTCTGAATTATTATAATGAGATACCTAGAAATAGGTGAAAAAGTTCATCTAAAAAATTACTCATAATAGGAAAAAGAAAGGAGAAAAAAAAAAAGAGAGACAAACATCTAGGAAACTGAAAAACCAATCTTTCCTCCAGAATTTTGAAATACTTCCTTAGTACTACTGCCATCTGTGAATCAGCTCTTGCGTTGTGCCTTCAGGCCCTCTATGGACTTAATTCACCCTCTTTCTGCCTTGCCTGCCTACTCAGCCCCAAAGAGGAGCTTATCGGGCTGCCTATGCATATACCAGCAAACCTAAACTTTGTTTTCCGATTACACACAGCCTCCGTTTGTTTTAACTAAAAAAATAAGGGAAGAAATTTGGATTATAGATTCCAGTCGTGGATATTGCCACTTAATTCATCTAAGCAACGTAACAAATAGATCATATTCTGCAAAAGTTTTCAGGTTACATTAAACAATTGGAAAATCTTAGAAAAGTAAAATTTTCCTGTAAAACATTTTTCTAGAAAAGAATTCTATGAGGAATATATCTCTAGTGAAATGTTAGGTAAAGGAAAGAGAAAAATCCAGAGTCAAATAGCATACAAGAGCTGCATCAACATATCTAACTGCATTTTGAGAATTTAAATCAAACAAACTGACCTGAGTCTCAGAAGTTGCCCCTGCTTCTACATGGGGTGGAGCTGATACAAAAGCTGCATCGGCAAACAGATCAACCTCTGAAGAATTGCCATTCACAGTACACGTTTCTTTGGGAACAGATGCTGGAGCATTAATGAGGTCACCAGCCAAACTTTGCCCAAACAGATCCACTTGGTTAGAGTCCCCAGCAGCAGATTCTGTCAAACAGAAAAGATATATGAGTGTGTGCGCTACAGAGCAGTAGTTCATTACGTTGTAGTTTATGCAGTTTCAATATTCTAGTAGTAGTCAGTGGGATTCAACCACTGGCATTCGATTCTTATTGGCCCCAAGTTACCACATCTTCAGGAAAGCAATTCTAATACATGGAGACTTGTGCCTTCAAATTTGAAAGTATGTTAGTAACTATATATAAAAATAAAGAAGATATCCCCAAATTGCAACAACAATTGAGGTATTAAGTTCATGCAAACCGAATTGTGGGAGTATTCAGCATCTCTTAAGAGTTGCAACATCATAGTATCAGTTTGGATTTATGTCATCGGGTAGATCAACTATGGAACAAGGATCAAAATTTATTAAAAACTATATTCTGGTATAAAAAATACAGATACTTATTTAATTTAATTGAGCATATAGCAAAATGGTGGAAAATGATTCATGTAGCTGATCCCAATAGATTAGGATTACAAGGCTTGGTTTGGTTTGGTTATTGTAAATAGAGTTCATGGATTCAAGAACTCACTGGGCAAAAAATTTGCATGTGAGGTTTTGTTCAGTTTATTCATAGGCATGTTGATGGGAAACAGAGGAGTTTGATAAGGATACAATTTAATGCTTTATTTATGTAGGAAATTCATCTATCTAGGAGCAATTCTCACTAACAGAGTTATGAAACAACATGCTTGGATAAGGCTAAGACTAAGAGTTTTATTTATGCAGGGCTTTTGTCTATCTAGGAGTAATTCTTACCAACAAAGTTATGAAACAACGTATGCTTGAAGAGGATGCACAACATTCGCCAAACAATATTGCAAAGTATTTAGAACGTGTGCAAGTGCAACACAATGCTTTTTGTTCTTTCCCCAATTATGAGTCACATAAGGAGAAATATATTTAAAGGTCCTATTTAAGAACACTTACTCGCACTGGATATTCCTCGCGGATCAAAATCATCAAAGTCATCATCATAATTATTTGAAGGTGCACTAGAGCTTTGTGTGGGAACTGAAGAATGCTTATCAGAGTCATTAATAGCTGTTGCTGACCTTGATCCACCAGATGCTGAAGTATCTTGTCTCTTGCTGGAGAACAAACATTCTCAAGATTAGCAATATAACTAAAACTGTTCAGGAAGGCATATCTGCTTCTGCCTCTGTCAATGATAATTAACCATCAATAGACCTACTAAATTTCAATACCATAGGTTAGCCTAGTATGATTGGATAACATCAAAGTAGAAGACCAATCCTATGTTTGTCAATCACAGATTTAAATCTGCATCAAGTAGAGACTTTTGTAATCACAGTGCAGACAGAATGGACAAATGGAACAAATATTAAAGCAACTTCCTATAAATTTTACTGTTCTTCCACATCGATGAACATCAATCCACTATCCCAATAACATAAAAATAACAAAAATAGAGCATTGCTTCCTCTTTTGTAGTCATGGGATGATCAGATTATGACAGAATCTAGACTCCAAACAAAAGCACCAACAATATGAATCTCTTCCATAAACAAACACATAAGAAACAGTACGAGGTACAACCATATAAAGCTTGCTGCCACTAGATGACTTACCTAATTTTTCCCCAACTTAAAGATAACATGGGTCTATTTTATACTTTATACAACAAATTTTTTCCTGATATTTGTGAGAAATACTGGGTATTGCCTTCTTATTAGGGACAACGATTGTAAAGTCAAATGCCTGACCATTCAATAGGTTGGAGTTTTAACATTCAACCTGCTACTACTGCCTTGTCTACTCAACTAGTGTGGTAGTATCACACACAAAATACGATCTCTTTGCAAACTAAAACAAGCAACTTCGTTGAACACACAAACCTGCCATAGCGTGTAGACCCCTTCTTTGGGGTGCTTCCTTGATTCTCATTGGTAACCCCTCGATTTGGCTTGGCAGAAGTACTCTGGTCGAACTTTTTTTCACCAAATCGATCCTTGTCCTTATAACTGCCTTTATATTTATCGCTCTCTCTTTTACTACTAAAACCTCCATACCGATCACTACTCTGAAAGCTGCGGCCACTAAATGAGGATGAACCTGATTTGTATGTTATTCCAGAGGATGAAAGTCCAAAGAACCTAGCAACAGTGGCACAAGAACAAACCCACCACAACAAAATTCAGAGGAGCTGAAGTAAATGCATACAGTGTGAGTTCATGATGCATGTACTTACTTATCCCGGTTTGCAGCAGCTTTATTTCTAACTTCTTGTATTTTATCTTTATCATTCAAAAGAGACACAATTTTTTCGGCCTTCTTCGTCACATTGATCCCCATATCCTTCCCACTTGGCTCAAGATACTCAAAGCTCGCTAGAGACTTCAATAATTGGTGGAAGAAAAATATTGCCAAAGAGAACGTATCAGAAAATTCAAACCACCTTCAATCAGTATGATAAATTGGATCGGAAGATAAAGCAAAATATAAAATAACACATACCGAGATTTGATAAGTGTGTTCTATTATTTCATCAACCGCACGTTCAGATCCATTGGCCACCAAATACTCTACAACAGTCAATGCCTGGTACATAAATGATTTCACAATTTTTCAGGAATAAAATGCCAAAAAGCTATACAGGCGAAGAAAGTTATTTTTGGATTATCACGCCGTTAAGGATAAATTACGTGAAAAATAATTAAAGTACTACCTTGTAGACATAGCGCCAATTCTTTCCAGTTTCACTTAATCTTGTCCAGAGAACATTCATCACCATCTGACATTCAGAGCTGGAAGATATCTCAACAGGTCAACTATGTGAAGGAAAATTAAATTATTTTTCTTTCAACAAAATGACAGTGGCAAAGGAATACGAGTTTTCAATAATGAAATAAATACAAAATTTTGAAAGTACAATTTTTTTGTGGCCTGTGCTATCTCTGCCAATGCAGTACCATGAGGACCCCAAGGTTCATCATCCGTTGCATCCAAGACCTGTATTAATGTTAAATCATTCATAAAAACAGCGGTATCACAAATGAGTTTTCTTAAGAAATCTATATCTATCTATCTATCTATATTATTATAAAGTGAAGGCCAGAGTTGATGTTTATGTCTCATATTTTAGATTTCCCAAAATACCCTCAATAGTAGTTATTTATGGCCTACATTCAGTTTTATATTTTTTTCCCCCGGCCAGTTACATGGGCAATTATAAATTTATTTTATTTTATTTTTTAAATCTCTTGATTGTTGGTCTTTTTAGATTCATAAAATGTTTCAAATTTTGAATTTTGAATTCAATCCTACATTTTACAATCTCACTTCTTTGAAAATAAATAATCATAGGCACACATGCCATCACGTGTGTCCACCACTTCTAGTATATATAATATACAAAAGATTTGTCATGATTTTGTATACCCTATATATGCTTTAGAATGATCAATAAGCAGCTTTAGAATTAAATGAAAAGTCTCACAGGAGAAAAATCTACTAGCAATATATGCTGGGTGATTAAATCTAACCTAATACCTATCCATCTTCTTCACATGATCATAAAAAATGCAAAAAACTTGTACAAATTCAATTTGAATGTTACACAATCTACCTATATGCATATACATATATATATATATATATATTCATAAATATTTCTGAAATGGGAAGCATATAACGATTCAAAAATTAAGATTATAATGGAAGTTTTACCTTTTGTTCGATCTCAGGAATTTTCAAGACTTTCAAATTCACCTCCCTCTTTCTGCAACCCCAACATATGTACATATACATAAATATATAGTGATAACGAAATGAAGAGCAAGCATTGATGACATGAAAGAGAAGGGGATGAAATGAAACTCACATTTCGCGGACTGTTTGATCGATAACTTTCATGAAATCCATGGTTGGATCTGGAACAGAAACAAAAATTACAGATAAACAATATGATGTGTAATTAAATATTGATACAATTGATTGATAGATTCTAGAAGAATTGAAACGTATGTATGGAACGAATGAACAAAGATTGGAGAGAGATGTGGGGTTGGAAACGTAATCGGATGCGTTGTAATATGTGAGAATGAGAATGACAATGCAACAGATAGAGATAGACCGAGAGGCTTGTTTGTTGGGACGTTTTATTTTGGATTATTTTCGGGAGTACATTGAATGGGATTAGCTGCATGTGCATGTGCATGTTTAAATAGTTTTTGTGTGTTTTTTTTTTAAAATAAATAAAATAAAATCTTACAAAATACTCATGTAAATAAGTCAATTTTAAATAATGGAGTAATTAAAATCAGTTAAGATTTTAAATTAAATTTAAATAATTTATTATTCAATTTTATAAATATTAGAAAATTCTACTATACATAGAAAGGGGTGTAACATATGCACCCTTAATTATGTCTATTTTTTTTTAATTATGATCAATTTTCTTTTTTGTTTATAACATTATTTTAGTTATGACTCATAAGATCTTAAAGGGTGTGCACCATAGTCTTTCTTATAAACATTAGACTCCCTCTGTCTCAAAATATTAGTCTCTTATTCTATTTTTCATTTCCCCCAAAATATTAGACCATTTTCAAAAATTAAGGATTAAAATAATATAAATTTCATATTTTATCCTTTTTTTAAATTCATTAACAATACAAAAATTATAATTATTATTTTGGGACGGAAGAAATATTAAAAAATTAAACTATTTATATTAGGCTAATTAAGAATTCGATTAAATTTCAGTTGAAATCGTTACAAAAAAAAAAAAAAAAACAAATTGAGGTTAAGGTAAACAATTCAAATATGTACAAAGCTATTGCTAGGACTAACTTAACCATCATCAATGAAGCTTAAATACTTTATAATTAAGAGCCTTTCTTATAGTTAAATACTAAAATTCTTTATATTGTAAATTGTTTTTTGTAAAATTTGTTTTTCTCCTTCCTTCTTATAACTAAAATTATATGAGTTTATTTTATTTATAGGCCGTACTATTCAGGGTCTTTAGATTATGAGTTTTTTTAATTGTGCCTTTAAATAAGATTTTTTTTTTTTTTTTTTTTTATAAACAATTTCATAATTTGTAGTCACATGCTGTGTATTTACTTCAAATAAAATTAAAATAGTGAGATAGAATATGAACGGGTGCCTCTATTTACACATCACATTTTATCTCAAGGCAAATCATTACATAAGGCACACCCTTAATATTTTGATAAATAAATATTTTGCTCAATACACACCATAAACTTCTGTTGGAACAATCTTCTGTGTAAATAAAATAAATTGAAATAAATTCAAACAAAATAAATAAATTACATACCGGATTTATTTATTGAACCAAATCAAAATTAAGACCAAGTCGAGTGTGTAACACTCTGTCCTTAAGACAGATTCGCCCCGCTAAGGTACTTACGGTAGAGTGGCGTCTATCTCCCAAGATACAATGATCTTCACAAATTGTAATAGTACTCCAAACAATTTGTTCTAAAATTTATTCCTAAAATTATATATGAAGAATAAAATGCACCAGAATAAAATGGACAGAAAATAGACAAAGTCTAGACTGATTTTCGAATGTCTCTTAGAATCTCAAGATTGCTGGAATAACAATTCTATTTATAGGCAACAAAACACCCGAATAGATGCAAAACCCAAGTCAAACAGGTGCACAACTATTCACTATTTGAATTCATGAATTAACTGTTGGTCAAAGCACTAATATTCAAACAATGAAAAAGTGAACCGTTGGTGGGTCTGTGACAACCTGTTTGAAACTTCAATAATTAAACTATTTGGATATATATAAATATATATATTAAATTAATGAATATATATATATTAAACAAATTGAATAGTTTAATAAATAAAGTAAGAGGTACAAATTTTAGGAAATCACTTAGAAATCCAAAATTTGAATTTAGAATTAAATTAAATTCTAAAATTACAAACTTTAACAAACCACTTAGGAATCCAAAATTTGAATTTAGAATTAAATTAAATTTCCACACTAATTTTTATTGAAAAAATTCAAAAGAATTTTATCTAAAAAATTAATGTTAGACCCAAAAACGACGTCATCTTCCCATTCACTCATATATGGTTTTGACGTTCCGTCTTCACCGTGTGACTTGCCACGCGGCAAGGAACACTTCACTTCTTCGGACCCACCCCAAACGACGTTTGGGGTCCACCCAAAATGGGCTAAAAATATGCCTATATAAAACTATTTTTCCAACAACTTCCATCTTTACCCTTACTCACACACCCCACCCCACAATCTTCCATCTTTACCCTCACCCACCCACCCATCCCATCCACGATATTTCCATCTCCCCCTCCATTCTCTGTTTGAACTGGTGAAGACCATTGCTGAATACACTTTCTTTTCTCGTTACTAGTGAGGATCCTAGGAGTTGAAAGTATTCACTTATGTTTGGAACTCTGTGAATACGAGTTGAAAGTATATTCACTGGTGAAGTCACCTAGGATCTCTTCACCGAGTTGAATATGAGTTGGAAAAAATAATCGATTTGAAAGTATAATAAGAGATCCTCACAGTTCTGACCAAAAAAAAAAAATTATACTTGATATCCGAACATATAGTTTTTGTTCGACGCATACAAAACCGAAAAAATGAACTAAGTTCGACAGTAATAGATTGAACAAAATCAATTTGTACGGTTATGGGTAGTCAAACATAAATATACTATTTGACTCTGGATAACCGAACTAATACAAGCAGTTTACACCCTCAGCAAGTACACGAAAACGGGAAAAAAAATAAAAAAATAATATTTTCCTTGCTCCATTGTTCCAAATCAGTGTTGGCAAATGTATCCATCATTCAATCCAATCAAAATCTTCAATAATATGTATATTTTTTATATCTTCTTTCAAAGGTTTTGGGTTTTGTTTTAGGGTTTTTGGGTTCTTGACAGGCAAGATACGTACGTAATTGTGGGGACATATTTTTGGGTAGTCCACGTGGCCGAGGTTGTTAGCCGAGGTGCCACGTAGGCGGATCATGATGCAGAGATATGGTACGATAATATCGGAATCTGAGATATTTAGATAGAGAACTAAAGTCCTAGATGACATCAAACTATCTATTTGGATAGGGGACTAGAGTCCTAGATTAGGAGAGGACTTCAGTTTGGATAAAGATAAGACTCTTAGAGAGTTTATCCCAATCCTACTAGGAGTCCAAGATTAGCAGTAATCCAGAGTCTATTAAAGCAAGGCTTCTATTGGGACTAGGTTTGTGTTGGCTATAAAAGGGAGGTACCCTCATGGGTCTAAAGTATACTTTTTATGCTTTGTCTAGTGAGTTAAGCACTATTGGTTATCTTTGAGAGATATTTTACTGACTTGATCGTCGGAATACCCCCGGGTGGATGAACCACCACGGGATTCTTATATTTCTGTGACAGATTGTTCGGGCTTAATCTATTCTGCCAGTGCTCTCCAGCTGAGTTCCCCCCTTTTGGTTGTGTGGTCAGAAATCAACGCCCACAGTAATGTTTGAGAATAATAATGTGTATTATATTGAGTATTGTCCTTTATGGTAATTATACAAATGGTGTGTATTATAACCTTTGTCCTTTGTGGTCAGTTTATCTTAGGTTAAAATTGTAATTAAAAAATAATAATTAATGGTGTGCCTTGAGATGATAACTGGTGTGTAAATAGACCCTCACAATATAAACCCTAGATCAATATAAAGCATAATGAAATGCCATATGTAGACACCCCATTTTTTACCGACTTTAAGACTCAGACGTCATCGTTTGAGCACTCGATGATTGCCTATGTCTGTGCTCGTTTCGAGTTTCCGGAGTTTTCGGCTGAGTGCCTTACCTCTGGGCCTCTGAACTCTTTGTGTTTTGGCTTGGTTTGTAGACCATGCCTTGTTGCCCTTGCCTGGAGGGAAAGAGAGGCCTGTAGACCACTTTTTGTGGTCATAGACTACTTTTCTCTCTTGTAGGCTAGTTTCTGGTTTCCGGAACCCTCGGCCGAGCGCCTTATCTCAGGACCTCTTAACGTTCTCCTCTTGGCCTGGTTTTTAGACCATCCCTTATTGCCTTTGCCTAGAAGGAAACAGAGGTCTGTAAACCACTTTTTGTGGCTGTAGACCACCTTTTGTAGTCGTAGACTACTTTTCGTGCCCGTAGACTAGTTTTCGGGACTTTCGGCTGTGTGCCTTGTCCTGCGGACTTTTGCTTTGCTTCCTTTTTGGTTTGGTTTTGAACCAAACCTTGTTTTCCTTGCTTGAAAGGTGGAATAAGGGGTGTAGACTAGTTTCTCTCCTTGAAGACTACTTTTCTTTCCTGCCAACCAGTTTTCTGGTC
The DNA here is from genome assembly GCA_036172215.1 of Camellia granthamiana. NCBI lineage: Eukaryota > Viridiplantae > Streptophyta > Magnoliopsida > Ericales > Theaceae > Camellia > Camellia granthamiana. The sequence continues at coordinate 21,749,426 of CM069916.1, read as the reverse complement.
GGCCAGTTGGTCTTGGTGGTCTGTGGACCACCAAAAGTGGTCGGCAGCTATGCCACCACCTTGCTTTCTTTCTGCAGACCACTCATCCCCCTTGCCGACCACTTTCTCTTCCTACAGACCACTTTTTTTGATCGGCCGACCAGTACAAGTAGCTGGCTGACCACTTCAACTGGTTGGCAGCTTTCATGCACTTTCAGCAGATATTTTCCATACCAGCTGTGCCAGCTGTTGGGCACAGAAAGCATCCTCCATACACGTGTATATGTATGGAGGGATTGATTCAAGCTTCAAGCTTGCTCAACAAGCTTGATGCATGTTTTTCTATAAAATGGAGTCTCCTCCCTTTTGTCTCAGGTTCAGAATTTTGCATTGGAGCTATAGATACATCTCTATCTCTATATTTCTTCCTTTGCTCCATATTTGTACTTGAAAGTGTAGTTTCTTCACACTTTTGCACACAAACACCTAGTGAAACACCACACTCTTGTTGCTGAGGTACCTAAGGGTCTTGTTTGAACTCAAGAGTTGGTTTTTAGCTCAGAAAAGCTGCTGGAGTTGTTACTTTGTTCTTGGTCTTCAAGGGTAAGGCTCTAATCCTTTTAAAGCTTTGTTTTGTTTAAGTCTTTGGCCCTATTTGCATGATGTTTTAGACTTAACTTTCTACTGCAAAAAGCTTTATTTTCAAGTGTTTGAAATGTTTGTTTAAGGCTTCTTTGGTGTTGGGGGTGGTCTACCCCCTCTTGTGCCTTATTTGGCTTTGTTTTGTGCTATCATTTTAAGCTATTGGGACCACCTCTTTTTACCCTTCTCACCACTAAAACTCAGAGGAATTTCAGTGGTAAAAAGTGTGTTTTGAGGTCCCAAATAGGAGGGGGTCATCCCCTCTCCTTGCGTCTTGGTTGCTTGCCTTGATGGCTCATCAAAGTAACATGTTTGTTAAGTTTGTTTTGGCTCCATCTTAGCATGTCTCAGGCCTTATTTCAGCATGGCATACCTCTGTTTTGGCTTGGTTTGGTTGCCTCATGCATGCATTCTACACTTGTAGTATAATCTTGCAATCTAACCTAACATGCATCATGCTTTGGACCATCATTCTAGCATGATTTTGGCTCCACTCCAGCAAATTTTTCCTCATGTTTTACCATGCTTAGGCTCTGTTTGATGTTATTTTGGTCATGCATGCCTTGCTTTGTATAGTCATAGTGCATTCTAGCTCACTAGCTTTGAGTTTCCAAGTCACTAGCATGCATGGCTTGGGCTATTTGTATGATTTAGAATCATTTGGTACATGATTTCAGAGCATGTTTCATGGTCATACACTCACATGTGTCACTGTTTCAATGCTTTGGAGGGTTGGTGTTTTATGCCTTAAACATGAGCCAATGTGTATGCCATCTTGCCTAAGCTTTTGGGCTGCCATATCAATGTGTTTTTGGTCTTGTTTTTCCATAATACAACTCTAATTTTTGTTAGTGAAATCATCTCATGCTTGGTTTTGGTAGGTGTAGTGTAATCCTCCTTATTGGCCTCGCATTTGTCATGCTTTATGCCTTCATGCTAGCTTGTCATGGCTCTATTCCATACAGGTTTCTACCATTGTTTTGACATGTTTTAGGACTGTTTTGGATCATCTTGGCCTTTTGGGGCTTGTTTTGTATAGCTATAGTGCAAGTGCCTATGCTAGTTTCAAGCTTTGAGCCTCCTAGCATGCTTTATTTGTGACATGTACATGATTTGGCATCATTTAACATGATATTTCAGAGCATATAGTATTGCCATGTTCTCACTTCTTTCACTTTTTGAGTGCTTTTAAGAGTTGTGCATTTGTGCATCGCTTGTGGCCTAGCTTGTATGCATGCATGCCTAGACTTTTGAGCTCCTATCCCAGCATGTTTTGGTCTTTGTTTTGACCTATTTGAGCTCTGTCTATGGTTGGTTCTATCATTTGTGCCATGTATTGCATGCCTCTTGTGTAGTCTCCTTTAATAACCTTGTGCCTTAGGCTTTCTAGCATGCTATGCTTGTGTTGTTTGGATGATTTGGCATCATTTCACACTTGATTTCAGAGCATATAGTGTTGTCACACTTCCATGTTTGTCACCTCTTCATCATGTTTGAGAGTTGTGCTCTTATGTCTAATTGATGGACCAGTGCATAAGCATTCATTTTCTTGCTTTCAATACTAGCATTTCAGCACATTTTAGCCACCATTTTGGCCACTATTTTGGCATGATTTAGGTCTGTCCATATTCGGTTTAAGTCCATTAAGCATTGTATTGCATGCCTCTTGTGAGATGCTCTTTCCTAACTTTGATGCCTTAAGCTTCTAAACTTGCCATGCATGCATTGTTCATATGTTGGAATCTTGGGCATGCCATCCTAGCATTGGTAGAATATCATGTTGTTGCATGTTGTTGTATTGCATTGTATTTGCATGTTGCTACATTGCATGGTGTTTGCATGTGCATGTATTGCATTTTGTTTGCATGCCATTAGCATTGATAAGTTGATCATGTTGCATTGCATTGTGTTTGGATAGGATGTTAATCCAAACATGAGAAACGAGAGACGTTTCATACTTGAAGTGAAGAAACGTGCCTCATTTCTCGGTTGCCGACCCTCTTGATCATGCATGATAAAGATTAAGACCCTTATGTGTTATTTGTGCATTCATTGACATCGAATTATGCAATCTTGGCTTCTCGGCCATCGTGCATTGCGATGCTCGGTTGGTGGCCCGAGAGTCGAGAACCGTACTCCCTTGGGCTTAAGAAATGATAGGGAGAGTGGTTGTGCACACATACCTTACAAATACACTGCTGTGCCTCTTCTTGTTCTCTGTTGCAGCAAACTAGAGTTGGGCAGGACTTTCTGGTCGGCAGACCAGTAAAAGTGGCTAGCCGACCACTTTTTCTGGTCTGTAGCATGTGTAAGTGGTCTACAGGTGGTCTACAACACCATTAAGTGGTCGGCAGCCTTCTTGGAAGTTCTCATGATGAAGTAGAAGCTATTTGGAAGTTTGTGCAGTGTTCTGAAATCAAATGCAAACAGAGGTAAGTTGGGGCATAGTAATGGATTTCCGAACGAAGCGACCGAGCATGCATGCACTTCTCACCCCGAGGCTCCTTTTAACTGCTTTGCTTAGCTAGTTAACTATTTGGTTCTGTACTTAATTAGTTAATGCACTTAGCTAATTAATTTGTGTTGTAATACCTAACTAGTTAACTAGGATTAGTTAATTAGTTTCGTTTTGTAATAATTAGTTTAATTAGCTTAGATTAGCTAGTTAGCTTATTATTCGGACCCTCCGTCGAGAGGGCGAATTTTGTAATAAATGTGCGTGTGTGTGATGCATGTCTTCCAATCTCATTTCTTTCTCCCTTTTACTTATTAGCTTTCGATGGTTAGTTTAGGGTACGTTTCAATTAGCATCCTTATGCTTTGTATGCATGCATCATTCATCTGTTTTGCATGCATCAGGCTCGGCACATCATACAAACTGCATTATATTTCAATTCCAATTTGAATACATGTTATCAAGTTGCATTCACATAACATTCTAGATAGCCGAGCCTATTTTAGTTGCATTTTTGCATGTGGTGCATTAGGCATCTTAACTTAGCTAGGATCATGCATTGATTACTAACTAGCTTCTTTTTTGGCTCGGAGTACTAGGTAAGCTTTTACGCTTTAGCATACTGCAGGAGATGTGTAAGTGACTGCCATGACAACATGCTTGCCATGAGGCTATTTGCTTAATTGATATAACTGCATGAATGCCTGTGGATGAAGGCTTCATTGCTTGAATTGGAACAATTCATCAAAATGTGCGTTTTAAGCCCATTTGAAGTGGCAAATCATCATGTTTTCTAAACCCACTTGAGGGTGGCAAATCCGCGACTTAGCCTACTTGCGAGTAACACCTTCAAACCATTTTCAAACAAACAAACATGAGATGTTTTGTTCCAAATCGAGTGATTTAGTCTATACTTGTATGCTGTGCGTATCACATAGTAAGTTAGTTAATAAATCGGAATAAGAATGCATGTATTTTCAAAAACAACATATCATGTTAGCAGAGGCCGATCCTTTGATCGGGCAAGCGGGGGTGCTCATTTCAGGACCTTCCCCTCTCGTACCCAAGTTCCCGAGCCGAGGTAACTTTGGTGATGACGGGCACGTGGCCTTAGGCACGAGTCAAGATTTCCTAAATTTCCCAAAACAAAATATTTAGGTGGCGACTCTGAAATATGGCAAAGCAGTCCATGTTTGGCGCTTTTTGATTAAAATCGATTTTCCAAAACGATTTGCCAGATTTGGACTCTTTAGTGATTTATCAGTCTTACATTGCACTTTGTGAAATTAGATTCAAAACCGTGACAGAAGTCCGAACTGTAGTAGCTAGAACCACAATTCGCACCCTCGTGCGCGGAGCGGAGTTCGAGCGGTCTACACGATGTAGTCAGAAAATAATTGTTAATGACTAGCCAATACAGCAACGATTTAATGTTTCACGATCTATCTTCCTTCTTCACTCTTGTTAGGCTTTTGAAGGGTTGAGCTTGAGAAACCCTTATCATTTTGGAATTTTCAAAACGCTAATGAACATACAAAAAAAGTAAATTAATGATAAATTTAATTTAGAAAGTATCCAAGGCATTAGGTCTAATAGATTTTTTTGTTAATAAAAGGTTCACCATTTGTAAAATAGTTTAATAAGAAATCATTTTATTAGTTTTGAAAGATGTTTTGTTTCTAATTTTATCCCTTAATTTATCTGTTGACTATCTGTTCAAAAATTTTCCTATCTGTTCAAAAATTTTCCCTATCTGTTGAAAAATTTTCTTGTTTGTTCAAAAATTTTCCTATCTGTTTAAATTTTTACCCTTATTTGTTCAGATATATGTCCAAATTTTATTATCTATTCAATTTTTTCACTTATCTGTTTAAAACTATCTATTCAATTTTTTATCTGTTTAGTTTTTTTATCTATTTAATTTTTTTATCTGTTCAAATTTTAAACATATTTTATTATCTGTCCATTTAGGTTTACAGATACAAAAAAAGAGTGTGGCCCATTTTTCACAACATTCAAGAAAAGAATCCCATATCCATCCACAGTATGAAACCATTTCACAAAATAATGACTCACTCATGTATTACCAACAACAAAGTGATGATTCATTTGATATTCTGAGAAAAAAATAAGATCTCCTTATCCATAAGAAGAATAAGAAAGTATAAAGAAATTAAATCAAATCTGATCTTTTTTCCACTTATCCATTGTGAGGCCCCGAATTTTTGTAATTTCTTTTAGACCCTTATTTTTGAATTATTTATATAAAGACTCTCAATTTCTTATTTAAATTCAATTTTAACCCTAGAATCAAGAATGCATTCCGATCAAAACCATGCGAATCCTAATCGATCCCAATAACTTAGGAATAATTTCTAATACTCTAATAATAATTAATTGACCCCCTAATTATAGAATAATCACTCAAAGCCCTAGATTTCCAATTCTCGTAAGGTTCGTTCGGTTGATCATCTTTTAATTAAAAAATGAGAAACCCAAACCAAATTATTTTTCCTATCACTAATTTAATTAATTCTACACTTGAAATAGAAATCCTAATTCAATTAAATACTAGACTTAATTAAATGTTTCAATTTGTAAATTAAGGTCTTAGCCCTCACATTTGACTTGAATCACAAATTGACCTCAAGTTAGTACCATTATATATATATATATATACATACTTGCTCCTTTTCTTAAACAAAGATTTTGTACACAAAATATCTACATACATAGATATATGAATTTATATACTAAACTAATTGAAAAATTCCCTCAAATAACATACCGCATGGCTAGCCATGTGTTTTAGGTGGTTTAGAATTCTACAAATGTCCCCTCATTTTGTTGTTTTGAAGAAAAGAAAAAAAAAAGAAAAATGGAGAGAAAATTTTGTTTCAAGAGAAAAAAGAGAGAAAACTTTGTCCAACTCTTCAACACAACCCTCTCTTTTATTTTCCGTTCTTTTTTAAATACATGTTCTTAGAGGTTCTAAATATTATTCTAGATGAGCTTTAATGGTGTACTTGAGTTAAAAATGAGAAGAATTGAGTCTTATTCCACTTTCACTTGTGTTTTCTCTTAACCGGTACAAACCATTCTCTCATAATTTCTAAAGGCACACCTTCAAATCAAATTTCTAAGTTTAATATATATTATTTATCATATTTGTATTGTTAGAGAAATGGTATTTTCACCATTAATTTCCGGTAATTTTGAGCTTTTATTAATGTAGGTCCCACACCTCGATTTGGGTGGGTCCGAGTGGCAACACGTTCCTTGCCATGTGGTGAACAAGAATATATACTCGGGTGGTCGAAACCATTTACGAGTGAATGAGAAATTGATACCGAAGTAGGCCTCATAAACATGAAAATGTTTTGTGTGGTTCCTATGAGTTGGTATCTAAAACCTTGTCCCACATAGGAAACTTAGAAGAGTTTCAATGTGTTTATAAGCTCTAAGTTGGAGACCTTGGGTTGGGCCCCAAGGGGTACCCAAGTTTTGTAGGAGGAGGAGTTATGGACAAACCCAAAACCATCACCACACGCGCGCGCCGCCGCCGCCGTTCGGCCGGGTCGGTGTGGGTGTAACCCGTCCTTTATTTTTTGCTCCAAAATTTTTCAAATAAATTTCTGCGGGAAAAAAAAATATAAATACCGAAATTTTGAATTCAAAATTTTCGATTATTATCCTTCTTCAAATTCCGACCAGTTGCGACTGTTCTTCCTAAACGGTTTTGTCTGCTCCGGAAATGGCACTCCACTGCCTTTATATACTGCAATCCTCCATTCCGAGAAATACACAGTTCTAACCCGTAACAGTCTTCTCCATTTTTTACTTTCGTTCTTCTTCATTTTTGCATCTAGTGTGAGTTCGAAAAATACATTCTGGTTCGCTGTACAAACAAAGGTTGCAGTGCTGCATCTGTTTGGGGTGATTGTTGAATCCTGGAGGCAGGACGTCCGTTATTCTCAAGCACCTAGGAGAGGACGAATTTCTGTCTTAAAGACACAGTGTCCATACACTGGCCTCAATCACAAATTCTTCAAAGTTTGATTTTACATAAAGTTGTAAGTGAACTCTTGTTCTGTATTTGGTTTTAATCTGTTTAATAATTCTGTTAAATTAATTTAAATTCTGTATGTTATATCTGGTTTTTTAATATTCTGTAAATTAAATATTTTCGGAGAGAAAGATTCCAACAAGTTTAAGACAGAAATTACTTTCTTCTTTCGTTACTGTTTTACTTTGATAATCCAGTATAGAGCTTCTTCGATGGAAAAAAAAAATAAATTACAGAATGTTAAATAGTCTGTGTGTCTGTATTCCAGTTGTTTATGAGATCGTCTGGTGCATGATAGTATTTTGATAGGTTGGTTTATTCTTGATTTCATAAATGCACAGCAGTTTTTTTTATCACATGCAGTTTGTTGAATAATTGTTATTCTTTATTTCATAAAGTTGTGCACAAGTAAGTTTTATCCCATGCTCTGTGTGTTGAATAAATTTATTTGTGTATAAGTTTGTTTGTTTATTCTTTTTCCAAACTCTAGTAACTTTGTTCATGGGTTTAGTGTTTTTGTTTTGGTATCATCAGAATTCTAGTTTTCAAGTTTTAATATATTGTAGTGTTATTACACTAGTATGAATCTGTGATTATTTAGTTTAAATTGGTCATATTCTGTTGGTTCCTTTATTTTATTAATTTGGGTAGATAATTAATTTGGTCAGTTTAACAGATTATTTTGTTTGTTTTTTATAGTCTGTTTTATCATCTGGAATTTTTTGTTTTTCAAAATTTCAGATTTGAAAATCGGTTTTTTTTTTTTTTTTTTTTTTTTCCAGATTCCAATTTAGATAAAATCTTGTTCTCCTCACATTTAAGTTGTTATTTATTTTCCCATAAAGTTTAGTTTGGTCCAGAATTTTGTTAGTTAATTTATTCTTTTGGAAAATAATTTCTGTTTATTTTAATTTATTTTATTAATCAGAAAAAATGGCAACTGAGGATACTGTTATTACTCCTAATCCCATTGTGCCTCCACCGGTGGTTTCTATTCCGGTTGTTACTCCTGCTCTGACTCATGGCCCGGGTCATGGACATGTTCTAGTGAACCATGGGGAAAAACCTGAAAAATTCAGTGGTACCGATTTTAAAAGGTGGCAACAAAAGATGTTATTTTATTTAACCACCCTGAATTTGGCAAGGTTTTTACGAGAAGATGCGCCAACTCTGAAAGAAGATGAGAGTGATGCGCAAGTTGTCGCTGCAGTAGATGCATGGAAACATGCAGACTTTCTCTGCAGGAACTATATCCTCAATGGATTGGACAACACACTTTATAATGTGTATAGTCCAATCAAGACAGCAAAAACGTTGTGGGATTCATTGGATCGCAAATATAAGACGGAAGATGCAGGAACAAAGAAATTTGTTGTTGGACGCTTCCTGGATTTTAAGATGGTGGATTCCAAGACGGTGATTAGTCAAGTCCAAGATCTACAACTTATCTTGCATGAAATTCATGCAGAAGGTATGTCTCTGAGTGAGTCTTTTCAGGTAGCAGCTATGATTGAAAAATTACCGCTGTCTTGGAAGGATTTCAAGAATTATTTAAAGCACAAACGCAAAGAGATGTCACTGGAGGACTTGATTGTTCGGTTGAGGATTGAAGAAGACAACCGTGGGTCTGAAAAGAAAAATGGGCGTCATCCCATGGAGGCCAAGGCTAATGTGGTGGAACAGAAGCCTAAGCACAACAGTAAGAAAAGGAAGTATCTTGGTGAGAGTTCACAACGTAGCTCTGGTTCAAAGACAAGTGAAATTCAAAACTTCACAGGCAAATGCTATGTGTGTAACAAGCAAGGACATCGTGCCAAAGATTGTTACAAGCGTCGGACTCAACGAACCTTGAAAAAGAAACCTGCTCAAGCCAACATAACAGAGGAGGAAAATCTTTGTGCAATGATTTCAGGATTACATGTGTCCGGAATGGTGTCTGAAGTGAATTTGGTAAACAACCCCAAAACATGGTGGGTGGACACAGGTGCTACACGTCACATTTGCTCTGAGAAAAAGATGTTCTCCACATATCAGGTGGTAGATAATGAGGAACAACTGTATATGGGCAATTCTTCCACCTCCAAGGTTGAAGGCAAAGGACAAGTAGTACTCAAGATGACATCAGGCAAAGAGCTTACTTTGAAAGAAGTACTGCATGTACCAGAAATTCGAAAGAACCTGGTATCTGGATCATTGTTGAGCAAGAACGGGTTTCGCCTTGTGTTTGAATCTGACAAATTTGTACTCACTAAAAATGGGATGTATGTGGGGAAAGGGTACTTGAGCGATGGGCTCTTTAAACTTAATGTAATGACAGTGGTTCCTATTTCTAATAAGATTAACACATCTTCTGCTTACTTTGTTGAGTCTTTATATATGTGGCATGGTAGATTAGGACATGTTAATTATGGTACCTTACGTAGATTAATTAACTTAGAATATCTACCTAAATTTCATTTTGATACAAATCATAAGTGTGAAGTATGTGTTGAATCAAAATTGACTAAGGCATCTTTTAAGTCAATTGAAAGAAATACTGAACCTCTGGATCTAATCCATAGTGATATATATGATTTGAAATTTGTTCAAACACGAGGAGGGAAAAAATATTTCATCACCTTTATTGATGATAGCACTCGGTACTGCTATGTATACTTGTTGCAAAGCAAAGATGAAGCCTTAGGAAAATTCATAGAATTTAAGGCTGAGGTTGAGAATCAACTTGGCAAGAAAATAAAGGCTATAAGGAGTGACAGAGGTGGTGAATATGAAGCACCATTTGGTGACTTATGTTCACAATTAGGAATAATACATCAAACCACTGCACCTTATACACCTCAGCAAAATGGAGTTGCTGAGCGGAAAAATCGCACTTTGAAAGAAATGATGAATGCCATGTTAATAACTTCAGGGTTACCTCAGAACTTGTGGGGGGAAGCTATTCTTTCCGCTAATTATATTCTCAATAAAATTCCTCATAAGAAGTCTCATAAAACCCCCTATGAACTGTGGAAAGGTCGAAAGCCTTCCTACAAATACTTGAAAGTGTGGGGATGTTTGGCTAAAGTGGCAGTACCAGAACCGAAAAGGGTTAAAATAGGACCCAAGACTGTTGATTGTATTTTCATAGGATATGCAAACAATAGCAGTGCCTATCGGTTTTTAGTACATAAAAGTGAGAACACAGAGATTCATGTCAATACAATTATCGAGTCTAGGAATGCATCATTCTTTGAAAATGTGTTTCCTTGTAAATTAACACAAGAGCCTAAAAGGACATATGATGCTGCTTTTGACAATGATCAAAGGCAAGTTGAGGAAAACCCAGAGGGAAAAGTCGAGGAGGAACCCAGACGTAGTAAAAGAGCTAGGACAGAAAAATCTTTCGGTCCTGATTTCTTAACATACTTACTGGAAGAGGAGCCTCGAACTTTCAAAGAAGCAATGTCTACTCCTGAAGCTCCTTCCTGGAAAGAAGCTATCAATAGTGAAATTGAATCAATCCTACAAAATCATACAAGGGAATTGGTGGATCTTCCACCAGGCTGTAAGCCTCTTGGTTACAAGTGGATTTTTAAAAGGAAGATGAAGCCGGATGGTTCAATTGATAAATACAAAGCGAGACTTGTAGTTAAAGGTTACAGGCAAACTGAAGGAGTAGATTATTTTGATACTTACTCACCTGTAACAAGAATAACGTCTATTCGAATGTTAATAGCTGTTGCAGCTTTGTATAATCTTGAGATCCATCAAATGGATGTTAAGACTGCATTCTTGAATGGCGATTTGAATGAGGAAATTTACATGGAACAACCAGAAGGGTTCGTGGTTCCAGGGCAAGGGAAAAAAGTGTGCAAACTTGTGAAGTCTCTTTATGATCTAAAACAAGCACCCAAACAATGGCATGAAAAATTTGACAATGTAATGATGTCAAATGGATTTAAAATTAATGAATGTGATAAATGTGTTTATGTGAGAAACACTGAAAATGGATATGTCATTGTTTGTCTATATGTAGATGATATGCTCATCCTTGGTAGTAATAATGAAATGATCAAAGCTGCCAAGAAAATGTTGAACTCTAAGTTTGACATGAAAGATATGGGAATAGCAGATGTTATACTTGGAATAAAAATCACAAAGACATCTGAAGGATATACCCTGTCTCAAGGACATTATGTTGATAAAATACTTGAGAAATTTAACAAGCATGACGATCGTCTCGCTAAGACTCCTATAGATGCTAATCTTCATTTGATGAAGAATATGGGTGAAGGTATATCACAAGTAGAATACTCCCGGATCATCAGAAGCTTAATGTACCTCATGAACTGCACTCGTCCAGATTTAGCATATGCAGTTAGCAGATTAAGCAGGTATACTAGTAATCCAGGAACAAACCACTGGACAGCAATAGTTAGGGTACTTAGATATCTAAAATATACTCGAAATTATGGACTGAACTATATGAGATATCCAGCAGTTTTAGAAGGTTATAGTGACGTTAATTGGATCTCAGACACTAAAGACTCTAAGTCTACTAGTGGTTATGTCTTTACCCTGGGAAGTGCAGCAGTCTCATGGAAGTCATCCAAACAGACATGCATTGCAAGGTCCACAATGGAGTCCGAATTTATTGCTTTAGATAAAGCAGGTGAAGAAGGAGAGTGGCTTCGTCAATTTCTAGAGGATATCCCAATGTGGCCAAAACCTGTGCCAGCCATTTGCATTCATTGCGATAGTCAAGCAGCAATGGCAAGAGCACAAAATAATATGTATAACGGTAAGTCTCGTCATATTCGACGTAGACATAATACGGTTAGGCAACTGCTCTCAAATGGAGTTATCTCCATTGAGTACATAAGGTCAAAAGATAATATCGCGGATTCGTTAACCAAAGGTTTGACCAGAGAGCAAGTTTTAAGATCATCGAGGGGAATGGGATTAAAGCCTTTTAACTAAAGAGTCGCCTTAATGGCAACCCAACCTAGTTGACTGGAGATCCCAAAATCTAGGTTCAAAGGGACAACCGAATTATGTGTGACTCGTTAGTATCACTAAAGGAAAATTTTCCTACCCTTTCCTATGATGACATAGTGATGTCTGCAGCGCTAATCAGGTTAAGCTTTGCTTTTAATGATATTCATATCTTGGAAATCCAAGTGGGGTATAGCAGAATACTCTTAATGAGAATCACCTATATGAGTGTGAACTGGGCCGGTTCTATGGGAATTGGAAAAAGGCTAATTCTCTAGAGCACTCAGGAAAACCAGGTATTGTCCAGGGCCAAAATGGGCACAACCGATAGAACCAGATTGTGTAAGGAAATAAAACTGTGTGACAGACTGTTGTCTCGGTTTACACCAATGGCAGAATAGTTCAAGACATCATGTTCACTAATCAGCTAGTAAACCCGATCGTCTTTCACAAGGGAAGGTTCAAAGCCAAAAGCTACCTATCCTTTGCAGGATATTTTCAGTTTTGTACTCTCAGTGTCTGCATGTTGTTGCATGTTCGTTTTCAATTTCATTCATGTGGGGGATTGTTAGAGAAATGGTATTTTCACCATTAATTTCCGGTAATTTTGAGCTTTTATTAATGTAGGTCCCACACCTCGATTTGGGTGGGTCCGAGTGGCAACACGTTCCTTGCCATGTGGTGAACAAGAATATATACTCGGGTGGTCGAAACCATTTACGAGTGAATGAGAAATTGATACCGAAGTAGGCCTCATAAACATGAAAATGTTTTGTGTGGTTCCTATGAGTTGGTATCTAAAACCTTGTCCCACATAGGAAACTTAGAAGAGTTTCAATGTGTTTATAAGCTCTAAGTTGGAGACCTTGGGTTGGGCCCCAAGGGGTACCCAAGTTTTGTAGGAGGAGGAGTTATGGACAAACCCAAAACCATCACCACACGCGCGCGCCGCCGCCGCCGTTCGGCCGGGTCAATGTGGGTGTAACCCGTCCTTTATTTTTTGCTCCAAAATTTTTCAAATAAATTTCTGCGGGAAAAAAAATATAAATACCGAAATTTTGAATTCAAAATTTTCGGTTATTATCCTTCTTCAAATTCCGACCAGTTGCGACTGTTCTTCCTAAACGGTTTTGTCTGCTCCGGAAATGGCACTCCACTGCCTTTATATACTGCAATCCTCCATTCCGAGAAATACACAATTCTAACCCGTAACAGTCTTCTCCATTTTCTACTTTCGTTCTTCTTCATTTTTGCATCTAGTGTGAGTTCGAAAAATACATTCTGGTTCGCTGTACAAACAAAGGTTGCAGTGCTGCATCTGTTTGGGGTGATTGTTGAATCCTGGAGGCAGGACGTCCGTTATTCTCAAGCACCTAGGAGAGGACGAATTTCTGTCTTAAAGACACAGTGTTCATACACTGGCCTCAATCACAAATTCTTCAAAGTTTGATTTTACATAAAGTTGTAAGTGAACTCTTGTTCTGTATTTGGTTTTAATCTGTTTAATAATTCTGTTAAATTAATTTAAATTCTGTATGTTATATCTGGTTTTTTAATATTCTGTAAATTAAATATTTTCGGAGAGAAAGATTCCAACATGTATCACAATAGAAGTGAAAAATTATCCATTGTTATCCTATTTTCTTACTTTTTCCCTTATTTCAAGCTTTTTGCTCAAAGAACTAGTTTTTCAGTCAACTTGCAAAAATTCCAGAAAAATGCAGAAAAATATCTTTAACTTTTTTATGTCAAAACCTTCCTTTAAGTGTTAGCTTTCATGGAAAAAAGGGTTTTATTGAAAATGAGTGAGCAATTTGAGAGAAAATCCGTTTTTCGTAACAGTCGACGAATCTGGACGGTACTGGAGTATTTCTTAAATAACTAAAAATCTAGAAAAGTTATGAAACTTCTGAAAAATGTTTTGAAAACTAGATAAAATTATCTACAAACCATGGCAAGGCCAAGTTTGGGAAAAATCTAGAAATGTCTCTTAGATTGTGATTTTTAAAGTATATCTAATTTGGAAATTTATATTTGTTGGTGATCTCATTTTATTAATTTCAAGAATGTGCTTCTTATCGCTTGTTTGAGTTTTAGTATGGCAATTACATATATTATGACAATATTTCCTTGCAATGGTTACTTTGCTGATGCTCATCCTTGTATGAAAATTATTGTCTTGATAAATTGTTCTAACCTTAACTTAAAACATTTAACACAATCGGAAACTTAATTAGGGTGGTGATTGGGTTTCGATTACTTGAATTGTATTATGAGCAAAATGTTATGTTCACATTGAATTGGTTTGTGGGAAATATTCCCTATTTGAAGCAAGGTCTTGCGTAAGCGATTGTATCGTAACCCTAGGATGGATCGGTTGTATTCAGACTTTATGCGATGGTTTCAAGGTGTAAGCGAGCCCTAGGCACGGTTTGGGTGCAAGCGAGCCCACTTATTTGGCCGTCCCTTTTGAAGTCCTCGGTTGGTGCTACACAGTATATAATCGGCGTAGGCATCCAGGATAAGGTCTGCAAAGCAGGAAAATGGGGAGTACTGAATAATCCAAGTCCAATACTTGTGGTTGAGATGATGAAATCTCTTTGAGGGTTTCTAGATTACTAACATCTAATCTTGTAATCATTGTTTATTGAATGATTATCATGCTTCATTACTGGCTTGTTATACTTGTAATGGTGTATTAGATTGGGAGAAAAGGATGGAGTATGTGTTACTGGGCATTCAAAACTCATGACGTTTCATACTAGGTATTGAAGACTATTAAATCGGTCGAAGGCAAAGCTGAAGTACTTAAAGACGTATGGCTACCCTAGAAAATTTAGAAACTAGTTTTGCAAACATGTTTTGAGATTGTAAATGATAAATCCCTTATTGTATTTAAGATATGATTTTGTAATTATTATATATATCATTTGTAACCTATCCTTATACTTTGTCAACTCATGTAGACCTTATGTTGATATCTTGTCAAGATCTGTCAAAAAGATAACTTTGCTATCTAAGGTGGTTGGATTTAGAAGGAAAGCTATATTGACTCCTCCAACATTCTTAAGATCTTACTTGGTTATTAACCAAATGACTTGTTAGTAACATTTACTTCTCTTGTAACCTTAGATAAACCATATATTTATTTGTTAATATATTCCTTGATGTTTTTTATTTTTGGGGCATCACATCTATGGCAAAGTTTTATCATAAAAAAAATAAAAAAGCCTACTCTATTACAAAGTTTCGTCATCAATATCAACAAGAACAACAATCAACTCAAAAAAAATAATAAAGATTTGATTTGAGATATTCATATATCCAGATCTACCACAACAACAATAACAATAATAATCTAACAACTAAAAATAAAAACAGATCTAACACATAGTGAAATAGAGAGGAATAAAGAACACTAAGCAAACCTAATTATGGTTAAGGTTTCAACTAAAATGGAACCTAGATATGGATTTGAAATGGAGATGAATCTCAAGGAGGAGAAAATGAAAGAGAGAGAGGGAGAGAGAGAGAGAGAGAGAGAGAGAGAGAGAGTGTGTGTTGATTAAGACGTGACCGGAGCTCCGCTGCGTGCCGTCGGAAGACGGAGGATGAGTGTCTTTGAAGCTCTGAATCTGGAGACAGAGATAGAGAACACTGATTTGAAAGCAACAGTCACGGATCAGATCCACAATGAGAGCTTGTTACATACGTTGAAACCCTAGGGTGCACCAGTGAAGACAAAGAAGGTTGCGCCGAAGCCAAAGGTGGCATCGAAGTCAAAGAAAGCCGCGAAAAATAGCGAATGTGCAGTCGCGCGAGAAAAAAGGTGGTTGCGATGGTGGTGGTGAAAAAGAGGAGATGTGCAGAGAGAGAGAGAGTAGATGAATGGTTTTATTTTTTTATTTTTTGTTTTTTTTTTGCATTGTATATCATATATCTATACTATTATATATGTGAGCATACGACTTGGTGTCTAATAGTGTGGCGGCTTCTCCTTTTGCCATGTGGCAAATTTTTTTACAGAAATGATAAAGACCTCATTTTTCCCTAACCCTCACAACTCCTACAGACACATGTCAATGAGTGATAGAAGGAAAAAAAAGCAAAAAGCAAAAAGTTGGTCAATCCCAATACATTGGGGGTGGTGGGGGTTAAGAAAAAAGGGGGTCTCAACTTTTTTCCATTTTTTTTTATAAAAAATATAAAATTAAAAAAAAATACTATTTATATGTGAGCACATGATTTGGTGTCTAACAGTGTGGTGGCTTCTCCTTTTGACACGTGGCAAATTCTTCTATCCTAAAATAAAATAAAATAAAAATATTCAAAGACATGAAATAAAATTTGAACTCAAGACCTTAAGTTTCATTAAAAACACCCTTACTATTAAGATAACATATATATTATGATATCAATTTCTTTATTATTTATTTTTATACTTATTTATCTGAATTATACACGCATTGCGTGTGCCACCCACTAATATATATATATAGAGTATTTTGGTTATTTAATCTGAACTTGTCTTTATGGACAAACTAATTTAGCTTCGAAATGTCTCACTAAACAAAATTCAAAATTGAATTTTTGGCTCCAGCGCTATACAAAATTGACTTACGAATTTTCAGAATGTAATTCATTTTTTTATCTTCTAGTGAAAATTATTTTACACAACAAATATTTGACTTGCATTTTAACCGATCAACAATAGAAAATAAATACATCAAAACAAACAAAGTCTAATGTATTATAAATTTTGTTTTTTCAATAAAAAGGATAAATTACACGGTGCAGATGATTCAGCGATTGATCCATGAACCGCCTGTAAATTTATCTTCAATAACGATTAAATTTATCCTCAATAACGATTGGTCTGTTATATAACTTAACTGACCAACCGTCACTCCTCTCTCTCTCCATAAGCAACTTCGTCTTCTCAAGCACGGTCGACCTCTTCTACTCAAAATTCACGTCACTTTCTTATTCTAATCACAAACTCCAAAGCCACCGAATCGACTCTCTCGTTGTCTTCACACCTGAGCTTCACTTCACTTCAATATCTAGGTATATATATATTGGTATGTGTGTTCATGAAGGATTTATGTAGGTTTTAACAGATCAATTGATGTTTTTGATTGCAGGGGTTTGAATAATTTGATTTTTTTTTTTTTTTTTAAATTTTTTCGGAGCAGATCTCAGAGTTGAATCGACCATGTTTACGCGAATTGTCGGGAAGCCTAAGAAGGAAACAAATGCCCTAGCAACTATAGACAAATTAAACGAGGTATAATAATTACTACTCATCAGCTATTGTAACCATGTGTTCTTCTATAAAATTTGGTTTCTTTATTCATTAGGTAGATAGAACCTACAAAATCAGGTGGAATTTCTAAAATTTGAAGATCCATAAATATATATATATATATACTAATAGTGAGTACAATATGAAACTGATACGGCCATATGTCAAAATCTAAAAATTTAAGACACGGATATGGCTCGGATATGGATGATTCAACCTATTTGAAGTATTTTTCATTTATGGTATGTAATTGGTTGATTGCTTGATGAAAATTTTGTTAATTGCTATGGCAAAACTATAATGTTGTGCATAAACTTTGGTTGATGTAAGATTGTCTTATGTGAGCTTAATTGGGTCCAATTGTGGGCTATTTGTATTAAGCTGATCAATCTCAGGTGTGTTTGGGCTTGGCTTGAGCTAGATTTGAATACTGACGATGGTTACTGCTGGCAAACTTGTAAAACTTGCTCTATGTTTTAAACCATGTAACAATGCCATCAGATTCTACGCTGAATTTCTTCCATGAGAGCAAAAATTGAGCTTCGATTAATCTCATTGAAGTGCGAAAAATGGAAGATTATAAATTAATTTAGAATCAAGTCATATAATGTTTTTCTCTCATTGAAAGGAATCTCTAAAGTTTTTCCCTCTATTTTTGGAAGCAAAGGCAAATTGAACATCCAGCTTAATATTGATTTTCTTGATCATTAGATACCTTTGGCTGAATTTTGACACCTACTCGTAGTTCAGAAGTACGGTAACGGCTAATAGTGAGAATTTTGGATACTAGAAGAATTCAGAACATTGAGTTTACTTTGTTACACTCAGCTGTGATCAATAAATAGTAATCGGAAATAAATGTGAGAAGATCACTGAAGAAGTATGACAGTGTTAGGTGAATCTTTATTAGGAGTTTAAGATCTTCCTAAGTTACTTATTATTTGCCATGTCAGCAAGAAAAATGGTGTTTCTTCCGCCATGAAAGAGTTGATTTTTCATTTCATACCAATAGAGTGCTTTTGGTCATCTTTGTTGCATGTTGTTTCTTTGGTTAAAAAATTGTTTTGGCACTATGTGCAGACACTTGAAATGCTAGAAAAAAAGGAGAATGTACTTATAAAGAAAGCTGCTGCGGAGGTCGAAAAGGCTAAGGAATTTAGCCGAGTGAAAAACAAAAGAGGTACGATTAGAAATCTTAAAATATTGATTTGTGAAGGAACCATATTTTTGTTTTGTTTGACATTTTGTTGGGGAATTAACACTATAAGATTTGTGATGTCTGTTCTTTTCCACTTGGTTGTGGAATTGTTAGTTTTATGATTTTTGTCTCTGGGTTATCTGCTGTGGTTTTATAATCTTGTATATTCTTCTCATTTAGTTAGTGCATTTGCATGTATTACAGTAACGGCATTGTAACGCCCCAAATTTTCTAGCCCAAATGATAATGCAACAATCATGGCTCTCTTAAAGGAAACCAAATATAACTTCTCATACTTGCATTATATAATAATAATAGTTCCTCATGCGATATTACATTGATTCAACAAGAAGTAAATAACCAAATAAGCACCCCCAAGGGTTTACAATCTTCCAAAGCTTAAGCCCGGTACACAAAATGGTTATTCAAACCCACACATACATAGCCCTTGGCTTACAAATATGATCATAGCCAATGAGAACTTTAGTACTCTCAACACACACATTTCCATGCCCTTAATTAGGCAGATTCACCACGACTTTTCCTGCACAAAAATCCGGTAGGGTGAGCATAAAGCCCAGTAGAAAATCTTTAACAAAGTATATACATTTTATACAAGTCTCAAAAGATGAATGCACATACCATGGCATGTCTTTTTGAAAATAAAACACATCTTCATCTTTTGAAAACCATCATGCTCAAGGATGTTATGCAACTTCAACTGTTTAAAATTTATCAATTTAATTAAAGGGGCGGTAAATACAACTCTGGTAATCCCTAGGTCGGTGTCTGCAAGTAGACTATACGAGTACTACCAATTGTCATTTTTACCGGTATTAACCGGAAGGCTCGACACCTATTTGCGCGACTTTCTGGTCTTTCAGTAAGGACACTCAGGCCAACTTAAACAATTTCATCTACACCACCTATCAAGACTTACCACCGTATTTACCCCAAAACCATTTCATGAAAACCTATTTCCCAACATTTTTTTCTCAATACAAATTTCCAAACCTTAACATAGTCCAATGAATTGAAATGTCAATATATGCTTAATAATGCAATGCAACATTACTTCCATATTCAATTATTCCACACAATATACCATTGTAATCAAAATTCTCAATCCTCTTTTCAACACAATTCCGCAAGATGAATATATATATATACTTTTATATCCAATTCATTCAAGAGAATAACGTAATTCCCACATTTCGAGCAATCTCAACAATTTAGTCAATTCAAGACTAAATCAACATTTTGACAACAATTTTCAAAATAAACAACATTTCTCATTTTATTTCACAAAATTCGTCATTTATATATAAATAAACAATTTTCAAAACATCCATTTATTTTGGTACACAAAATAAATATGATAACATCTTACAAGGATTTTCAACATCTTTCAAAGAAAGACCCAATTTCTAGGTTTTCTTACCAAAACATTCATCTCCAAAATATTTAGAAGAATCTCCCCAAAATCATCTTTCTTCAATCAATATGTTTTACCTTCAATTTCTATTTTAAAAGGAAAAGAAATTAAACCCTCTTTCAAAATCACTCATCTTCTTGAAATCAACAATCAATTTCTCAAAGCTAATCAAAGGATGATTTTGAAAATCATCTAGATCTTGCAAAAACATATATATAACTCTAAGAAAATTTCTACCTCAAATTTTGAAGAAGAAATGAGATGAAACCCCCAAATCAACGGTGTCGAAACTCGATCTTCATCACACACAATGAAGCCCTCGAGATGATAACCAACTTTGGTGAAGAACTTAGGTCTAAATCCCAATGGATTTGGAGAAATCAAAGAGAGAAGATGACTTCTAGAGAAAGAAGCTCCCGATCTGGAATTCTGGAGAGTTTTAGAGAGAGAGATGACTGAAAAATTGATATGAAATATCAGATTTACAAACTGATATAACATGGTCCGCTCGAGCGTGGAATGTCTCGCTCGAGCGTCAAATACATTAACCCAGTACTTTTACAGACAGGCCAAACTTCTGAAACCAAACATTCTCCGCTCAAGCGCATAAACGGCCGCTCGAGCGGACAAGCAACTTCAAATGCATTTTGCATTTTTGTTTTGGGGGGCACTGCCCCTCAACCTTGCCAGGGCGCTGCCTTAGGACCCGCCAAGGGGCGCTGCCCCCTGGACCCCCGTGAGCTGACTAGGCAGCTCGACCACCGACCGGCCTACTCGAAGTGGCAAAACATGAAAGAAGGATCGAAACCGGGATCGCTACAACCTTCCCCCCTTAAAGAATTTCGTCCCCGAAATTTCAAATCAAACTACCTAAACAAAGGGGTTTCTAACGATCAAAGCCACGCTATTTCATTTTCAAATCACAATACTAACTTTCAACCAAATTCCACCATTTCCACCATGGTTATCTCATTAACAACAACCTCCCAAATAAACATAAACATGAAATTTCTCAAAAAGTAATGGCAATTCTAAACAACCTTATGCTTAAAACAACAACACACATATCAACACGTGGTTAACAACTTTAAATACGTTTTCCCTCAACACTAGGGAATATTACAAAGAAAAGCAACTTAAGCATTTTCAAATGAATCCGGATATTTGGAGCGGACTTCCGCCTCCCGTTCCCACGTCGCTTCTTCAATCCCATGGTGTCTCCACGACACCTTTACCAACGGTATAGTTTTGCCCCGTAGCACTTGCTCCCGGGTATCTAATATTTGAACTGGTCGTTCTTCGTAAGAGGCATCCTCATCTACCTCCAAGTCAACCCAATCAAGAACATGAGAAGGGTCGGGTTCATACTTTCTAAGCATAGATACATGAAATACGTTGTGAACTCCCGAAAGTTGTGGCTGTAAAGCTAACCGATATGCCATTTCCCCAATTCGCTCTAAGATCTTAAAAGGCCCAATGAACCTTGGAGATAATTTACCACTCTTATCAAATCTCATCAAACCCCGCCTTGGTGAGATTTTTAGAAACATATGGTCACCATTTTCAAAAGATAAAGGTCATCTCCTCTTATCGGCATAACTCTTTTATCGGCTTTGGGCCGTAACTAACCTCTTCCAAATGAGAACAACTTTCTCGGTTGTCTCTCTAACAATTTGCGGACCCAGTAACAGTGCATCACCCACTTCGGCCCAACAAACCGGTGATCTACAAGGTCGACCATATAAGGCCTCAAATGTTGCCATCCCAATACTAGCTTAGTAACTATTGTTGTAAACAAACTCAATCAATGGTAAGTGTCTTTACCAAGGCCCCTTAAAATCAAGGACACAAGCTTTAAACATGTCCTCCAAAATCTGAATGGTACGTTCCGACTATCCATCGGTTTGAGAATGATAAGCAGTGCTAAGAGTCAACTTAGTTCCCAACGCCTCTTGAAGGCTTTGCCATAACCGGACAGTAAAATGAGGATCCCTATCCGACACAATAGTCACAGGGATTCCATGAAGTTGAACTATCTCTCTAATGTACAACTCTGCCAAGCGTTCAACTGAGTTGCTAGTGCACATCGAAATGAAATGGGTAGACTTAGTCAACCTATCAACAATCACCCAAACGGCGTCATTGCCTCGTTGTGTTCTAGGAAGCCCAACTACAAAATCCATAGTAACACGCTCCCATTTCCATTCGGTTATTGGTAAGGGTTGTAACAAACCCGCTGGTCTTTGGTGTTCGGCCTTCACTTGTTGACAAGTAAGGCACTTTGATACAAATAAAGCGACGTCCTGTTTCATACCCCTCCACCAAACTAACGACTAAGATCATTATACATTTTAGTGCCTCCTGGGTGTACCGCAAGGCGTGAGTGATGGAACTCCCGAAGTACTTCCTCTTTACAAGATTCTGGTACAAACAAACGGTCTAGGTAACGTACACTCAGATCCGAGTGAACGTTCAAACCTTTCTCTTCCTTCCCATTGGCAATCTTAACATGGATTGATTCTACATCACGGTCTCCTCATTGTGCCTCTATGACCTTACTAACCAAGGTAGGTTGAGCATTCAAAGTAAATAAGGTAGCACTCTCTCCGGACTCACCCAAGTGCAAATCAAACTTGCCAATAACATCTAGCATATCCCATTCTTGAATGGCCACACTTGTCAAACTACTCACAGATTTTCGACTCAAAGCATCGGCCACCATATTGGCCTTCCTTGGATGATAGTGTAACTCAAAGTCATAATCCTCCATAAATTCCATCCACCCCCGTTATCGTAAATTCAAGTGTTTTTGAGAAAACAAATACTTTAGACTCTTATGATTGGAGAAGACTTCAAACTTCTCACCGTACAAATAATGCCTCCAAATTTTCAAAGTAAAAATACCGTGGCTAATTCTAGATCATGGGTGGGGTAATTTTTCTCATGAGTTTTCAATTGTCGTGAACCGTAGGCCACAACTTTTCCCTCTTGCATCAAGACACAACCAAGTCCATCCCTGGACACATCACAATAGACAGTGTAATTCAAACCCCTTTTCGGAATTATCAAGACCGGTGCGGTGGTCAATCTAGTCTTAAATTCTTAGAATGACTTTTCGCAAGCCTCACTCCACACAAATTTGATACCCTTTCTAGTCAACCTAGTCAAAGGTGCAGTTAGTCTAGAGAAGTCCCTAACAAAACATCGATAATACCCCACTAACTCCAAGAAACTCTGGATCTCAAAAACATTCTTGGGTTGTTCCCAATCTTGTACGGCATCTATCTTTGAGGAGTCTACTGTTACTCCCTCTCTTGACACTACGTGCCCCAAAAATTTTACCTCGGCTAACCAAAACTCGTATTTCTCAAACTTGGCATACAAACAGTATTTCTCAAGCAATTCAAGCACTACCCGTAAGTGAGCCTCATGTTCCTCCTCAGAGGTTGAATAAATTAAGATGTCGTCCACAAAGACGACCACAAAACGGTCCAAGTATTCCCGAAAAATTCTGTTTATCAAATCCATAAAGGAAGCAGGCGCATTGGTTAACCTAAAAGGCATTACAATGAATTCATAGTGGCCATAACGCGTACGAAAGGCCATTTTTTGAATGTCCTCCTCCCGAACTCTCAACTGATGGTAGCCTGACCTCAAATCTATTTTTGAGAAGCAACGAGACCCTCTAAGTTGGTGAAACAAATCATCTATTCTGGGTAGATGATACTTGTTCTTAACTGTAATTTTATTCAACTTGCGGTAATCAATACACAACCGTAATGACCCATCCTTCTTCTTCGCAAAGAGAGCCGGCACTCCCCAAGGCGATGTACTAGGGCGAATGAAGCCCTTGTCTAAAAGTTCTTGGAGTTGAATCTTCAACCCATGCAATTCGGCAGGTGCAAATCTATACGGTGACATGGAAATCGGTGCCGTGCCAGGCACTAATTCAATGCAGAACTCGATCTCCCGGTGAAGTGGTAAACTAGTAAGATCTTCTACAAAGACATTCGAGTATTCACAAATTACCCTTAGTAACTCAACACGAGCCTTGTCACTCTCACTATCCAAGAGAGTTGCAAGAAGGACACTAAGCTTGCTCCTACTACGACGGTCAACAACTGGTGACAAGGCTTTATCAACTCGGTTCTCTCGAAAATAGAAACGATCACCACCCGAAGTGCACACTGTAACTCTCTGACGGTAACAATCAATCACAGCTTGATAAGAACACAACCAGTCCATGCCTAAAATGACATCAAAACTCGACATATCTAGCAACACAAAAACAAACGGAAGTCAACGCCCGGCAACTTCTATTTCACAATCACAACAACCCCGGTCTAAATCAACTGTACCCCCAACAGGTGACTCTACTCTGAGTGGAGACACTAACTATGCTACCTCCAACCCCAATGCAGAAGCAAATGCAGTAGATATAAATGAATGAGACGCACCTGTGTCTATCAATACATTAGCCAAAGAATTACACACAACAAAAATACCTCTCACAATTGAGAATTCTGGCAACTGCTCTGGCACGGTAATAGCATACACACGCCCCTGTGGCCCCTGATTAACTTGCCCCCCTCTCGGAGCATAGGCCTGTTGTACCGACTGAGTCGAAGTGGCTCCCTGATTAGCTCGTGAAGCCCGAGCTAAATGAGCCTGCTGGTGGCTCTGAGTCTACTTCGACCCTGATGCGCCAGATGCACCTCCCAACTGAGGGCAAGTTCTCTTCATATGCCCCAGCTGACCACACTGATAACAATTAAATCCCTGCCCTCCATTCTAAGACTGAGACTGACTCTGAGATCGGTTAGGTGGTGGTGGCAACATCAGCTGTCCTCCACCCTTCTGTGGGCACGAAAACGCTTTGTGGCCCGGCTGGCCACACTTGAAACACGTGAAGCCACTAGATGTACTTTTTCCCGGAACCGTACTAGGCAAAGGAAAAGTGGATTTTGACTACTGTGGTTGTGATTGGAATGAAAAAGTACCCCTGCTCTTCTTATTCTGCCTATAGTCTCCTTGAGACTCTTGGCTCCTAGGCCTCGGACTCCGAAGCCTTTTCTCCTCGGCTTGTACGGAAATCTTAATGTATGTCACCGACTCTACAAGACGGTCATAGTTCTGAATCATGTTCCCAACAATCTTAAAGAAAATTTTGGTTTTCAACTTTTTCTCAAATTCATTGCAACGGCGCTCTTCCGTTGCTACCAACTCTGGTGCAAATCTAGATAAACTAGAGAAGACTGCCTCGAACTCGGCCACGGTCATGTCGAGTTGTTTGAGGTCTTTGAACTCTTGCCTCAATCTCTCCCTAGTAGCTAGAGGTAAATACTTATCTTGGAAAGTAACCACAAAGGCTTCCCATGATGGCTCCACCCTATCCTTGGCATACTTCCACCACTGACCCGCATCCCGTTTAAGGTAGTAACTTGCTAGAGTCACCCTCAACTCGCTATCATCTATATGAAGCATCTTGAACGTCTTCACAGTTTGTTCGAGCCACTCATCTGCTTTCTTGGGCTCGGGGCCACCATGGAATTCATCTAGTTTGGCCCGTAAAAACTCTCTAGTAAGGAAACTCGTCCTTGACTCCACGGTGTTCTCTCGGGCTTGATTCTCCGCCCTTAACAAGTTCATAGACTCCCTCAAAGTCCCCGCCATTTCTCGGGTTAGGGCCCCCATTGCGGTTTGACTCGCTTGTCCCACCTGCTCGGCCAAATTAGCTCGGCCTGCTTGCTCGGCCATATTAGCTTGGCCGAACCCTTCTTCTTGCATCAGAACCCTATGGACCGGTACCTCATGCACACCTCGGCAAGCCCTACCACGCCTCCCGCCTCTACCACCACGGACTTGACCCCTTCCTGACATCCTAATAAAGGACACAAGAGAAATAATTTAGCACATTAACTCATATGTGCTCGTAACTTGACTCACACGTTCAACTACAACAATTCCATATATTTTTCTACCATATACACAATTCAATTTCACTACATATAAGCACTTAGTCATGTAAACAAATACGGATCATTCTTTTATGATGAAATTTGTCCCACGAAAAATCAAGAATTCCTAGTAGAACGAGTAGTAATCAAGTACCCTTCTAATGACATCTCAAGGAATTTAACCGGCGCAAACAACATCCCAAAAGTTCAATCCCATACCCATTTAGTCACATAAGCATGTTATCACATAGTTGCAAAATGTATAACACTTCCTAAGCATGCTAGATGAACCCATTATGGTTAAACAACCACTTCCCACGAGCTCCAAGTATTCAAACTCGGTAGCTCTGATACCAAGTTGTAATGTCCCAAATTTTCTAGCCCAAATGATAATGCAACAATCATGGCTCTCTTAAAGGAAAACCAAATATAACTGCTCATACTTGCATTACATAATAATAATAGTTCCTCATGCGATATTACATTGATTCAACAAGTAAATAACCAAATAAGCACCCCCAAGGGTTTACAATCTTCTAAGGCTTAAGCCTGGTACACAAAATAGTTATTCAAACCCACACATACATAACCTTTGGCTTACAAATAGGATCACAGCAAATGAGAACTTTAGTGCTCTCAACATACACATTTCCACGCCCTTAATTAGGCGGATTCACCACGTCTTTTCCTGCACAAAAATCTGGCAGGGTGAGCATAAAGCCCAGTAGGAAATTCTTAACAAAGTATATACATTTTATACAAGTCTCAAGAGATGAATGCACAACACATGCCATGCCATGCCATGCCTTTTTGAAAATAAAACACATCTTCATCTTTTGAAAACCATCATGTTCAATGATGTTATGCAACTTCAACTGTTTAAAATTTATCAATTTAATTAAAGGGGGCGGTAAATACAACTCTGGTAATCCCTAGGTCGGTATCTGCAAGTAGACTATACAAGTACTACCAATTGTCATTTTTACCGGTATTAACCGGAAGGCTCGACACCTATTTGCGCGACTTTCTGGTCTTTCAGCAAGGACACTTAAGGCCAACTTAAACAATTTCATTTACACCACCTATCAAGACTTACCACCGTATTTACCCCAAAACCATTTCATGAAAACTTATTTCCCAACATTCTTTTCTTAATGCAAATTTCCAAAGCTTAACATAGTCTAATGAATTGAAATGCTAATGTATGCTTAATAATGCAATGCAACATTACTTCCATATTCAATTGTTCCACACAATATTCCATTGTGATCAAAATTCTCAATCCTCTTTTCAACACAATTTCACAAGATGAATATATATATATACTTTTATATCCAATTCATTCAAAAGAATAACGTAATTCCCACATTTCGAGCAATCTCAACAATTTAGTCAATTCAAGACTAAATCAACATTTTGACAACAATTTTCAAAATAAACAACATTTCTCATTTTATTTCACAAAATTCGTCATTTATATATAAATAAACAATTTTCAAAACATCCATTTATTTTGTATTTTGGTACACAAAATAAATATGATAATATCTTACAAGGATTTTCAACATCTTTCAAAGAAAAGACCCAATTTCTAGGTTTTCTTACCAAAACCATTCATCTCTAAAATATTTAGAAGAATCTCCCCAAAATCATCTTTCTTCAATCAATATGGTTCAAAACCTTCAATTTCTATTTTAAAAGGAAAAGAAATTAAACCCTCTTTCAAAATCACTCATCTTCTTGAAATCAACAATCAATTTCTCAAAACTAATCAAAGGATGATTTCGAAAATCATCTAGATCTTGCAAAAACATATATATGACTCTAAGAAAATTTCTATCTCAAGTTTTGAAGAAGAAATGAGATGAAACCCCCAAAATCAATGGTGTCGAAACTCAATCTTCACCGCACACAACGAAGCCCTCGAGATGATAACCAACTTTGGTGAAGAACTTAGGTCTAAATCCCAATGGATTTGGAGAAATCAAAGAGAGAAGATGACTTCTAGAGAAAGAAGCTCCCGATCTGGAATTCTGGAGAGTTTTAGAGAGAGAGAGGACTGAAAAAGTGATATGAAATATCAGATTCACGAACTGATATAATATGGTCCGCTCGAGCGTGGAATGCCTCGCTCGAGGTTCAAATACACTAATCCAATACTTTTGCAGACAGATCAAACTTCTGAAACCAAACATTCTCCGCTCGAGCGCATAAACGGCCGCTCGAGTGAACAAGGAACTTCGAATGCATTTTGCATTTTTGTTTTGGGGGGCACTGCCCCTCAATCCCGCCAGGGCACTGCCCTAGGACCCGCCAAGGGGCGTTGCCCCCTGGACCCTCGCGAGCTGATCGGGTAGCTCGACCTCCGACCGGCCCAGTCGAAGTGGCAAAACATGAAAGAAGGATTGAAACCGGGATCGCTACAGGCATCATTGCCTCAGGATACACGTAACATATCATAGTGTGTGTTTTGTTTTATATTTATTAGAACAGGGAAAAAAAATACATAAACATATATCTAAAACCCCTTTTATTTTTTGATTTTCTCTTATGTTCTTTTGATATTTGGAACTTTCTTTTTATAACCAATAATTAGGAAAAGGTATGATTGAGCGGGAGGATAGCATTGTGGTACTTTCTAGATTGGGTTGTAAATGTTAATAGATTTATTGGTAAAACCATTCAGCATCTGATTTATTTTTCTCTCTCTATCGAACTTCTATGTTAGTTCCTAGTCACCCATTGACTTGAACAGATCGCACTTAATAATAACTTCATGCTTCCTTGTCTGTACTTTTGGTGTTTGGGATGTTCTTGACAGATCAACAATTCTGAAAGCATGAATAAGCACAAGCATGACATTCTATACGTTCTGTTTTGTTCGTTTTTGGATCTTAAATGTTAAAAAGTTGCACTAGAAAAACCCTGTCAGCATCTTATTTGATTGTTTTCCTATTAAACTTTGCACCTTATTGCTGTTTGTTCAGCTGCAATACAATGTTTAAAGAGGAAGAGACTTTATGAACAGCAAATTGAACAGCTGGGAAATTTTCAATTGCGCATTCATGATCAGGTTCTGTTGCAATGTTTTACATTTGTATCATCAACTCATGTAATGTTCATGAGGAACTCTCTGAGTATGATGAATTTTGTGCTTAAATTTCAGATGATTATGCTGGAAGGTGCAAAAGCTACCACAGAGACTGTTGATGCTTTAAGGTCTGGAGCATCTGCAATGAAAGCCATGCAGAAGGCAACGTGAGTTGCAGATTATTGTTTTTGTAGCTACATTGATGTTGCTTTCAGTAGATTATATTACATTGACACTCTAAGGTTTTGACAAATATAGGGACAATCTCTCCATTTTCAAACCTATCACTAACGCTCCTCACCTTGAAAATATGCAAGAACACCCCTCATGGTAACAGAACACTAATAAATCTAACGGAAGATGGTGACGTAGGCAATTTAATATTCTAAAAATACCAAAAATGACCATATTGCGTATTGATCATTAATTAGACAAAAATACCCTTATTAGATGAAAATGAAAAAGACAATTATGTTCTTAAAATAAAATGCAACATTTAAAATTTTTAAGCATCAATTGAATTAAAGGTTTTATAAAAATAAATTTACATTTTAATATGCATTCCCTGACTCATGGGTTCATTATAACTGTTCCTCTTCATTTGAATAAATATTACCACTGTCATCCCCTGACTTTTAAAATTGCATAATAGTTACACTCATGCAGTTAATTAGCAGTTAGTCTTGTAGACGATTTGACCATAACGTCAACATTTTATGCATTGAAGTGTCCAACTAAGGGGTGTCCTTGTATTTGGTAGAAACCTTGGGATGTTAGCCTAATTGATCTTATTTAACTTAGAGGGAAAATAGAAGAATCGTTTCATGTCCATCAACCTACAACCTGACAGAGGTGTCAATGTAATTTTTGAAAAAGTTAGGGGTGTCCCTTTATTTGTCAAAGACCTCAAGGCGTGCCATGTTAACTTTTCATTTTTTTTTTTAATTAATTTGTTGTTGCCTTTGTAACTGACAATTTTTTAATTTAATTTGGAAGTATAGCTTGTTGTATGAATTGGTATCAGATTACCTGTAGGACATTTTAGGGAAAAGCTGATGGCTTAATTTGGCCATTGTTTTGTCTTCCATACAAATTTAATGTTTTATCATCCATAGAATTTTTAGGATCAATTTCTGTTGCTTAGATGTAGTTACAGGGCTTGGAACCATTGCTAGTTACGGTGAAATTTGAGATATCTTAAATCCTAAATACGTTCTTATGTAATGATCAAAATTATCTAATGCCACCCAAGTATGTGGTATTCATTTTCAGAAGACCACAGGACATGCCTTTATATGGACATATGGCAAGTCAGTTATTTTTTCCAAGAGAACTAGCCTTTGTGACTATCACATACCAATTTTGTAAGTCAACCTTTGGTTAAGCATTAGTTCCAACATGTCCAATTGCCTCTACTTGGATGGTGGTGAGAGATCTTTCAGCATATCTGCTTTAAGGTCAGAGGTGGAGCATTCTGTTTTATGCATCACTTTTTGCAAATATAATTTCTGTGTATAAGAAGTTTCCTTGACCTAAAGTATCTCCAACGGCATCTTATATAATGCAGGAATATTGATGATGTGGACAAAACAATGGATGAGATTAATGAGCAGACCGAGAACATGAAACAGATTCAGGAGGCATTGTCAGCTCCCATTGGTGCTGCAGCCGACTTTGATGAAGTATGTCTTTGCAATTTGTTTCCTTTGATTGAACTTCTTTCACAAATTATGATATGTGTTGCAACTTCAATCAATGTACAGGACGAATTAGAAGCAGAGCTCGAAGAATTGGAAGGAGCTGAGCTGGAGGAACAGCTTCTCCAGCCTGCCACATCTGCTCCTGCTGCTCCAGCACAAGTTCCAGCTGGCAGGGTACCTGCTCGTCCAGCTCCTCAGAAGAACACAGCTGAGGAAGATGAGCTTGCTGCATTACAGGCAGAAATGGCACTTTAAAGAGGTTACATACCCTTTTCTGATCTTTCAATTTTGATCCTCAATGCACAACTCATGGGAAAGTGGCTATTGTATCCCACAATGTCATTCTCACGAGGGAGTCACTTTTCCATGGGATGTGCAAATGTTTCTGAGGTTTAAAAAAAAAGAAGGATACAGGTTTTTAAAAATAAAAATAAAAAGTGTCAATACTTTTCATGTCCATCTTTTTTTTTTTGAAAAGATCCAAAAAAAATTAAAAATTGAAATATATATATATATTTTTAGGTTTTGAAGTCTGACAAGTCTAGTAGAACCAAAAAGTCAAAAAGTTTTTATTTTTTGTTTTTTAAATAATAATAAAAAAAAAAAAAGGCTAACAACAAAGGTGCTAAAAAGCAATTGCCAAACCCAAGTGGTCTTTGGGCATCCTATGGTATTTGATCAGGTTCATTTTGGTGTATATATAGGATCCAAAATGAAGTCAATTTGGTTTCTGAAACATTTGTAGCTGTATCATAGAGAATCAAATTAGTTTTACCAATGAATTATAAAATGCAGCATCGCCTGACATAGTTTTGAGGATAGGCACTTTAATCATGTTGTCTTTATGTTCACCATCTCATGTACATTCCATTTATTAGACAATGGTTATTTCCCATCTTTCCTGCATTCTCTGTCCATGTCAAGTGCAACTAGAGTCCACATTGCCTCCATGTATTTTGGTTTATTTTCACGACTGAAATAAGTTCTTAAGGCAGAATTTGGTTGAATTGGAGGATTTCTGTAATTGATGATGCGTTTAAAATCTTATGTCACGAGCTTTCTGTGTGCGGTGGAACTAACACCGTTGCATTTTCTGTCCTTGCAGTTATCAACTCAAGTGAGAAGAGCTTGTGTAAAAAGATTGATCTGCTACTGTATGATAGAGGCTGCCTATACTTTGCATGCCCAAATTTAAGTTTCTGTGTACATTAAGTAAATTCGATTAATCTTAAACAGGGATTATGCTGGGTGTTTTGAAGTGATATTGTCATTTTCCATTTGCATGCATCCTTTGAACAGGTAATGAAAATTCTCCAAGCTTTAGAAATTTCTGAATAAATGTAATAGTTGACCCAAATTTATTTATTTATTTATATTATTATTATTATTTGTTTTTGGCTTAAGAGGTTGGGTGTTTAGAAGGGGGAGGAGGACATAGGAAGAGTTTCAATGGAAGATCTTTGATTCTATATATTACCATGAGTGTCCTTGTAATGAGATAAATTGGCATGGAGGGTTAGCTTAGTTCTAATTTATAAATAAATAAAAGGAATTGCCTGCCTAACTTCTTGGTAAAAAATTGACTTGTGATTAAAGAATTTTGTTAACTAGTGTTGTGAGACACTTGTTAATAAAGTGGAAATTGTTGCATATTTTTCATGAGAATGCGTGTCAAAAGCTTTGTTAACGAATGACCTGGTGACAAAACTCATTATTTAATGGAAGATATACCGAGGTAGTATGAATGCTAGAAATCAAGAATTCAAGCACAAAAAGCTATGAAGAAAAATCATTCTTAACTCAGGTAAGTCACTGCTAAGCAAGCATGAAACAAGCGCGCACACAATTAACGATATGTTTATTACACATTATTTATAATAAACATTATTTGAAATTCTAGGAATAAAATGCATTTTTTAAATAATCCCCCCGTCATGTGAATAATTCAAAAGTTGAACAATTCAAACTGTTTTTTTTATTTTTCTTAACAGTTAATTGGTGACGTGGGTTCAAGTTACGAGAATCAAAGAGGACGGTTACCTAACTACTATCTCTTTCATGTATATATAGAGAGTTAATATTAATATATACTTATGAAATATGAAATATAATATACTCATTGGATGTTCAAAAAAATTTCACACAGGATTTAAAAACTCAAGTTGTGGAGTCAACAAGTCATCTCAGCTGGGGCCTGGAAAAGATATCAAACTGAGAAGCATTGATTAGAACAGCATGCATGCAAAATATTCACCTAACTTGTGGTTATCAAACAGAGTTATATTAATTCGTCCAAAAAAAAAAAAAAAAAACACAGTTATACTACAAGCTATAAAAAAAAATAATAATAAAATAAAATAAAATAAATAGTTATATTATGAACTCGGAATTATTGTTCCGAATTGTCTCAAGAATCATCAATGTACGGTCGAGATTCAATCTATGAGTGAATCTCATAATATGTATTCAAATCTCAGTCTTACTTTTTTTTGTTTTCTGAGTAAATTATTGACCAAAATTTTGGGACCCTAGAGATTTTCTATGAAACACGAATTATTGAAGGTTTCAATGTCAAAGATGATCGGTGAAAATGGCCCACAAATAATATGTTCTTATTATACTGAGTTTAAGAAAATATCGAAGGACCACATTGGTTCTATAACGTCAACTTATTTACTTTATTTGTTAAAAAAAAAATTTACAAATGGTGTAATTTTATATTATAATTTATTTTATTTTTTTAGTTTATTTGGCCAAAAAAAGAGTAAAATTTAAAATTTATATAATAAGGCAAGATGGTTTTTGAATTTGTCTTACACACATTTGTCCTATTAAGACATTTGAACGGCTCAGATCTATTCAAAATATAAAATAACGGCTGAGATATATTTTCTAAAAAATATCTTACATGTACATTTTTTATTTTCCCGCTTCTCTCTCTTAGTTCTTCCTTTTCTCACCTATCTTTCTATGATCCCATGATCCACCTTCCTCTCTCTTTTCTTTTTATTTTTTTTATTTTCTCCCATTTTTATTTTTCTCTCTATTTGTTTATTTTTTTTTATTTTCTTCTTTTTGTTCACTTATTTTTATTCATATTATATGGAAAAATCTGCGATCCCAAAATTAGGAACCACATTTGACTATGTATAATGGAGATTATATTAATGAATTTTTCAATCCACAAATTAAATGAATTTGAACAATTAATTATTATTTTTAAATATATTGAATACCTGATAGACTTCGTAAATTTAAGGCTCATATGAATCTTTAACATCTATATAATAAAATAGGATGGTTTTTAAATTTGTCACATACACATTTGTCATACTAAGATATTTGAACAGCTCAAATCTATGCAAATTATAAAACAACAGCTGAGATATATATTTCAAAAAATATCTTATATGTACATTTTCTATTTTCCCGCTTCCCCCTCTTACTTTTTCCTTTTCTCACACATCCTTCTATGATCTCATGATCCCACATTCCTCTCTCTTTTCTTTTTATTTTTTTATTTTCTCCCATTTTTATTTTTCTCTCCATTTGTTTATTTTTTTATTTTCTCCTTTTTGTTCACTTATTTTTATTCATATTATATAGAAAAGTATGCGATCCCAGAATTAGGAGTTAGATTTTACTGTGTGTAGTGGAGATTATATTAATGAAATTTTTAGTCCACAAATTAAATGAATTTGAACAATTAATTATTATTTTTAAATATATTGAATGCCTGATAGACTTCGTAAATTTAGACTTCATATAAATATTCAACATCTATATAATAAAGTAGGATGCTTTTGAATTTGTTCTATACACATTTGTCATACTAGGACATTTAGACGGCTCAGATCTATTCAAATTATAAAACAACGGCTGAGATATATTTTCCAAAAAATATCCTACATGTACATTTTCTATTTTCCTACTTCTCTCTCTTACTTTTTTTCTTTTTTCACCCATCCTTCTATGATCTCATGATCCCACTTTCCTCTCTCTCTTTTATTTTTATTTTTCTCTCTATTTGTTTATTTGTTTTTATTTTCTTCTTTTTGTTCACTTATTTTTATTCAGATTATATGAAAAAGTCAGCGATCCCAGAATTAGGAGGCAAATTTTACAGTGTGTATTGGAGATTATATTAATAAATTTTTTAGTTCACAAATTAAATGAATTTGAACAATTAATTATTATTTTTAAATATATTGTATACCTGATAGACTTTGTAAATTTAAATCTCATATGAATCTTCAATATCTATATAACAAAGCAGGATGATTTTTGAATTTGTCCTATACACATTTGTTCTACTAGAATATTTGGACGGCTCAGATCTATTCAAATTATAAAACAACGGCTGTGATATATTTTTTTAAAAATATCTTACATGTATATTTTCTATTTTCCACTTCTCTCTCTCTCTCTCTCTCTCTCTCTCTCTTACTTTTTCATTTTCTCACACATCCTTCTATGATCCCATAATCTAACCTTCCTCTCCCTTTTTTTCTTTTTATTTTTTTTTATTTTCTCCCATTTTTATTCTGTCTCTATTTGTTTTTTTTTTCTTCTCCTTTTTGTTCACTTATTTTTATTTATATTATATGAAAAAGTCAGCGATCCCAGATTTAGGAGCCAAATTTTACAATGTGTAGTAGAGGTTATATTAATGAATTTTTTAGTCCACAAATTAAATGAATTTGAACAATTAATTATTATTTTTAAATATATTGCATACCTAATAGATTTTGTAAATTTAAATCTCATATAAATCTTCAACATCTATATAACAAAGCAGGATAGTTTTTGAATTTGTCCTATACACATTTTGTCCTACTAGGACATTTGATGGCTCAAATCTATTCAAATTATAAAACAACAGCTGTGATATATTTTCTAAAAAATATCATATATGTATATTTTCTATTTTCCCGCTTCTCTCTCTCTTACTTTTTCCTTTTCTCACCTATCATTCGATGATCCCATAATCCAACCTTCCTCTCCCTTTTTTTTCTTTTTATTTATTTTTATTTTCTCCCATTTTTATTTTCTCTCTATTTGTTTATTTTTTTATTTTCTCTTTTTTGTTCACTTATTTTTATTCATATTATATGAAAAAGTATGCGATCCCAAAATTAGGAGCTAGATTCTACACATGAATTTTTTATTCCACAAATTAAATTTGAACAATTAATTATTATTTTTAAATATATTAAATACTTGATTAACTTCGTAAATTTAAACCTCATATGAATCTTCAACATCTATATAATAAAGCATGATGCTTTTTGAATTTGTCCTATACACATTTGTCCTACTAGGACATTTAGACGGCTCAGATCTATTCAAATTATAAAACAACGGTTGAGATATATTTTTTAAAAAATATCCTATATGTACATTACTATTTTCCTGCTTCTCTCTCTTACTTTTTCCTTTTCTTACCCATCCTTCTATGATCTCATGATCCAACCTTCCTCTTTTTTTTTTTTTTCTTCTTCTTTTATTTTTTTATTTTCTCCCATTTTTATTTTTCTCTCAATTTGTTTTTTTTTTCTTTCTCCTTTTTGTTCACTTATTTTTATTCATATTATATGAAAAAGTCAGCGATCCCAGAATTAGGAGCCAAATTTTACTGTGTGTAGTAGAGCTTATGTTAATGAATTTTTTAGTCCACAAATTAAATGAATTTGAATAATTAATTATTATTTTTAAATATATTGAATACCGAATAGATTTCGTAAATTTAAACCTCATATGAATCTTCAACATCTATATAATAAAACAGTATGGTTTTTGAATTTGTCTTATACACATTTGTTCTATTAGGATATTTGGACGGCTGCAGACCGCCTGAACTTCCTCTGTGCGCGCCCCTTTTTGGAGAGGGCGCGGATTTGGGTTCATAGCTACTATAGTTCGGACTCTTGTCACGGTTCTGTATCTAGTCTCACAAAGTGCAATGTAAGACTAATAAATCACCAAAGAGTCCAAATCTGGCAAATCATTTTGGAAAATCGATTTTAATCAAGAAGTGCCAAACATGGACTGCTTTGCCAGATTACAAAGTTGCCACCTAAATGTTTTGTTTTTTTGGGAAATTTAGGAAACCCTGACTTGTGCCTAAAGCCACGTGTCCGTCATCACCAAAGTTGCTTCAGCTCGGGAACTTGGGTACGAGGGGGGAAGGTCATGAAATGAGCACCCCCGCTCGCCCGATCAAAGGATCGGCCTCTACTAATCATGATATGTTGTTTTGAAAACACATGTGTTCTTATTTCGATTATTTAGCTAACTTACTACGTGATGCGCACAGCATACAAGTATAGACTAGATCGCCTAAATTGGAACAAAACAATTCAATGTTTGTTTTCGAAAATGGTTTAAATTTGCCACCCTCAAGTGGGCTTAGAAATGCGGATTCGCCACCAAACAAGATGGGCTTAAAACATGATGATTTGCCACTCCAAGTGGGCTTAAAACTCATATTTTGATGAATTGTTCTAATTCAAGTAATGAAGCCTTCATCCACAGGCATTCATGCGGTTATAGTAATTAAGCAAATAGCTTCATGGCAAGCATGCTATCATAGCAACACTCACACACATGTAAGTATGCTAAAGCGTAAACACTTACAGTGTACTCCAAGCCAAAATATAGAACTAGTTAGAAATCATGCATGATCCTAGCTATGTTAAAATGCCTAATGCTAGGGGTGGGCACAGGTCGGTTGCGGCCACGGAACCTCCAATCCGCCATCCGTCCGCCAGATTGGTGGATTGGAGAAAATCAATCCGCATCCGTCCGCCAATCCGGTGGATGTGGATTGAGCGGATTGGCGGTTTGGTGGATGAATGCGAATCGGTTTGGCGGTTTAAAATTTTATAAATTTTTAACATAATTCAACTTGTGCACTTCCTCAAAAAAAAAAAAAAAAAAAAAAATGAAAGTATTACAGTCAATGACTTAAAAAAATATTACAATCATTGCATGCCTCATCCAAAGCAATAAAGTTTGAAACTTTAGAATATCACAATCACTGCATACCTCATCCATATACTATAATCACAGCATGCCTCATCCACATAAAGTATTACAATCTGTGGTTCTTAAAATATAAAAACAATTCAAACCACTAAAATCATGACAAAGTAGTAGTAGAGATTGTATGTCTCTGTATTGTTACATCTATATCTGTTTTTGAAAACAAAAATCAACCATCATATTTCATATTTTCTATTTATTATTTTTAGAGATAGATTTAAAAATAAAAAAATATAGATAAATAATACTTTTATTTTTTTCAATTCAAAAAGATATTCAAGTTGAAAACTTTTTTTCAACAGAATATTTAAATTCTTTTTTAATGAAAACACAAACAGAATATTTAAACAAACTGAAAACACAAAGTCTTATAAATTACAAGGTGTGGCTCGCGGTTTGGCGGTTCGGTTGCGGCCAAAGGAATCTCAAATCCGCCATCCGTTCACCAGATTGGCGGATTGGAGAAAATCAATCCTCAACCGTTCGCTCGTCATCATGCATCCGTCCAAAATGTGGCGGATCGGATCAGTTTGGTTTAGTTCGGTCGGTTTTTGGCGGATCGATATATCCACTGCTTATCCCTACCTAATGCAACACATGCAAAAATGCAACTAAATAGGCTCGGCTATCTAAGATGGCGTATGAATGTAATGATTTGATGCACGTATTCACATAGTATTGAAAGTCAATGCAGTTTGAATGATGCGCCGAGTCTAGTGCATACAAGACAAATGAATGATGTAAACATGCAAACATAGGTATGCTAATTGAAAATGACCCTAAACTAACCATCGAAAGCAGTTAAGTAAAAGGGAGAAAGACGTGGGGTTGGAAGACATTCACACACACGCACACTTATCACAACATTTGCCCTCTCGACGGAGGGTCCGAATGAATTAGCTAAGTTAATCTAAGCTAAGCTAACTAACCAATCTAATTAAGCCAATTAGATTAATTATACACAACAAACGAATAACTAGTAAACTACTTACTAATTATTACAACACTTAATTAATTAACAAACTAATTAATTAAATTACCAATTTAAGCTAACTAACAAGTAAAGCTAATTACAAATCATACTGCCTCAGCTTTGTTCAAGAGGTTGAAGATGCATGCTCGGTTGGCGTTCACTCGGAAATCCATTACCATGCTGTCAATTGCCTTTGTTTGCACTTGCTTTGATCTTTGAAAATTGTGCCAACCTCCAGACTGCCTTTACTTTAAAATAGAGAATCTGTTAGTGGGCTGCCAGCCACTAAAACTGACCGGTCGGCTAGTGCTACTGGTCGATCGGCTAGTAAAACTGGCTGGTCGGCTAGTTGCTTCTCCAAGCTTTTGGTTTTGCTGCAACAGAAAACAATAGAGGCACAACAATGTATTTGCAAGACAATGTAGGCACTGCCACTCTCCCAATCATGTCTCAAGCTCAAAGGAGCGTGGTACTCGGCTCTCAAGCCACCAACCAAGCATTTTCAATGCATGGTGGCCAAGAACCAAGCTTATACCATGTTTATGAATGCACAAACAACACACAAAGAGCTTCCACCCTATCATGCTTGATCAAGGGTGTTAGTGACCAAGAAACGTGACACGTTTCATCACTTCAAATATGAAACGTCTCATATTTCTTGTGTTTGGATTAATGTCCGATCCAAACACATGCAATGCAACACACATATGTTATCTTGGCATGTTTTAGCTGACTCAATTCTTGTTTATACATTTTCCATTACCAATCCATTCTTTAATTGGTTAAGTCCAATGTGCAAGTCTTCTAAGGAGAGGTAGTCAACCAAAAGAATGGTTTAAGGTATAGAAGAGACCATGCCTTTGACTAGAAGGAACCCTCAAAAGAGGGTTAAAGCCATTTAAGCACGAGCCTCAATCCCAAGCTCAAACACAAACTCAAGGGTCAACCAACTCTCAAATCAAATGGAAAAAAAAAAAAAGGAAGAAAAGAGAAAGGTGGCAGATATTTAGTGCTGAAGTGGTATGCTAAAGACCTTAAAGCATGCAAGCATAGCATGTTGAGGACCAAAAACATCAAAGCTAGTAAAGAGCAAAACACAAGAGGCATGCAATACATAGCACAAATGACCAAACCAACTTTGGACAGAACTCAATCATGCCAAAATAATGGTCTAAACATGCTAAACTAAAATAGGAGCTCAAAATGCTAGAAGAACATACACACATGTTGGCCTATAAGCAAGGCATAATACACAACCCTCAAAAGTTATGAAGAAGTGAAGTATATGAGAGTGTGACTACACTACATACACTGAAATTACATGCTAAATGATGCCATACTATGCAAACATCACATGCATAACATGTTAAAGGCCTCAAAACTCAAAGCTAATCAAGGCCCTTTACACTACAACCATACTAAACAATGCTCAAATGACCTTGACCATTCAAAACAGACCTAAGGCAGGTCGAAACAGTAGCAAAAACATGCTAGACTTGCAGCATAGATAGCAAGAAAGATATGCTCATGTATTGGCTCACAAACAAGACATGAGGCTCAACTTCTCAAAAGCATTGAAAGAGTGATACATATGAGAGTATGACAGTGATATATGCTCTAAAATCACATATTAAATGATGCCAAATCATGCAAACAACCCAAGCAAAGCATGTTAGAGGACTCAAAACACAAAGCTATTAAAGCCTATCATGCTATAGCCATACAAAGCAAGCCTCATATGACCTAAACCACTCAAAACAAAGTTAAAGCATGCTAAAGCATGAGTAAAAGCATGCTGGAGTATAGCCAAAATAAGCTAGAATGATGGGCTACAGTAGCAAGCATGCAAAACTAGTGAGCAAGATTACACTACAAGTGTAAAGAGCAAGCGACCAATGATCAAACAAACCAAAAACAGAGTTATGATAGGTCTAAAAAGTCACAAAAATATGCTTGAACAAAGCCACAAAGAAGTAGAAACACATGCTCATTTGGTGGGCCATCAACACATGCAAACAAGACAAGAGGAGAGGGGACCACCCCCTCCTATTTGGGACCTCAAAACCACATTTCCACCACTGAAATTCCTCTGAAATTCAGTGGTTAAAAGGCCAAAAAGAAATAGTTTGAATAGCCTTAAAAGGTGGTACAAAAACTTAGCAAATAAGCAACCAAAGAGGGTAGACCACCCCTAACCCTAACAAGGACTCAAACCAACATTCTTAACACTTAAAAATAGAACTTTTTGTAGTTAAAAACCAAGCCTAAAAAAGCATGCAAAGGTGGCTAATATGGTATACAAAAATAAGCTTAAAAATGGAATATGCTCACCCTTGAAGTACAACAGCAAGAGAACAACTTCTGAGCCAAAAACCAGCTTTAGGAGGCCCAAACAAGTCTTAAGGAATCTCAGCTCCAAGGTCAAGATGTTTGGCTAAGAGGGTTGTGTGCAAATATGTTAAGAACACTCACTTTCAAGCACTATAGAGTATAATATATATATATATATATATAGAGAGAGAGAGAGAGAGAGAGAGAGAGAGAGAGAATTCTAGAGAGGGAGTCAAAATTTGCTTCCAAAATTTCTGAATCTCAAACAAGGGGGAGGGACCTCCCCTTATATAGGCAATGCAAGCAAAAGCTTGCTTGACAAGCCTAAAGCTTGTCTCCATCCTTCCATACACGTGAATGGAGGATAGCTTCAATGCCCAATAGCTGGCTCAAAAGATCTGAAAATATCATAAAAAAGAGAAAATTGGCTGCCAGCCAGTTCAAGTGTCCGACCGGCCACTTCAACTAGCTGACTGACCACTCCAACTAGCTGGAAAGGAGAAAAAGTGGTTGGGAAATGCCAAAAGTGGCCAGCAAGGCCCCACTCTCCTTCAGCCAAAAGGCACCAAGGTTTGGCCTAAAAACAAGGCCAAAACACAGAGGGTTTAGAGGCTGAAAGACAAGGTGCTCAGCCGAGACCTTCGAGCACTCAAAACTAGCCCAAACATGCGCAATCATCGAGTGCATAGACGATGACGTCTGGGTCTTAAAGTCGGTCAAAAATTGGGTGTCTACAACGGCTCAGATCTATTTAAATTATAAAACAACGGCTGAGATATATTTTTCAAAAAGTATCTTACATGTACATTTTCTATTTTCCCGCTTCTCTCTCTTACTTTTTCCTGTTCTCACTCATTCTTCTATAATCCCATGATCCAACCTTCCTCTCTCTTTTTTCTTTTTATTTTTTTATTTTCTCCCATTTTTATTTTTCTCTCTATTTGTTTATTTTTTTTATTTTCTCCTTTTTATTCATATTATATGGAAAAGTCTGCCATCCCAGAATTAGGTTCCAGTTTTTACTATGTATAGAGGAAATTATATTAATGAATCTTTTTAGTCCACAAATTAAATGAATTTAAACAATTAATTATTATTTTTAAATATATTGAATATCTGATAGATTTCGTAAATTTAGATCTCATATAAATCTTCAACATCTATATAATAAAGCATGATGGTTTTTGAATTTGTCCTATACACATTTGTCCTACTAGGACATTTGGACGTCCCAGATCTATTCAAATTATAAAACAATAGCTGAGATATATTTTTCAAAAAATATCCTACATGTACATTTTCTATTTTCCTGCTTCTCTCTCTTACTTTTTCTTTTTCTTACCCATCCTTCTATGATCCCATGATCCCACCTTCATATCTCTTTTCTTTTTATTTTTTTTTATTTTCTCCCATTTTTATTTTTCTCTCTGTTTGTTTTTTTTTTTTTTCTTCTTTTTGTTCAATATATTTTACACATATTTCTATATAATGTTTGTATGCTTGTAATACACTAGGACATTACGGGTATACATACAATTTCCATATAATTATATAAGCAAAAGCAGTATTGTATGTATGCCCATGAAAATTGTATATATGCTAGGCACATCTATCTTGTAACGCCCCTAAAAATACAGTAAATATGATCCAAAGCATAACTAATGAATACATCAATCAGAGTATAAAATCTCTTTCATTATATGAAGATGATAATACAAAAGAGTTTAACATAACTAAATGTGTAACAACCTAAATTTTTAATTATTTTGTAAAATTTATACTAATATTATTTAATCACAGTTGGAAAAATATATGATTTATTTTGTATTATTATGTGTAATTTTATAAAAATAATGTAATTAATACGAAATTTAGGGAACTAATCTACACTTATCCATTTGAGGGATAAGATTCTAGCTTGATGATGGCTGCAATTGAAGAGGTTACGTATCACCAAATGTGTTGAGCAAGTAGTAAATTTAGTATAAAAGGAGGAGTGTGGCTATGAATGGAAAGAATGAACAAAAAACAGAAGTAAGGAAAGGAGAAGAAATACTAGAAGTAAAAAAGAAAGAGTGAGGTAT
This sequence comes from Camellia granthamiana, assembly GCA_036172215.1. NCBI lineage: Eukaryota > Viridiplantae > Streptophyta > Magnoliopsida > Ericales > Theaceae > Camellia > Camellia granthamiana. The sequence goes on along the minus strand of CM069916.1, from coordinate 21,706,189 downwards.
TAATTTTAAGGTGAGCTATATTATACCTTGAGTTACCATAATATATTTTACGTATGCTTTGACTTACTATAATTTATTTTATACAAGTTATGTTTTATAAGTTATATTAAAATTTCAATTAGGTGGATTAATTTCTGAACTCTATTTGTTTAAAATAAAACACATGGATATGTTTGTTTAAATTTTAAAGAATATGTAACAATAACCTTATAAATAATTATGTTTTGTAAGTACTATCACGGGAGTCCCATGCCTTGGGGGATTTAAATAAACCATTGGTTTCTGTTTGGTCACTTTGTGGCCCTCTATTGTCATGGATCTATTGACCTCTGTTCTGTGCGGAACAAAGTGCTGTGCGGAGATAAGCGCTACACCATTGTGGGAGCCACCTCTATAATTCGTACAAGCCACATATTGAATCCGTACCTTTGTTCTAACAGTCACTCTTGTGACCTCTGTTCTATTCTGTTCGGTACCGTGGTTATGGTTATTTATTTACATAATCTCAGTTTTGTTACTTAAATGATTATTTATTCAAACTAAGTTATCTTAATATTTTAGTTACATAACTATCCATGGTTATTTTGTGTCCCTTATACTCTTGGCATAATATTTCTCATTCTGCCATGTGCTTATAGCTGTTTACCAATTTTCAGGAAATAATGCAATTCAGAAATAGCTTTTGAAAAGTCTTAGACGCGGGGCTGTGGAATAAACATACACAGCACTTTTATGACATTTTTATATGTAATTATCGGCCTTTTGGTCAATAAATTTTGTAATAAAAATATAAGCTCCAATGATTATTTTGGTACCCTCACTTAAATATTATTTTCGCTTGCGTTTATTAATTTGTTCAAGAATTGGCCGGAGGTAACTTCAGTTACTAGCCATCACGATACTTAACCCTTGGGTACTGGGAGCGGGTCGTGACAAAATGCCCTTCGGGCTTACACCTTTCCAAGTCTTGACTTGGTTATAACAAAAGGAGACTAGCTCATACAAATTTAGCCCTAGGCTACACAAAAATATAACAAAACAAGAAGCTCTTGCTTCTCAAAAATTCCTCCAATGTTATTGTATAGCGATCCCGGTTTTCCCTCCATTGGTTATTGTATTTCGGGACTCGGTTCTGTAGATGTTTGTTATTGTATAGGTTTCATTTCCGTCCTTTAATTCTTTGTATTTGAGTTTTGGGATGTGTTGGGCAGGTTTGTAACAGGTTGGGAGTGTTTTGAAACAAATGGTTGCTGCCCAGTTTTTGGTGTCTTCACTCGAGCGAGGCTTTTGTCGCTCGAGCGAGATCTGTGTTTTAGTACCTTTGCTCGAGTGTGCGTTTGAGTCTAAGTTTGGACCTGAAGGTTGTGTTTCTTGGCTTGAGCGAGATTTCCTTCTCTCGAACGAGCGAGGACTATGTTTTGGGTTTCTTCGCTCGAGCGTGCTTCTGGGTTGTAGACCTGAAGCTTTGTGTTGTTGGCTCGAGCGAGGCTTTCTACGCTCGAGCAAGGTTTCTTTGTGTCTGGTCGCTCGAGCGACCACTCCTTCGCTCGAGCGAGGCTCGATTATATCAGTTCGCAGCAGCAACTTCTTCTTCACTTTTTCATCATCTCCTTTATTTAAACCATAGATCCGGCTGGTCCCTCTCTCTCTACATATCTTCTCTCTACAAATACTCCATATTCTAGGAGTCTCCTACCCTAATCCCTTTGTGAGAAAGGTGGAGCTTAGTGTGGGCTACGCTTTAATAAGAAAATCATTGGGTTTGGAGCATCTTAGGTTTTCTTCATCTTCTCCATATGGTCTCTTCACTTGAGGTAGGGATACCCTACTTCTTCTTATGAGTTTTGACATAGATTTTAGTCATTTTGTATAAATGGTGGATAATGAAAATTTTGGGAAGTTTAGGGTTTTATTTAAAGTCATAAAAAGGGGGTTTTCAAGTGTTAAACTCAATGTGTATGTGAGACCTTGGAAAATTGAATTATCGTTGTTAAATTGATGAAATTGAACCTTAGGGTTGTTATTTTGAAAATGGGGGAAAATGCCCTAATTATGTTTGGATAATTAATTTGAATAATTAATTTGGGGAAATGTGAGATTGAGTTGCAAATCATGAAATTGGGAAATTATAAAATTGAATGGTGTGGTTGGATTGATTAATCACTCACCTATGAAAATGTTGATAATTTATCTATTGGATTAATTTATTATCTGTATAAAGATAACTGTTTTGGGCTATCGGTGGAGGATAGTTTTGATTGTTGTAGACACTGCATGTTGATTAGGGAAAACTGAAACTAATCACCTGGAATATGTCGTTGAATATGACGGTTGGCATAATACATTGAATATGTGCCTGGATTGATCATTGTATATGATAGACTGTTTAAATACATTGCATGTGTATCTTGTTTGGGAAGAGATAGGGGATGTACTCCACGGTTTGGGAGGAGATAGGGGATGTACTCTCAAACCTATTTGGAAGGAGATAGGGGATGGACTCCATTGATAATTAAGTTGGCCGGAGTGTCCAGGGTGAAAGTCCCGAAATTCTAATTATGTTTGCATAACGTAGATAATTGAAGTATTAAAATGTTTTAATATTAGTTGTAGTCTCATTCGAATTGTGGATAATGAAAGTATTTTAATATGAGTTGTAGTCTCATTTAACTATTTAGCTAGATAATGAGCCATGTTTATGAATTGAACTTGGATAAGTAAAAGAAGGTGGAATGAAGCACGGGTGTATTTGTCATGGAACTGGTATATGTTGAAGATTGGTTTACAAGTGTTAACCATTTATCGAATGCTAATGTTTTAGTTATTTCTCATATTTGGTTTAGTATATCTCTACTGGGTTTTGGCTCACCCTTTATGGGATATCATTGTCAGGTACAGATGGTATGTCACCTCCAAGGACGTAGCTTGGGAGGCTTAGAGGCCGAAAGATCTTTTGTTGTTATCTTTTTGTATTACATGTAAATCAAACCAAGGACTTATTTTGTATAAAGAGTTAGAACTCTTCTTTTGTTGAACCCAAGTATTGACTTGGAAAGTTGTAAGCCCGTAGGGCATTTACTTTTGTTGTCAACATGTAATACTTTTGTACTTAATACTCTGATAAATGAAAATATGCTTTATTCTCTTATGTCTAGGGATGTCATGAATGTTGGGCTTATATGTATTATTTTGAGGGTGTTACATATTGCCTTGGTGAAGGCATGCCATCAGTACCTGAAAATGTTTGTCCCAAATAGGGTGAGTCATAACCTAGTAGGAATCATCTAACACAGTATATGAAATTTAGTAAGGGTATAAGTGTTATATGCATATACAATGCCTGTGATAGAACGTCCATAAATTCATATACTCATAAAATATCATATTCAAATCTTACTCCATTTTCTTTCAATTCATATTTCGTCCACTTATTTTTCTCAATCCATGAGTTATTTCATTATTTCTCAACAACCAAACTGAGGCTATAACTCAATGGTTTTTCAAATCTTACAACACATATACATAAACATTTCAAACTTACATTTCACGGATATTTCGTCCAAGGGCAACCGTTAAACAGGACCTATGTAAACGTGGGCTATACAAGCACCACAATTGCCATTTTACGAATATTTCGTCTGCGGGCTAGGCACCTGGGTATGATTTGGAGACTTTCACTCAGGACACTCCGGCCAACTTAATTATAATGAAGTCCATCCCCTTTCTCCTCCCAAACAGTCATACATGTACAGTGTATTTAACAACATGATCATATTTAATGATAATCAACCATGGGATAGTTTCAATTCACCTAATCCACATGCAATTTCTACAACAATCAAAGTTATCCTCCATCGATAGCCCAATACAGATATTTCTAAAAAGATATACAATCTCAAAATAGATAATTTATCCAAATTTTCCAAAGATGAGACAAATCATCTATCCAATTTCACCATCCATTTCAATACTTGACCAATTTCATGTTTACAACATTAATTTCAACTATGTATACAAAATAGATATAATAGTCATCTTAGGGAAAAATTCCCATTTTCAAAATATTAACCCAAGTACCAAAATCACCCATTTGACAAAACATGATTCCATTTTCAAAACCCAAGTCGTCTATCTCGTTCTCACCAAAACCCCTCTTTTACATTTCACCCAAACTCTAGCTTTTGCTCAAAATACTCCCAAATCCCACCATCGTTACACAATCCACAAATAACTAAGCTAAACATCATAACAAAGTGTAGAAAACCCCTACCTCAAAGAAAGAAGATGAGCCAAGTAAGGATGAAGCTTCAAAAATGATGAAATCCAACTTTATTCAGGTCAAAATGTAGATCTTGAGATGCTCTAACTTTTTATCAAAAGAAGTAGGGTGAAGAGATCAATAGGTCTAGGTCAAAATGTAGAGAGAATGTGAGTTTTAGAGAAAGAGACTCTCAACTTTAGGATTTTGGGTGAAAAGATATGAAAAAGTGATGTAAAAAGTCACTTTTACGATCTGATATACACGCAGTCCGCTCGAGCAGAGAGTTTCACGCTCGGGCGTCAGCCACAAAGATTTGCTCCGCTTGAGCGCAAGAAAAGGCCCACTCGAGCGCAGAATACATACCTCCAGAACTTTTACAGACTACAGACCAACCGCTCGAGCTCAAGAAGGGATGCTCGAGCGCCAACCCACTCGGGCGTAGGAAACGCCGCTCGAGCGTGAAAGACATCTCTCCAGTACTTTTGCAGACGTGCAAAGTACTGAAGGTTTGCAACGCCCGCTCGAGCGCAAGAAAGGCCGCTCTAGTGGAGGACCAAAATTCTGGACAACAAGGTTTGGGAAAAACAAGCAACCAACATGTTCCAAACACAACCACAACAACCCAAAAGCCAAATTCAAGAGACACAAGGGAAGAAAGAGGCAAACAACTTTATGAAAGCATTAAACCCGCATCCGGAATACCACAAGAGTCGGGTCAAAACCGGGATCGCTATATATCTATCTAGCTATATATTATATAAGCAAAAGTGAGTTTTCGTGAGGAATTTTGTGATAACTCCAAAATTTTATAATAAATTTGTGATTTTATCAAATTCAAAAATAAATTTAAATAGTGTTGGGATTACAATTATATTCTAATCCTAACATTATTTACACCGTACCTTCAGGCACGGGCATACGCTAGTCCCATATAAGATAAAAGAGTCCCATTTCTTTTGTCTTAGTTATAATATTTTAAGGCATTCTAATTATTTGCACAATAAAAAAATCTATATGACAAATTATTTAACTAAATAGGTTCGACTTTTTACGCAAATTATCAAAAACTACCCTCAAGAGATTTACAACTTACTTTAATTCTTTTAGACTAATAATTTAAAAGCTATAATTACAAATTGCAACCCAGTCCTAACTAATTTAGATTATAAATATTGAGGTTGAAGGACTATATTTTTCAAAGGATTAATAGATTCGTTGACTTGGAAACTTCCACTATTTTGTGGGATGAACAAAAGAAAGTGATGTTTTATCTTAATTGGTTGAAAATATTTGCATTGGATCAATATTATAATAAAAGGTTCTTGCGTGTTGACTTTAAAATAGTATGGTAGGAGAGTTGAGGAATTTCAATCAAATTACAATTTTATAATAAGGTATGAGTTTGATAAATAAACAGTTGTTTATTGTGTGCTTAAAAAAACATATTATAATTTTATTAATTGCATCTCTTGTTGTCATGTAGCTTTGATTTCAGACAATAATTTTGTTACACATTTACTTAGAGGCTATTCTTGTCTATTTTCGTCTGTGTAGTCGCAAATAGACAAATCAAACTTCATTTGGATATACGCTATCTATTAGGGGTAAATAATTAATTTCTATCAATTCGTTGGAAGTTCTCGAATAAGATTTTTCCAACACAATAATTGTCATGATATGTTCTTAATATGAAAGTACAAAAATATTGAAAAATTGCGCGTATAATTCTTGGAGAATTGTTTCAACAAGCTTTTAACAATAGTAACATTGCTCTACCATATCGAGATGATTTTTCTTGAAATTTTGTACTGTGATCAATAATCTTCCATGTTGACGTGTTAGTAGAAGTCTCTTCACGTAAATTCACTTGAGAAGAATATGAAAAATGTTAGAGATATAGAAAAGTCACACAACATATACAAGGACTATGATGTGTGTCGATTCTTAATTTTTTTTCCCACATCAGTAGTAAAGCTAAAGGAATATTCATCATAATAATGATGCAATGCCTATAGTTCATATGTTCAAATACTAAAGCTACAAAATTAGTGAAATACCAAATGGTCAAGAAAAATGGGCCAAACTTATTATAAATGTGCTAATGGGGGCATGACTTAGTCCCCAACGTGATACCATTCAAAAGAATGAAGACAAAGCTCATCCGGGTGAAAAATCCTAGCGCAAATGAAATTTCACTCCTTATTTGAGTAAAGATGGGTCTAGGAATAGCTTATAACAAGGAAGGTTTGTGTTGGTAACTCTGCCTAAATACAGACTTGAATTCTCTATTAAACTTTCTCTGCAATTGATATTAGTACGTGACTCGTGCAATGTATGAGAATTTATTTTTAAAATAAAAAATTAATTTTGAGTCTTAATATTTTGTGTAAAAAATTTAACAATTGAAAGTCAAATAAAGCAGATTTGCTATTGATTGATGAAAATTTTTGCCATTATATGTGATATTATGTAGAAGGCTTATAAACATAATTTCTTTCAAGTTATAATAAAAAAAAAATGTATTATCAACCTGAAATCAAATCCTCAATTGTGTTACTCAACTTTATCAAAAATCATGAATTTTACTTATATCAAAATATTTCTTCTAAAAAAAAATAAAAACAACAAAAAATTCTATAATATACAAATTATGACTTAATTATAACTCATGGTGTATTATGTTATGATATATGGCGGTCCAGGTTTTACCCCTACTTTTATTGTGTTCCAGACTCGGGTTTCGTGGATATTTGTTGTTGCCTTTATCTCATTTTTATCCTTTAATTTTTTGTATTTGAGTTTTGGGATGTGTTAGGCGAACTTGGAACAGGTTGGTTGTGAGTTGGTATAAGTGATAGTTGCCCAGGTTTTTGCTTCTTCGCTCGAGCGAGGCTTTTTGCGCTCGAGCGAGCCTTGGGTGTTTGCTTCTTCGTTCGAGCGAGGGTTTGTGCGCTCGAGCAAGTATTGAAGGTCTTCAGGTTTCTTTCCAGACACAGCTTCTGCTCGAGCAAGCTTTCTTGCGCTCGAGCGAGCCTTGTGTTGTGTGTCTCTTCGCTCGAGCGAGCAGTGTTGCGCTTGAGCGTGTGTCTGCATCTCTTTTAGACCTGAAGGATGGCATTCTTCGCTCGAGCGAGCTTTCTTACGCTTAAGCGAGCCCTATGTTGTTGGTTCCTTCGGTCGAGCGAGAACTCTTATGCTTGAGCGTTGCGTCTGCATTGGTCCAGACTTGAAGCTTCGCATTGTTCGCTCAAGCGATGCTTCTGGCGCTCGAGCGAGGTTTCTTTGTGTCTAGTCGCTCAAACGACCACTCATTTGCTCAAGCGAGCCCTGTATCCATCAGTTCGCAGCAGCGTGATTTTTATCACTTTTTCATCTCCTTTTTCACTCCAAACCCTAAATCCGACTGTCTCTCTCTCTAAACTCTCTCCCTTTCTACAAATACACCTTGTTCTTGGGTCTCTCTACCCTAGTCTCTTTGTAAGAAAGCTAGAGCATTGTATGGGCTTCACTTTGATCCGAAAAGAATCCAGTTTGGAGCATCTTGGGTTTCTCTCTTCTTCTCCTTTGAGTTTCTCTATTTGAGGTAGGGATAATCTACTCATTATGAGTTTTAACATAAATTTTGGTCATTTTGTATAGATGGTGGTATTTGGGAAATTTAGATAAAGTTAGGGTTTGATTTTGAATTTATAAAAGAGGGGTTTTCTAATGTTGGGTTCCATATGTTTGTGGGGTCTTGAGAATGGGTTGTTTGTATAAAATTGATGAAATTTTGGCCTTGGGTACAATTTGTGAAAAAAGGGAAGAATGCCCTAATTTTGAATTATATACATTGTTAGTATAAATGAAGTAAATTGTGGAAATGTAAAATTGGTTTGGAAATTGTGAAATTAAAGGAAATTATGATTAAATGGTGCAGTTGAATTGATAAATCACTCACCCATGAAAATTGTGGTAATTTATCTGTTTGATAGATTTATTTATCTGTTTAGATATAACTGTTTTGGGCTATCAGTAGAGGATAACCATGATTGTTGTAGAAAATGCATGATGATTAGGTGAATTGAAACTAATTAATTTGAATATGTCATTGAATATGACGGTTGGATAATAACATTGAAAATGTGATTGAATTGGTCATTGTATATGGCAACTTGTTTAAATGCATTGTATATGTATATTGTTTAGGAGGAGATAGGGGATGTACTCCATTGTTTGGGAGGAGATAGTGGATGTACTCCATTGTTTGGGAGGAGATAGGGGATGGACTCCATTAATAACTAAGCTAGCCGGAGTGTCCAAGGTGAAAGTTCCGAAACCTTATATACATCTGAATGATGTTGATGATTGAAGTGTTGATTATATGAGTTGTAGCCTCATTTTGAATTGTTTGGATGAATATTGAACCATGTCTATGAATTGATTTAGATAAATAAATGAAAGCAGACTGAAATATAGTTGTAAATGTTGATGGGTTATGGAAAATGTGTAATTTGGTTTACAAGTACTAACCCTTTATCGAATGTTAATATTTTAGTTATTTCTCATATTTGGTTTAGCATATCTCTACTGGGATTTGGCTCACCCGCTTCCAAGGTCTTAGCTTGGGAGGTTAAGGAGTTGAAGACTCCATTTTGTTGATGTATTTTTGGATGTTAAATGTAAACTCAAGCCGAGGGCTTTATTTGTAATAGAGTTAGAACTCTTCTTTTGTTGTAACTAAGTTATTATTTGGAAATATGTAAACCCGTAGGACATTTGTTTTGCTGATAACATGAACTATCATTTGTAAGAATACTCTGATGAATGAAAACATAATATTTCTTTTATGTTTATGGATTAAATGAATGGTTCTCTTATGCTATATTTTGAGGGCATTACATGATATGTATTACAAAAGAATAATATTAATTTTAATTATTTATTTTAATAATCTTAGCATTATTATTCTATAAAAGTGTTATTTGAATACTTATGTATAATAAATTTAGTTAAATTATTTGTTTATTTTGATAATTTTAGTTCTATTGTGCTATAAAAGTATAATTATTATATAATGATTTTATATGATATACATTAAATTATAAGATAGTAAAATAAACACTCGTTTTGATATTAAAAATAATAGTTAAATTAGAAAAAAAAAATTAGTAATATAAAACTAAAAGTGATTCTAATTACTTAATTTTATTTTTATTTTTATATTTATTTGAAAAATAAAAATATGTATCAATAGATCTACACAAATTTTATTTAAAGATTAAATACAAATATGTTGTGATTGAATTAAGAAAAAAATACATAAATTAATTATGTAAAGTATTTATTTTTTTCTTTAATATTCTTTTTAAATTATTCATACATATTGTATATAGGTATATAAAATTTAAATTAAATATAAATATAAATATTTTGTAATAAATAATTTCATGTTAAATAAAAAATTAACTATAAATTATTATTAAGACATCAATAATATAAACAAAAAATAAGAAATATTAATTTGATCAATGTGATGTACATAATTAAGCACATTCTGTCTTATTTATTTATTTATTCGTATATTGAGATAATTATTTTTTAAATATCATAATAATTAAATTAAAATATCAATTATATAAAAGAAAACTGATAATGATAAAACTGAATACATGATGAAAAATATATAGAAAATAAGTATTTCTCAAATAGAATTTATATAAAATTGGTTATTATATGTTTAGTTAACAGTGAAATTTTTTACATGACACATTGACACGACACGAACCGGACATGAATCGAAAATGATATGATACGATAACACGAAATGATAAAAATATAACACAAAAATATAAATTAAATAAATATATAATTATATTAAATTAAAACACAAAAAAAAAAAGAAAACAACATTCATTTGATAATTTTAACCTTTCACACTAATTATAAACGAACTTGACACGGATCAAAAATGACACGATACGATAACACGAAATAATAAACATATAAAAATATAACCCAAAAATATAAATAAAATAAATAAATAAATATATATATATAAATTTTAAATTATATTAAATTATAATACAAAAAAGAAACATTTATTTGATAATTTAACCTTTCGTGCTACAAAAATATAACTTAAATAAATACATATAATAAATTTATATGATATTAAATTATAGGTTTGAGCCTTAAACAGCACTAAAAGAATTAACAAGAAAAGTAGAAACATACAACTTTATATAGAATTTTTTTTTCTTTTTTTTCTTGCTTTAAAATAACGTATAAAAAAAATAAACCAAGAAGCAAATAGAGAGAGAGAGAGAGAGAGAGAGAGAGAGAGAGAGAGGACTTACAGGAAAGAGAGACACTTTGTCTACGTTCGAATAAGAAATTCAAAAATCGAACAATACAGATCTTCGAGCGATTGGTGATAGATGTGTTTCGAGGAGAGAGATGAAGAGAAGTTTGGGCCGTGGAGGGAGTAAGAGAGGGAATCTAACAATTTGTGTAGGCTTTCTAATTGTATAAAAAGATATAGTGAAGGTTTTCAAAATATACTAGTGAGCTGTGATTGTAGAGAATGATATAGGGAAGATTTTCAAGGTATAATCCATATAGGTTTTGTATTTTGCCTTTATGTAAAACTTGAATTGGGTTTTTGAGTTTGTATGGGTATGTGAAAAGAGAGAAATATTGTGTAATTGCAATTGGGATTTGTGTGGGTTTGTTCGAAAGGGATAAAATCGATAAAAAAATAAAAAACAATATAAATTATAAAAAAAAGAAGAAAAGATTAACGTGTCTCTCTTAGGAAAAAGTAAACTCTTATAATGTGCTACCTAAGTATGAAAAAAATATTATTTTTAATATATATATATATGATGACACGTACTATTATCTAATGGTCCAAATTTAAAATTGAAGTGCAATTATATTAAACTTACATCAATTACACATTCTAAAACTGAATCAGTTTATTTCAACTTTAAACTTGAATCGATGGATCACAAGTGCAAGATTAATCCATCGGGATACATATCCTAATGATTGATTAATGTTAACAAACATAATAATCAAAGGGGAATTAATGCTAAGCTAAAAGTTGGCCTTTTATTCGCTCTCAACATCAATTCTTTTGTGGAATACTACAAATTAGTTTAGGTGTAAAACAATACAAAAGGTCCAAAGTTTTGAAATTGTCTCCAAACCTACATAACCGTGTTTCGTGTTTGAAATTCAGCCCTCACACAAAGAATATGATAACGTACATTTCAACAACTCAAAAAGTCAATTTCCTGGGTACGGTACTGCTACTTTTGTGTGCATAATACCACTAATAATAATAATAAAACTCAACATTAAAAGATCTTGAAGAGAGAAGTGATAACAAGTGGATGATTACATCAAGAAAAGGTCTTCAAAATAAAAGAACTGTTTGTTTGTTTGTTTATTTTGTGTGTGTATATAGAAGAAATCATTATTATAGCTTCTTTCACTTGTGGTTTTGAGAAGAATGGAGTGTAGTGAAAATTAAAAGTATGTATTATGGGATTTATGTATGAAATAAATTTAAATCACATATTTTCTAAGTAATTTTTGGATAAATTTTTTGAAATTTTTAATATTAACAAATCACATACTGTTGGCTTATTTTCCTATGAAGGAAAATATCATAAATGCGAGCGTGCCAGTAAGGATTAAAAAATCCTTACAAATTAAATTCAAGCCAATTATCAAGTGATTGTGTTGGCGGTTCTTTTACCTCAATTAAGAAGACTTCAAAATTGCCAAATGTAGAGAAAAGAAAAATTAAAAGAAGAATGAGGGAGATGGAGAAAGACGATTGAGTGAACAATCAAAGTAATAATTACTTACATCTACTCCTATGCTTCGAAAAGGAAGTGCATAAAATGCTATGAAAAGAAAATGCTAAAAATAAATACTTCGAAATATAAATCTATGTTAAACTACTCCTAAGATAAGGAAAATGACAAGAAATATTGAAATCAATTGTCTTTGATTATGAATTATGGATCCTTTACAATGTAGTCATGAATGACTATTTATAGACAAATATTTGTAGGAAAAAATTTCAAGCAATAACTAACCAATAATCACCTAAAACTACCTACTCTTCCATCTTCATTCCCACAATGCCACATATCCTTCCATGTCTTCATAACTTCCTCTAACCTCCAATTCATGCTTCATGTTCTCCACTTTATTCTCCATCATCTTTTCACATTTCATAACTTCTCATAACCTCCAAATGAGTAAGAGGATGCCACATGTCCTGCAATTATATAAATAATAAATAATAATAATAATAATTGCAGATTTATGGTGCCAACATTACCCCCGCGACCCTTAAAAATGATGTTTATTTGAATTTTTGAAAGGCCGAACCAAGCACATGACTAATCTAAGCAATAAAGTGTTTCGAATAATATCAACAAAGTGCTTCGAATGAGCATGAAATGATGACTAGATGTTGTGAATTATATATACACGCATTGAAGGGATATTATTGCAAAAAAGCTTCGAAGGATAACCACATATTTTCAAGGCAAAGCCAATGATTCACCTTAGCAAACTGTTACACATGCTAAATAACCAGCTTCGAAGGTGGTATAGAAGACCAAAATCATCATTCGAAGGTCGAAAGTGCCGACAAAGGACGAATTACATCCTTGGTAAAACTCGGCAAAGCTTTGAAGGTTTACAACCATCACTATTTTTTCTTTGAAGCTGTTGTTGATGCAAGATGGAGTTCTTCGAAGCTTACAAAATTATGGCCAAAGGGCTTTCGAAGCAACTTTTGGCTAATATTATGGTTATTCAAATTTTGTATGTTTTGGTTCACACATAATTAATGAAAATATTAATTTTATGCTTCGAACCAATTATTAATTCTCCAAAGACACTAAAACCGTTGTTCTTCGAACCAATTTTTGTAGAATACTAGTTACATTTTCATGTAACAAATGGCTATAAAAATGTTTATCAGTAAAGCCACTAATTATTATGCCAAAATAGGCATTATTTGACAATTAATTAATTGTTATTTTACATATATTTGAAGGGAGGTACACGTTTCGAAAGCCTTCTCGTTTCATGTTACATTTTGAAGGTGTTTATTGATGACAGAACCACCCTTCAAAAGTCACGTATGTTACTAAAGGATCAAAGTTGTCCTTCGAAAGTGCTGATGATATCCCTTCGAACCAAATCCAAAGAGTTGGATTAACAACCCTCACATGTTCTTAATAAGATGCTTCGAAGTGTCTTGGGACATGCTTCGAAGGTAACCACAAAACCAAATGGTGATGGTTTTATGGATCAACTAATAACCATATTTTTTGCTCAATATATTGCAATAACAAAATATTATTTGTTAGCCATTCCATCAAAGTCAACGTTTGATGTGATCAACAAATCCAAAATGGATTTTGAACAACAAAAATTATGGTATAGTGTGACCATGAAAATTTATACTTTTTGACATTTTGAAAAATGTCAAAAATTTTGAATTCATAAACAGTGACTTGTTCATTCTTCTTGAACATGTTTGGTTTAAAAACATGACTTTCGCTGAATTGATTTTCATAATTATTTAGCAAAGTGGATTGTTTTTCCATGTTAATCATTAATGGCTTATGAAAATCCCTCATAGGTATACTATTTTCATGACTTGACTCTTTAAAAATTAGTTTTTGGACCGCCTGAGCCATGCATGGAACATTATTCTTAGCCAAATTTGGCTCAAGAACATGCTCTTTCGTTATGTTAATTTCATAATTTGGCTCTTTTAACACGGGCTCTTGAACCCTCCGAGCCATTAATGAAATCAACTCTTTACTTTTGCTATTTTTAACCATGAAAAAATTTTGAAAAATTTCACCAATTCCAACTATTAAAGCCTCAGTTAAGGACTTGGTAGTGAAAGTTGATAACTCATCATTCCATTGGCAAATTTCCAAATCAAGTTGATGAATCTCTTTAATTAAATGGTGTCATTTTCCTTTCACCAAAAAATATTGTAAGGGATGAAAATTTATTTCATCAAGAAAATAGATCTCTTCTTGAAAATCCAAAATTTTTTGTTTATGCCAATAAATTTCATCCAGGCTATTTGAAATGGACAAATCCAATTCATTTTTCATTTCTTACCCTTGACGTCCCACTGGGCGTGCTAAAAATTGTTGGCTTATTTTCCTATGAAGAAAAATATCATAAATGCGAGTGTGCCAGTAAAGATTAAAAAATTCTTACAGATTAAATTCAAGCCAATTTTCAAGCGATTGTGTTAACGGTTCTTTTGCCTCAATGAAGAGGACTTCAAAATTGCCAAATGTAGATAAAAGAAAAATTTTAAAAAAAATGAGGGAGACGGAGAAAGACGATTGAGTGAACAATCAAAGTAATAATTATTTACCTCTACTTCTATGCTTCGAAAAGGAAGTGTATAAAATGCTATGAAAAGGAAATGCTGAAATTAAATGTTTCGAAATATAAATTTATGTTAAACTACTCGTAAGATAAGGAAAACGACGAGAAATATTGAAATCAATTGTCTTTGATTATGAATTTTGGATCCTTTACAATGTAGTCATGAATGACTATTTATAGACTAATATTTGTAGGAAAAAACTTCCAGCAATAACTACCCAATAACCACCTAAAACTACCCACTCTTTCATTTTCATTCCCACAATGCCACATATCCCTCCATGTTTTCATAACTTCTTTTAATCTCCAATTCATGTTCCATATTCTCCACTTTATTCTCTATCATCTTTTCACATTTCATAACTTCTCATAACCTCCAAATAAATAGGAGGATGTCACATATCTTACAATTATATAAATAATAAATAATAATAAAAATTACAGATTTATAGTGCCAACACATCCAAAGACAATTCCAAAAAAATACAATCATACACTTCAAATGGTGGGTCCTACTGTGAGTTGAGGAGTAGATTTTTACTCCATTATCTTATGTGTAAAAATAAATAAAATAATTTATAAAAAGTTGCGTTTGATTTTATGGATGAATTTAGTGCACGCAGAAGAACTAACCTAGAAATCACATCTCCGTGAGGAATAATTGGAGAGAGAATCTTTAATGGCTAATGTGTGAGGTGATATGTGGGAAAATTATTTAATATTTTCTGAGTTTTATATGCTTGTACTTTTTAATCACTTATTATTTAATATATTTTTCAACCACTCAATATAATATTTTATCTACTTGTCTTTTTTTATCAATTACAATGATATAAAATGCCACGTGTCTATATTTTGAAATTACTGAATAATTATTTGTGATATGTGTTTGCTTCTTTTTTTTTTTTTGGGCAGCTTTGAATTGGTCACAGCCCCATGCAAATTTCGTGACATGACCACCAAGAAAACAAACATGCTGATGGAATCCTTCACAGTAAAAAAAATGTCTTGAAACCATATCTCAGGACCACTCTAACAAAGTTCATGAATCCTTTGAGAGCAAAAAGTATTCAGTACGACAATTGACAAGATTACAAACACATCCTCACCCTTAATTTCTGTGAGATATATGTTTCAATGCCAATGCAATTAGTGGCCCTGAATCACTGTTTCCTTGAGAAAGAGAAAAAAACCAGAGCTAGTCTAAGAAGTACTTTCCAATTTTCATTTACTTGACTTCAATTTTTAATTATTTTGTATTTACTTCAACTTTGATTTACATAAAATATATATTATCTACCATCCTAACTACCAAAGGTTCACATCACACCCTACCAGTGCATCTACTAGAACCATTACTTTCATTTAACTCTAATAATAAAATTTGATTTACATAAATATGCTGATTGTATCAAGTAGCTTAAACAAATAGTAGTCAATCTCTTACTAAGCCCCAATATTCCTCCATTTTAGCTAACAATTCTCCATACTCAAATCTCTTTTACTTTCATGTTCTAATACATTTTCAACCATCAAATTATATAACAATCTCAAAATACCTAAATCTTGATATATAATTTAATGATTAGAAATGCGTTAGAATAGATGAACGAAAAAATAATTTGAGAACAAAGAAACTCGTGTGCTTCATTTCAGTACTGGTTGGTGACACTTTGATACGGTAGTCCTCCTTGTGGCTTAGTGTCACCATAAAAAGAGCTAACCAAACTTGGATATGAGTTTCCAAATTCACCAACCGTGTCTTGAATCGACCAAACCCCATTGACAACATCTTGAGGACATCCAGTGCTGCCCATATCCATTGAAAACCCGACATCTCCACCGGACCATCCCTCACGATTGCTCTCCATCGCAAACGAAGAAGACAAGCCTGAAATGTTGCTTTTCTTCGCACTTGCATCGAATTCACACGCTTCACCAAGTTCAGAAAGAGGGTAGTGATGAATCAAGTTCTGGGCATTGATGTTTAGCCCATAATTAATGAAGACTGGTGGATAATTTTGATTGAAAATAGATGGAAAACTAGGAGGAGCATTGTATGATTCCATTGAAGGTGTTGATGAGCCATAAAAATCACTGGGGTTGTTGTTGTTGTTGTTGTTGTTGATGAGAGGGATTGAATTGTTGGTTTTGGCAGCAGCTGCCAAAAGCTTCTTCTTGAGTTTGGTGTTCCAGTGATTCTTCACATCATTGTCTGTTCTTCCTTGTAGGTGAGAGGCTATGACAGACCACCTAGTCAATTATTAAATCCACAAATATTTCAAATAAATTAGTTATTAACATTGATTGATTTGGAAAAGAACTATATTATTATATTATTTAATGTTTGACATGCCTGCTGCCTAATTTAGTATAGAGGGTACAAATGATGTTGTCTTCCTCTTCAGTAAAACCTCCATGTTTGATGTCTGGCCTTAGGTAATTCAGCCATCTCAGACGACAACTCTTCCCGCAACGCCTCAGCCCTGTAAGATAAAAGCATCGGGGGCTTATATTTAGAAGCAACAACAACAATACTACATATTCAGAAAAAATAATTGGGCATGAATTGTGTGGAGCAATAATTTATTATCAAATTATGTTACGCCATACTATACTTTGGATTCTGGGTAAAATTTGACAAGTGCCTTGAGTACTTAAAATTTTGGATTTAGCAATAATATAAAATTGAACATTGATTTAGTATTAGAACAAAAGGTGCAATCATGAAGTAGAAGAGGAAGGAATATGATTCTCTGCAATAATTATTCTTGCAATAATTTTGCACTACTAGTTTTAGTTGGTGGTTTAAGTCCAAAACATAATTAATTATAATTTAAGTAGATTTTTAAACTCAAAACACAATCATTCTTACAATAATATTAATTATTGCAAGAAAGTATTGCAAAGAATCTTGTTCTGAAGAGGAAGCTCATACATAATAATCATTTGTGTTAATTTACAAAAACAGACATTTTATTTTTATCATGGATTTTTTACATTTAATCTCGATCTCACATATACTAAGTAATTATACAAAGAAACGTTTACAATTTTTTTTTAAAAAAAAATGAGTATCTCTGAACTGTACATGTCAATAACTTCACCAAACAGCAACATATGCATACACACATAGAGATGTAAATTATAAAAAATAAAAATAAAAAAAGCTGAAATTTTGATGGAGTAGAAGTTTGCAGAACAAGTTATCATTCATAAGAAATGGACTCAAAGATCTGACTTAGAAAACATAACATTTGACAAAATGTACATAATTGGAATCAGTAATCTGACTCAACAATTGATCACTGCGACAAGAAGACATAAGCCACAATTAGACTTTTCTCACACGAAAAGTGCAAAAACTATGAAGTGGGTTATCAAGAAATTAGCTCAAAAGCAAAGAAAACCCATTTCAATGTCAAAATACAATCTTTTGAAAAATGGGTTTTCGCCAGAGATAAGTACAGATGGGAAAATGTGAGTGAGAAACAAAAACATAGCCGATTTCTGAGACAAATGTGAAAGATAAACAAACCAGTGGGTGTGGAACCATTTTGTCTTCAAAAGAAAGCATAACAACACTTAATTTGCACTGAAATTTGGAATAAAGGATCCAAATGACAAACATTGACATGAGAGAGAGAGAGAGAGAGAGAGAGAGAGAGGAAATTGACCGGCTTTCTGAGGCAAAGAAATCCAATTGCCACCAGTGCCATGACTCTCAAGGTAGTTCTTGAGAGTGGCATCTTCTTCAGGAGACCATGGTCCTTTCTTCACTTTAGTCTTGTCACAGCAAGGAGCTCTTCCCATGGCTGCCTGCACACTAACACACACACAAAGAGAGAGAGAGAGAGAGAGAGAGAGAGAGAGAGAATTCAAACACGCAAGAGCACCAATTATGTTACTTGTTAAGAGAACCAAGCTGTTTCATTTTGGTGACGGCTTATAAACAGTCTATATATAGCCCTTAGCTTGACTTTGCATGAACACTATTAAAGTTTTTCAAATATGTATATATATATATTAACTTTATTTTAGCTTATTTCTTTGTTGCTTAAAAATGAGGGACCCAATCAACTGCCATACGATCAACTCCATGATGCAAAGGTTTACTTGGTCAAAATTGCTATGTACAAAATTTCAACACAAAAAAAATATATATAAAAAATATACTTTGTAACTAAATTTTTTTCAAGTGTGATCTAATTTTTTTGTTGCTTGGTTTTGGTTCACAAGTCAAGTGATTCAAAACTCATTTAATTTCTTTTAAGTTAATATTGGGACATCACAAATGATAATGTTTCTTGCATGCATTACAATTTTTATTTCTTACTTAATGTTTTTGTGTTTTTGGACTTGTAGATTTTGTTAGCTTTAATTATCCAAACATGGGCCAATAATCATTAATTTGATAAAAGAGTGTTCAAAATTAATCACCAAATTCATGGAAAATTAATCTTAATAAAATTTTTACACATCTCAAAATATTTTCACATATTTTTAAACAACAGATTCAAGTCACTCAACTAAGAAACATACTATTGAAATTTCATCATTAATTAAAGTTTTCCACATTTGTTGGTGAAAAGGAAAGACAACATGTTACCTTCATTTGCTTTTAATTCATTTCCTTTTCTTGAACAGGCACAAATTGCTTTGGCTCTGTCAATTTTGAAGATGGTGCATAACTCTCATGTCATCATTAATGCTATATTTCTAGTTGCTATATTAGTGATCTTTCTCTTATACTGTATGATGGGTACACCATTACTTTTTATACTCAATTGTGGCTATACAGGGGCAAATAGCTTTTGCACACTTTCCTTTAAAGCCTTGTAATAATTTCTAGTGTGTTTGTAAAGCTTGTTTTAAAAAAAAAAACACATTAATGTCTACAAGCTCCAATTGGGACAAAGTTTTTTTTATCCCCAAATTCTTTTTTGCCATTGTCTTTGCTTGAAAAATTTGGGGAGTGATTTGGAAAGAAAAAGGAAATATATATACGAAATTAGAAAAAATGTAAGTATATTTTATTTATATTTCACCTACTTTTTTCATTTTTCATTACAAATTTATCCTCAAATTTCTTAACCAAACACAACATTAATGCATTTTCCAACTTTTAAATTATGTGTGAATTTCGAATATGTAAATCTTGAGAGACAAGATGCAATAATTAATAATATATTACAATAGAGAATTAGGCCAAACTTGGCAAGTCCATAAAAATTCAAAAAGTAAAAAAGTTACTCAAAAAGTTAAAAAGTTAACACTATTCACCAAAAGTCAAAAATTACTGCTGCACAACTCCCAATCCTAATTTTCCCCTACACACTAATTTATACAATTTTTTAATACACATTTTTCCATAAAAAGTCAAAAAGTTAACCCAAACATCCATATTTTTTTCCTCAATTTTTTAGTCCAAAAAGACAAAAAGTGCACTTATTTAAGACACCCCAAACAACCCCTTTGAGTGATTTTAAAACAAAAGATTCAATGTCCACAACTCAATTCATAATCTCACAGTCATGTGATTAATTTTATTTTAATGCTGTGTTTGGTTGGGGGGTTTGGGGGAGGGATTTAGAAAGGGAAAGGGAAAGGGAAAAGGTGTGTGTCACATTTCACCTAACTTTTTCCTTTTCCTTTCCAAATCCCTCCTCAAATCCTCCAACCAAACACAACGTAAAGAAAATAATATCTCAAATCTCCTAATCAAACACAGCGTAGAGAAAATCATATCGCCCAAAGGCATGTACGAAACAGAAGGAGAACGACTTTTCATAATAAAAAATCCCACAACCTTTGGGCTCTCTTTTTTTTCCTTAATTTCAAAAAAAGTTAGGAACACTAAAATGTTACCTGGAAGAGTAATCTGTTGTTTAGATTTAACTCTTATATAATAGGATCGATATCTGAAATGAATCTCAATCGCACAATACTTTATTATTCAAAATATTTTTTTAGGCAATTTTTTCCCATCCCTAGCATTACTGTCTTAATTTATTTAGTTCATGTTTTCCAACCTCTACTTGTGCCTATGGACTAGAATTATTGAAGGCATTATTACACAGGGGTGGTCCTAACAAGGAAATAAATATTTCGCCCTATTTTGAAAAAGCTGGTAATGCTGTGAAGGAAAAATACCCATTTTCTTAGGTCCAACTTGTCTCGTATTTGAGGTTAAGAGTGGATCGTCTAGTCCGATTCATGGACTAATATTTTGGGTCCCATTTCAATAATGCGAACCGTTCAATATGTAGAACTTGTCAAGCACTATAGCTCTGTAAAAAATCACGCTGATCGGATATCGATATCTATTTGATTGGAACAGATTTCTATTAACCGTTTATTTTTTCACCATTCATTTTTTTTATACAAATCTAATTCGATTAAATAGCTATCAATATCTGATCAACGTAACTTTTTACAGGTATATAGTACTCGACCAGTTCTACACATTGAACAGTTTGAATTATCAAAACGAGGGCCAAAAATGGAACCTTGGATTAGACTGAACAATTCAATCTTGATCTCAAACATCAGCAAACTAAACCCTTTTCTTATAATAGTACCATAAACCAATGTGATCACAAAAAGAAATTTTGAACATGGGTTTGTGAGGAGACCATCCAAAAGGTTTTTTTTTTCTCCGTTATCATAATCGTACGATTTGCAATTCAATTTACAACTTGATTTGTAATTTTTGTAAAAAACATAAATACAAATTTATTGGTGAATCTATTTTTGGAAGTGAATCGCACGATTCACAAACTATTCACGATACGATTCACTTTTTATAAGTCATGCAATTTTTAAAATTATTGTATCTGATATATTTTTGACTTTTTTTTCTCTCCATCTTTTTAGTAAAAATGACATAATACAGCATTTAATACAAAATAACTAACATATATACATGATTTGTTATTATTTTAGTAATCATTGAATTTTTAATATGATAAGATTAAAGTTACAGTATGAATTATCTATTACTATTTTATTATATTGAATATTACATGTGTGAAATCAGTTATACCTTTTAAACTGTCTTGGGCTTTGAAATAAAATATTCTAAATAATTCTTTCTTATTATTTGCTCACTATTACTGTATGTATGCTTATTGAACAAATATTAATTCGATGGTACTACATGTACCATTAGCGTACCAATTAGTGTTATGCCATTGTTACTAACCCTACCTATCATACAAATTACAAATACCCAAAACCTCTAAAATTATGTCACATCATCTGTTAGTATACTAGTTAGTACATTAATTGGTACATATAGCATTATTCATATCCATATCGTTGTTAATTATCGTTACTTTAAAAATTGATAGTTTATCTATTTGATTATTATCTTTATTAAGAATGATTGATAAGAAATATCTAAAAAGTAAAAAAGATAAGTTAGTGATCTTACATACGAACATTTGTGAACATCTTACCTATTAAATTACATGATTATCATTCAAAATAATATTTTTATTGATTTAAGTATAAATATTTTATATTTATAAGATATATTTAACATCTAAATATATAAATATATGTTTTTAAGTAATTTAGAAAAAGTGACTGAATCTTTATAATTCACGATTCGATTCGATTTGCAATTTGAAATAAGGTCATTTCAATTCATGATACAAATCTCGATTTGACAACTAAAGTTACAATAGGAATCCCAAATAATCTACCAAATTTTCTACCAAAACTCTTACATAGGTGTGGGTCCCACACACATGTAGATTTATGTGAATCTCACACTCATGTAAAAATTTTAATAACAAATTTGATAAATTATTTAGGTTGTATAACATTTTCCTTTTTTTTTTTTGATACGACTCTACTCAACCTATCAAGTCACTTTTGAAGAGCCATAAACATCTCTACCTTAATTGTTGATGTTTATGGCTATATGCTTAGGCCTTGTTTGGGTACCCAATATAAGTGCACTTATTTCATCTTTTTATCTTTTTTAAGTCACATCAATCAACATCTCCTCTTTACTTTTTCTACACATAATACAAGAAAAGTCAAAAAGTGCACTTATTCTAAACTTCCCAAACTTGACCTTAGTTGGTTTTAAGTTGGTTTACCAGTACCAATTGATCTTAATTGAGGATTACTTACTAATGCTATAAACACATAAAATTTTTATACACTATAATAAATTAAGATTTTAAAAATGAAATCATTTTTTAGGGACGAAATTTCTTAATTGCCAAAACTGTTGTTGTATTTTTAGCTCTAAAATTAAATATTTAGTAATGAATCACTATTCTTTTACTAAAGGTTTTTTTTTTTAAACTTTTTTGGATGATCTTTTCGTGATGACTCACATGACAGACTGAAATTGGTCTTATAATATTTTTAGTAGCAAAACTATCAACTTTGAGGATGAAAAATTTTAATCTTTAAAATTCTTATATATTGTAGTGACAAATAATGAATAATAACACTGCATTCATTCTAATAAAGTGTGAGTCCCATCCAAAATGAATACAATATTATCATCATTAAAATGTATGCAATTTTTTTTTTTGCAGGAAAATTTTCCTTACTCTTTCGCAGATCCAAGGCAACGCCCCTTGCAGAGATCACCAAAGTGTCCTGTGAGCCGTTCTGAGTGAGGAAACTATAACTTGGGAACTTGCCCCAACCTCTCAAGACAAACTCCGCTTAAGTCAGGACTTGCACATCGGGGAGCATTAAATCCACACCAAATGCTGATTAGACAACTTGAGATTTAACCTCCTAACCAATTGTGCTTCGCCCAAAAGATTGGCCCAAGGGAAGAAATTGAACCTGTGACCTGAGAGCTTAATCCACAGGCCTTAACCACAATGCCACCAACCCCTGGATTATATTATGAGTAAGTTGATTGTCAAATCTCTAAGAATTTTAATTCTAGAATATCTGCAAGTTTTTTAAGTCCCCATTATGCTCTCATTGCACCATGCTATTGGTAACATAATACGCCTCCTTTTGTTGCCAACTTTGAGGTATGGGGCTCCTTAGGATTTGATATTTATAGTAATTTTTTTTGTCACATATATAACCATAAAATATGAAGTCATTAATTATTAAAAGAGGTAAACTCAACATCTCAATAACCGAATTAAATATTGTTAATCGAATTAAATATTGTCAATCGAATATCACTAAACCAAATAAATATCAAAATCTTTATTTATGATATGCAACGGAATTCAATAATAATTCGTGTTAGTGTAGATTGTTAATATGTTGGGTTATTTATATAGAAACTCCTAAACTATTATAAAATATCACTTTGACCCCTTGAACATATAAACATACAAATAAATTCCCTAAACTATTGAGAAGTATAGTGTTGCCCTTTAAACTATAAAAGCATACGAATGGACCCCTAAACTATTGACGTATTTCACTTTGGCCACTTCTATTAGAGGATCCAATTGGTACATTTTTATAGTTTAACGGGTCTATTCATACACTTTTATAATTTAAGGGATCAAACTGATACTTTTCAATAGTTTAAGGGTTTTTAAGTAAATAACCCTAATATATTTGATATTCTTTTATTACTGTATTTTTTGAAAATTTTGTTCACACTTTTCTTTATTGCTGTGCACCAACTCTTTTTCCATCTCTTGTCTTGTCTGGTCTTCTCTTCTCTTTTTTTCTAATCAATTAATTAAGAAGATTGGCCTTGCCAGCATTGTAATACATTAATTCAAAACAGCTTAATCAATGCAGCTAATTAAACTTAGGACCACATTGATTCTGTGTTTAGACCATAACATGTGATTCCTAATGTGAACCTTTTTTCACAACTTTTTATTTATTTATTTATTTTCAACAACCAAATTAATAATCTGGCAACAAGACAACCTTTTTCTTTGATTTTGATAAAGTATATTTCCATTTATTGACTATTGGCTCCATTTGGTGTAACCGTTAAAACAGATTATAGATTATAGTTTAACAGATTATAAATTATGACTTTAGTCAGAAGCTGTTAATCTGTTTGGTATAGCTGTTGAATTATAAATTTAAGTTACTGAGTAGTATTTGTTAAATAAACTGTGAAGTAACTTTTTCAATTAACTTTTATTTTTTGTTATTCACTACTTGTCTACATTTCTCCTACAAAATAATAATAATATTATATAGTCCATTTGGGTTTTTTTCTATTTTAAAAAAAATAAAACTATAAAAAAAATCTAAGAGTATAACCGTAAATTAACATGTCCACAACAGAAACTGATAATCAGAATCAAGGGGTGAGTAACTTCTCAGAATTAGTTTTTTGACTTAAAATAAGTTGTTAGAATCAGAAACTGTTTTAAATAAGTTTAACCGAACAATCCAAAATAACTTTTCAAAAGCCAGAAGCCATAAGTTGGCTCAAAAATGCCCAAACAAACACCCCCATTGTATGGTGCTCCCAACCATTCCCCCTCTCTAAAATGGCAAGAAAAAACTTTAGGAGTTGTATGCCCAATAAATGAAAGGTAGTACAAACCTTACTAGGCATAGTTTTTTCTACAGCTAATTTATGAATGTATACAATGGTCACCAACCGGGGGTTAGGGATTCTTAAAGTTGAAGTTCAGACATTTTTATTTATTTGTGAACATGCCGATCCGCGTATAGAAGTAGTTGTTAGCTTCGACCAAGGAGAAGGGATTGTAGGTTTTTAACTAACAATTTCGATTTAAAGTACTAAATCGGAAGCTCTAAAAGCACCGCTAAGGAGCTGGCAGCCAACAAGGCAAGATGAAGAATATTTGCATTTACAGTGCATGTGTTTCACGCACTGTGTAAAAAAAAAAATAAAATAAAATAAAAATTAGAAATCCCGCTCAAATGTAAAACAGAGATTAATGTTCCGTTTTCAAGATCTATTCTAGCTGATCTCTCCTCCGCTGTCCCTCTCCTCTACCATCCGGCGTTCGCTGTCTCCCTCTCCTCCGCCTTCCCTCTCTCACTCTCTATCTACAGATCTATCGTCCGACGTCACTCTTCTCCACTATCCACCGTCACTCTCCTCCACTGTCCGATATCTTCTCCCTCCTCCACCGTCCGAGGTCTTCCTCCGACTTGGACTTCCCACTCTCCTCCAGGTCAGTTTGTCTCTCTATTTTATGTCTTTCTCTATCTCAATGTTCTTATAACTGGTTAAAGAATTTTTGATTTTTCATGTCTTATCTCAATGGTCCATCAGACGACAATTCTATCATATATAATTTTTTTTTCTTCACATAAATTAATTGAAGAGAACCATCAAAAGAGGTTTGAGGATTCAATTTATTTTTGCTAGAGGCTGGAGATCTCTCTTTAATGAGTTTTATTTTTCTATACCCTTTTTGAATACTGAAATATGAATTCTGTTACTAAAACCATATAATTCTATGTTACAGTTGTTGGAGTTATATGAAGTTCTTGAAATTTTGTTAAGGAAACCCCTTCTAGTTTCTATTTTACCATAGTTGTTGACAAATTGCCTTTTGTTTTTTAGATTTTGAGTTGTTTGGAAATTGTAATCAAATTTCAATACCAAAGCTTGCATCATGAATTGATTTTTAGAAGGAAAAAAAAATATTGAAAGGGTACTCTAGAGCTGTGTTTTAATACCAAAAAAATTGCTTTTCAAAAGCAAAACTGATTCCCTTTTTAGACTTGCATTGTTGATGAAGAAACTATAAATGATTGATGAATATTGGACTGTAATTTTTGAATGAGCTGAAATGGAGATTGATTCAAATAGTGGTGAGAATCCTTTATTAAATGAGAGTGAAGAAGTTAAGGAACCTAAAAGGGGTATGTGTTTTAGCTCAAGGTAAGAAGTGTACACATTTTACGCCAAATATGCTAAACATGTTGGATTTTCCATAGCTTATAAAACACAAGTTTGTGGCGATGATGGGGAGTTAAGATATTTTGGGATTGAATGTTCTCGATCGGGAAAGAGAACCAAAAAATCAAAAATAAATCCTCTAAAGCCATCTCTATCCACAAAAATTGATTGCCAAGCAAGGGAACGAGCAACCTTACAAAATGATTGGAGATTTATGTTAACCACAGTTAACCTTGACCATAACTTTGACTTGATTCCTACCGACTCACATCATTTTGCAATGAATAAGAAAATTCTTACTCCTATGAAGAGAAGATTAGAAATTAATTATCAAGCAGGGATTGGGGTGTCTAGGAATTATTACTCAATGGTTGTTATAAGTCATTAACATTTGATGAGCGAGATGAAGGAATTACATTGACAAAGCTAGAAGATTGAGGGTTGGAGAAGGAGATACCGATACACTTCAAAAATATTTTTTGAGACTGCAGGCACAAAATTCGAATTTCTATTATATGATTAATGTTGATACTGACTTTCGCATTAGAAACTTGTTTTGGGCAGATACAATGAGTCGGACGGCTTATGAAGAATTTGGAGATGTTGTTTCGTGTGACACAACTTATCTCACTAATAAATATGATATGTCATTTGCTCTGTTTGTAAGAGTTAACCACTCTGGACAGTCGATTTTGCTTGGTTGTGTGTTGTTATCCAGTGAAGACACTGATAAATTTGTTTGGTTATTGAAAGCATGGTTAAATTGTATGTCAGATCATCCTCCAAAAGCTATAATAACTGATTAATACAAAACTATGCAAAATGCTACAGAAATTATCTTCCCAAATACTTGACATCGATGGTGTTTATGCAATATAATGAAGAAAATTCCGAAGAAACTGAAAGGCTATTTCCAATATGAATCCATGAAGTTGGCTTTGCAAAATGCAGTGTATGATACTTTCACAAAAGATGAATTTGAGATGTGATGGAAAGAGATGATTGCAAAATTTAATCTTTATGAGAATCAGTGGTTGGGGGTACTATATGATGAGCGACACCGATGGATTCCTATCTACGTAAAAGACATTTTTTAGGCTGGCATGTCAACTACACAACGAAGTGAGAGCATGAATGCCTTTTTTGATGGATATGTCAACCTGAAGACTACATTAAAGCAATTTGTTAAACAATATGAAAATGCCTTGAGAAGTAAGGTAGAAAAAGAGAAGAAAGCTGACTTCAAGTCTCGACACAAAGTATTTGATTGCCTAACTGTGTATGGTTTTGAGAAGCAATTTCAGGATGCCTACACCAATGCAAAATTCAAAGAAGTACAAACAGAGAGGAAGAGACTAGTTTATTGTCTACCGTGTCTTGTGAAAGAGGAGGGTTCAATTTGCACATATTTTATGAAGGAAGCCGTGGTAGTTTTTGAAAAGATGAAGCATGTGGACTTTATTGTGTATTATAATTCGACAAAATTTGATATTCAATGTATGTGTCATTTGTTTCAATTTAGGGGCATCATGTGTGCTCACTCACTCGTTGTACTCATTGCAAGATGCATTAATGAGGTTCCAAATAAATTCATTCTACCACGATGGAGAAAAGATTTGGATAGAGGGTACACATGCATCAAAACCACATACACTAGATTTGGGGATGATTTTAATGCAAAGGTCTATGATAAGATGAACAAAAAATTGATTGACATTGTACAAGTAGCTAGGAACTCTGAAGACAAAATCAGAATTATCGACCGTGGATTGAATGAAATCAAGGCAAGAGTGATGAAAGATGATGAGGGTGGTGGGAATAATGTACCAGCTTCTACTAGTAATGTGCCAACTATTTCTAGTAATGTACCATCTTTCCTGATTTGGAGCATTAATAGAAAAGCAATCAGTAATACAAAGTTGCTTAGTCCTTTGGTTGCTCACCGAAAAGGTCGTCTAGTTACGAAACGAAAGGTCGCCAAAGTAAATCAAATAGTCAATCGGTTGAAAGCAAGCAAAACAAAACATAACAAATCAAAGGTACATTTCATGGTATTCTCTATTTATTTTTCAATACTGTATTATTTTTCTCGATTGAACTTATCATTTATCTCTACTCATTCGTCTTGGTTAATATAGGGTACGAAGGTGCTTAGAGCTGAAGCTCAATCTGAACCTCAACCTAGTGCATGTAGAGAGCTTTATCCTTATATGGTTGGCATGCAAAATAGTATGTATGTGCCGGTACGTGTACATAATATGAATTTACATCGATCAATTTATTTTATTTTTGAATAATTAATGTATATTAAACTGTTTTTTTCATGTCATTGTAATTGAATAAGGAGAAATGGTAAATGCGATTGGAGGCACACCGGGAAGTATGGACATTATGAGAAGACAAAGTTTAAAGACTGCTCCAACCCAGATTTATGGAGTCGACACATCTCTTACCCCATCGGAATGTATTGGAGGCACATCGGGAGTGTTACCCAAAAGACAACCTAAGAGGGGGGGTGAATTAGGTTTTTACAATTAAAAATTAATAATACCCTAATAAAAATTATGACTAGCACAATAGATAAATATAGTTAATGAAATAAAAATAATTAAAACAAGTGTTCTAACAACTATGTCAGTTAATGATTTTAGCTTAGTGAAAATGTGAAATATAGCTACAACAATTTAAAAAAAATAAAGAGATAAGGGAGAGAGAGAGAGGCAAACAAATTTATAGTGGTTCGGCTTCAACTCGGCCTACATCCACTCCTCAAGCTTCACTTGAGATTTTCCACTATGCTCTAACTTCACGGGGGTGCTAGCAACCTCTTACAAATGGAGCAATCCTCCACAGATTTTATACAGATTTTCTAAGTCAAGAACACTGAGTGTACTATACTCTTACAAGATTGAAAAGAATGTGTTTTTGCTTTCACAGAAAGTTACAAGAATTATCTCTCAAAGATAGATATAAAAATGAAGTTTTGGTTTTTCTGTAAACCTCACATAAGAAAGATGGGCTTAAAGCTATAAGGCTCAGTGTATAATTTCTGAGAGAGGATGTAAATAAAAATTGAAGAATACTTCTCAGAGTATTTTTCAGAGAATAGATGTGAGTGATTATAGATCAAAGAATATTTTTAGGTTTTTTTTTGTGACTTGTTTTACATTAGAGGCTTTGGTATATATAATGAAAATTATAGCCGTTTATAACCATTATAGTCATCATTACTAATTTGAATATCTTCTACTTGAACCTTTTGAACTATTCATTTGAATTTATAGCCGCTGTAACTCCATCATTACTAATTTGAATATCTTTCCCACCATCATTACAAATTTGAATATCTTCCACTTGAATCTTTTGAACCTTTTGAACTATTCATTTGAATTTATAGCCGTTGTAACTCTATCATTACTAATTTGAATATATTTCCCTCCATCATTACTAATTTGAATATCTTCCACTTGAATCTTTTGAACCTTTGTTTTGTGCTGTTTGAACTCCTGATTTAATCAAATATTAAATAAATTCTAACAACATTTAGGATAAAGGTTTAGGTGAGAAATAATGGGACAAAATAAATTTTGATTTTATTTTTCTCTTTCAAATAAATTAAAACATAATTAAATAAATCATCAAAATAAATTTTGGATTCTATTTTTCTCTTTCAAATAAATTAAAACATAATTAAATAAATCATCAAAATAAATAAGTCTAACAATCTCCCCATTTTTGATGATGGCACACAATGATGTTTTGATTTGATTTGGGAGTAAGAAAGGCTCCCCCTCAAGTCATACTCCCTGAATTCATTTCGAAATACATAGGTTAGTACATGTATAATAAATAAGTTTTAATTAGAGACATGATATGAGACTAAGATATCAAACTATAAATACATAACATCATATTAGTTTGAAAATAATACCATAATACATAACATCGTATATTTTCTCTCCCTGTGACATTATCAAAAGGAAATCATAGGTCAGAATCTGGAGGAGAAGGAGGAAAATGATAGTGAGATAAATAGTATTTATACAATTCAAAACATATATATACATAAATATATGATTCGCGTGCCTCCCTCATTTCCGTCGAAAATCACGCCGAACACGCGTCCTCACTTTTGCGTCATTAGCCAACAAAAGCATGCCTCGATTTGGACGCGCCTCAGCTCCCTCTCCCTCTTTGTCTGCTTCTCTTTTGCCTTCTTCTTAAGCACACACTCTTCTATTTTCTTCTTTACCATTCTCTTCTATCTATTCTTCACCACTCTCTTCTGTTTCTTCGCAACTCATTTCTTTTACACCTCTCACCGCTAAACCATGGCTTCCTCATCCCGTTCCCTCACTCTGCTTCCGGACCTGAATGATCCTGTAAGCGCTGCTGGGCTGAGTGCCCCGACTCCTACTCTTCCTGTCATTCCTCTTCCTAACCTTCCTATGATGTCGATTGAGCGAAGCATGACAGCTCAATCAGACATTGAAGCCAATCATTTCATACTGACGTCTTGTATGGAGACGGTGACGGCAGTCACAAAATTGGCTCACCGATTGCAGAACAGGACGAGTGAGCTCCATCAGGTCAACACCCAACTCTCTTTGCTTTAGCGCATGTACAAGGATACGCGAGCAGAAATAGGTGCACTGAAGGCCGAAAATAAAGAACTTAAATGGAAGACCACCTCCATGGCCCGATTTGGAGCAACGTCGTTCTTGTCCTTTGATAGTCAGCGAGGAGTCGTTGCTCTCAACGAAAACACAGGGGCAGAGGTGTCAAGAGTCGCCTAGGGTGATAAAAAGAAGAAGAAAACGATGGAAGAGGCGAGTAAGTAAGATCGGCGTATGGCCGGAAAAAAATAAAGGGTTTGTTTTTTTTATGTTTATTTTGATCGGCATGTGGCCGTAAAGAAAATGAAGGATGTTTTTATTTATTTATTTATTTTGTTTATGTAAAAATTTTTATTTTAATTTGTTTTTGTCTTTATGTTTAAGTACTGAAAAATGAAATTAAAAAGCAGAAAAAAATAAGAAAATTAAGCCTAAACAAAAAAATAATAATAATAATAATAAAGTAAAAGAAATTAAGCCTAATAGTAAGATAAAAAAAATAAAATAAATTAAAATAGAATAATACTAGCCGAAATTAAACTTAATGGGACGTTGGTGTTGCTGGAATTGTAATGCAAAAAAAATATCATGAAGGTTTAAAAAAAAAATCAATGTATGCAAAGTTAATTTTACCTCAAGATGCTGAACCCAAAAAAAATTACACAATTGAGAATAGCAAACTGTTAAGGAGAATAAATGTATGAAGGACTTGAGAGCATTCAATTGATATAAATGTTTCCGTATCAATGTAGCAATACACATATATCATTTTAACAAAAATTCAAGTTTAACAGTCATAACAAAACTTTTTAAGTAGAAATCGACATTCCAAGCTCGCCACGAATAAAATTGAAGTGATCCTCGCTTTGGGGTTTTGTGAAAATATCCGCCAATTGCTTGTCGGTGTTTATAAATTCAAGTACAATATCCCTTTTTTGAACATGATCTCTTAAAAAATGATGTCAAATTTCAATATGTTTTGTTCGTGAGTGTTGAACCGGATTTTTACTTAAATTGATGGCACTAGTATTGTCACATTTAATAGAGATATGATCATGATGCAAATCAAAGTCCTCTAATTGTTGTTTCATCCAAAGTATTTGGGCACAACAACTTCCGAAAGCTACATATTCAGCTTCGGCCGTTGATAAAGCAACAGAATTTTGCTTTTTGCTAAACCAAGATACTAATGAGTTACCAAGAAAGTGACAAGTGCCACTGGTGCTTTTTCTATCAAGTTTACATCCAGCAAAGTCGGCATCCGAGTAACTAATTAAATCAAATGCAACATCTCTAGGATAAAACAGTCTCAAATTTTGAGTGCCAACAAGATATCTAAAAATTCTTTTAACAGCACTGAGATGTGATTCCTTATGATTTGATTGATATCTAGCACACATACAAACACTAAACATAATATCGGGTCTACTTGCAGTTAAATAAAGAAGTGAGCCGATCATACTTCGATATTTTGTTTGATCAATGGACTTACCTTTTTCATCCTTGTCTAGCTTAATGGATGTGGTCATAGGTGTTCCAGCCATTTTTGAGTCATACATACCAAACTTTTTGAGTAGTTCTTTTATGTACTTAGCTTGGTTGATAAAAATTTCTTCCTTACATTGTTTGATTTGAAGCCCAAGGAAATAATTTAGCTCCCCCATCATGCTCATCTCAAACTCACCTTGCATACACTTAGCAAATTCCTTACACAAGATTTCATTAGTAACACCAAATATAATGTCATCCACATATATTTGCACAATAAGTAAATCATCATTTTTAATTTTAACAAAAAGTGTTGTGTCAATCGTTCCTCTAGAAAAATTATTTTCAATCAAAAATTTACTTAATCGTTCATACCATGCATGAGGTGCTTGTTTCAAACCATATAACGCTTTTGATAGTTTAAAAACATGATTTGGAAAAGTATGATCTTCAAAACCTGGGGGTTGTTTAACATAAACTTCCTCATTTATAAAACCATTAAGAAAGGCACTTTTTACATCCATTTGATAAAGTTTGAAATTTCTAAAATATGCAAATGCAAGTAACATGCGAATGGCTTCTAATCTAGCAACCGGTGCAAAGGTTTCATCGAAATCAATACCTTCTTCTTGATTGTATCCTTGTGCAACAAGTCTAGCCTTGTTTCTTATAATTGTGCCGGATTCATCAAGCTTGTTTCGAAAGATCCATTTGGTACCAATAATGGTATGATCTTTAGGTTTTGGCACAGGTTCCCACACTTTGTTTCTCTCAAATTGGTTAAGCTCTTCATGCATAGCTATCATCCAATGTTCATCGAATTCGGCTTCTTGAAAGTTTTTAGGCTTAATCTGTGAGAGAAAAGCCAAGTTACTACAAATATTTCTAAGTGAATAGCGAGTTTCAATACCTTTTGTAGGGTCACCTAGGATTAAATCCTTAGGGTGATTATGAACAAACTTCCATTCTCTTGGCAAATCATCATTGTTTCCTCTTTCTTCTTGAGGTGGGATAATAGGTTGTTCAATCTCTTTGTTCAACTTACATGGTTGGTTCTCTTCTTTGTAGATACTTGAATCTTTCACATTTTGTTCCAAATCTATATTATCACTAACAATTTGCTTTTGAGCAGAGATGTTAGTTTCATCAAATGCTACATGTATAAATTCTTCCACAACAAGAGTTCTTTTATTAAAAACACGATAAGCTTTGCTAGTTAAGGAATAGCCAAGAAAAATTGCTTCATCAGATTTTGAATCAAATTTACTTAAGTTATCCTTACCATTATTATGCACAAAACATTTACAACCAAAAACATGCAAATGACTAATGTTGGGCTTTCTATCATGCCAAAGTTTATAAGGAGTCTTTTTGAGAATAGGTCTAATTAATGCACGATTTAAAATATAGCATGCGGTGTGAACGGCTTCGGTCCAAAAATATTTAGGAAGATTATTTTCGCAAAGCATTGTTCTACTCATCTCTTCTAAAGTTCTATTCTTCCTTTCTACTACACCATTTTGTTGAGGGGTTCTAGGTGCTGAAAAATTATGTCCAATACCATGCTCATCACAAGACAATTCAAATTTCTCATTTTCAAGTTCTCTACCATGGTCGGTTCGAATATTAGTAATCAGAAAGCCTTTTTCATTTTGAATTCTACGACAGAGTTTTGTGAAAGAAGAAAATGTTTCATCTTTGTGTGCTAAAAACATAACCCATGTAAATCTTAAATAATCATCAACAATAACAAGACAATAACGTTTACTACCTAGACTAGATGTCCTTGAGGGACCAAATAAATCCATATGCAATA
Source organism: Camellia granthamiana (assembly GCA_036172215.1). Lineage (NCBI taxonomy): Eukaryota > Viridiplantae > Streptophyta > Magnoliopsida > Ericales > Theaceae > Camellia > Camellia granthamiana. The sequence continues at coordinate 21,671,717 of CM069916.1, read as the reverse complement.
GTTGTAAAAGTCTAGTTGTGGAAATATGAGATTTTGATTTAAATGATGTTTTAGTTTGTTTTCCTTGTTGATAAGCACTACAAAGATGATCTTTTTCAAATTTAATTTTCGGAAGTCCAATGACCAAATCCTTTTTCAAAAGTTTAGCAATTAAATCCATATGAGTATGACCAAGTCTTCTATGCCATAACCAACTATTTTCATTATTAACATATAAACATTTAACATTACTAACATAGAGATCATTAAGATGAAAAACATAAACATTATCATGGTGATTACCAACGAATAAAGCTTTATGATCATTTGTGCTTTCAATTGTGCAATGTGATTTATCAAAAAAAACTCGATTACCTTTATCACATAATTGACTAATACCAAGTAGGTTATGCTTAAGTCCATCAACAAGTAAAACATTTTCAATAGAAGGGTTAGGAGAAATACCAATGCTATCAATACCGATGATTTTTCCTTTTTTGTTGTCTCCAAAAGTAACAAATCCTCCATCTTTCGATGATAATTTAGTAAAGAATGATTTATCTCCGGTCATGTGTTTGGAACATCCACTATCAAGGTACCACTTTCCTTCTTTAGCTTTGAATTTAAAGCAAACCTACAAGATGACAATCAAGTGTTGGTTTTTGGTACCCATAGTTTCTTGGGTCCTTCTTGGTTAATTTTGTTAGATCCCTTAATAATCCAAATCTTTTTAATTCCTATGCTCATGCTCTTTTTGAATGGACAATAAGATATATAATGGCCTTTCTTTCTACAATAATGACAAGTAATATGAGGGTGTGTCATGAGAGGTGCCTTTTCAAAAATTGTATTGAGATTCTTTTGTTTCTTAATAGGATCATATCCAATACCTGCTTTATCAAAAACACGTCTTTGATTTCCAAGAAGCATGTTGAGATTATCTCTACCTTTTACAAAATTCTCAAGTGTTTTTGTTAAATCATCAATATTGTTTTTTAAAGTAGTTTTCTCATCAGAGATAGTATCAAAATCATTTTTCAAAATAATTTTTTCTTTCTTTAATTCTTCTACATTAATAGATAAAGATGCAACAGATTTCTTTAACACATTATTTTTGGCACAAATTTTTCTAAATTCATTTGATAGTTCATTGAATGCACTTTCAAGTTCTTCATAAAAAGTAGTTACCTCATTTTGAGTAGAGTCTTCATCTTCAAGAGCCATGAGACATAAGTTGGCTACTTCATTTTCAATTTCATCACTTGAGCTTTCATCTTCACTTTCTCCCCAAGTTGCTACCATGGCCTTTTTGTTTCTTTTGTAGTCTTTTCCATGATTCTTCAATTTTGGACAATTCATCTTATATGTCCAGGATTTTCGCACTCATAGCAAATAATAGGCTCTTTCTTGTTAACTTTGTTGTACTCTTTCTTGCAAGGTCTTCTTCCTCCATAATTGTTTTTCTTGAAGTGCTTTTTGAGATTTCTACTAAACATGGCATAGCTTTCATCCTCACTGGAGTTTTCATGTTCTTCTTCATTTGATGAGGCTTTGAATGCAATTCCACTTTTCTTTTTGTTTTTAATATCCTCATGTCCTTTTATGGTGATCTCATGAGTCATAAGGGAACCCATAAGCTCATCCAATCCAAGTGTGGAGAGATCTTTGGCTTCTATAATGGCGGTGACTTTTGCTTCCCAATTCTTTGGTAAATACTTAAGAATTTTTCTTACCAACTCACTGTTAGTATAAGTTTTGCCAAGAGATTTCAAAGAGTTTATAATTTCAGTAAATCTAGTAAACATACTTGAAATAGTTTCATCAGAGTTCATTTTAAACAATTCATAACTATGAACAAGCATATCAATACGAGATTCCTTTACTTGGTTTGTACCTTCATACGTTACCTCAAGTTTGTCCCAAATTTCTTTTGCCGAATCACAACTTGAAATTCTATTATACTCCTTAGAGTCTAATCTACAAACAAATGTGAGTTTGGCTTTAGTATTGGCTTGTAATAATTTATGATCTCTCTAATCATATTCATCTTCAGTTTTAGGTACACTAATATTGTCAACTAATTTGGTAGGAATTTTTGGACCTTTGGTGACAATAATCTACATGGCATAATCAGTGGCTTGTAGGTATAGAGTCATCTTATCCTTCCAATGACTATAGTTGTTTCTGTTAAACAATGGTGGCCTATTTGTGGCTTGTCCTTCAGCTAAGGTTGCGATGGATCGAAACTCCTAGATGGTTAAATCTAAAACAAGAGTTTAGGCTCTGATACCAATTGTGACCCAAAAGACAACCTATATAGCGATCCCGGTTTCCCTTCCTTTGGTTGTTGTATTCCGGACTTAGGTTCCGTGGAGTTGATGGTCGTATATCTTGTTGTTATCCTTTAATTCCGTGTATTTGAGTTTTAGGATGTATTGGGCGTGTTTCGAACAGGTTGGTTGAGCTTTAGTCCTAATCTTTGTTGCCCAGAATTTTGGTGGTACGCTCGAGCGGGTCCCTTTGCGCTCGAGCGGAGTTTGATTTTTGGTAGTCCGCTCGAGCGGGTATTCTTGCGCTCGAGCAGGGTTTACACACTCTCAGCATTTCGTGTCTCTGCAAAACTTTTGTAGGTGTGTTTTTCACGCTCGAGCGGATTTTCTTACGCTCGCGCGGGTCGCGCTTGAGCGGGTATCTTGGCGCTCGAGCGGGTAGTTCATTTTCTATAAAAGTACTGGAAGGGGGAAATCTACGCTCGAGCGGCTTTCCCTTTGCGCTCGAGCAGGTGTGTTTTGCAGTTGTGTCTTGGCGCTCGAGCGGGTATCTTCACGCTCGAGCGTGTCCAGTTTTTTGTGCTTAACACTCGAACGTCCTATTCTCCACTCGAGCGGGTCATACGTATATCAGATATCAGCTGGGTCTTTTTAGATCACTTTTCAACTTCCACTCTCTCTCTTACTTTTCCAAAAACCCATTTTTGAGAGTCTCTCTCTCTATATTTCACCTTCTCTCTAGGGATTGATCTATCTTGAGTGATCTACTCCCTTAGTGTCTTTACAAAAAGTGTAGAGCTTGGTTTGGGCTTCCTTTTGATCCGAAATTTTCTTGGTTTGGAGCATTTCGAGATTTCTCCATCATCCCCATCGGTTTCATCTCTTGAGGTAGGGATTCCTACTCATCTTTATAAGCTTTGACATGAATATTGAGCTTTTGTATAAATGATTTTGAATTTTGGAAGTTAGGGTTTTAAATGTGTAATTTTTGGAAAAAGGGGTTTTGTTTCTTTGAACCATAAATGTGTATTTGGGTTTCAAAATGAGTATATTGATGTTGTTGATAATATTTGGACCATTGGGGTCAATATTGAGAAAAATGGAAAAAATGCCATGTTTGGGTATTTTTGGGTCATTAGTGTAATTAATGGCACTTATGATGAAAATGTGGAATTGAGTTGAAAATAATGAAATTGGCTCAATATGAGATGGAATAGTGAAATTGGATTTATTAATCGCTCACTTTTGAAAATGTTGATAAATTATCTATTGATGCATTTATTATCTGTTTAGAAATAATTGCTTTGGGCTATCGGTGGATGATAGTCTTGATTGTTGTAGACAATGCATGATGATTAGGCAAACTAAAACTAATCAAATGAGTATGCCATCGAATATGGCGGTTGATATAATACAAGAATTTTATGTATTGATTTGATTATGTATATGATATGTGTTTATATACATTGTGTCATGTGGGAGGAGATAGGGGATGTACTCCACGGTTTAGGGGAAGATAGGGGATGGACCTCTAAACCAGATATTGTTTGGGAGGAGATAGGGGATGAACTCCATTGATACAGCACTAAAATATGTATCATTTGTGAAGTATGGAAGTGTTTTTGTTTGACATTGATACAGCACTAAAATGTGTATCATTTGAGAAGTATGGAAATGTTGTCATGTGTTATTGATACAGCACCAAAATGTGTATCTGTTATGTAGTGTGAAATGTTTAATATGAGTCATTATCTCATCTGAAATAGAAATACTGTTGATATGAGATGTAATCTCAATCAAATTGTTCGGCCAGGTTCTAAGCCATAGTTATGAATTGAGAATTGGATAAGAAATGGAAAATGGAATGAAACATGGTCACTTTTGTCATGTAATTGAAATGGTTTATGAATTGATTCATATGAGTTAAACATTTATCGATGGCCAATGTTTTAGTTATTGCTTATATTATGTTTAGCATATCTCTACTGGGCGTTGGCTCACCCTATATGGGACATTATTTTCAAGTACAGGTAGCATGCCACCTCCAAGGACGTAGCTTGAGAGGCTTAGTGGCTGGGACATCTTTTGTGATTACATTTTTGTATTACATGTATATCAAGCCAAGGGCTTGTTTTGCGTTTCGAGTTAGTACTCTTTTTGTAACCAAGTGTTGGCTTGGAAAGTTGTAAGCCCGTAGAGCATTTACTTTTGTTGTCAACATGTAATACATTTTGTAATGAATACTCTGATGATATGTAATTATGCTTTATTCCTTTATGTCTAAGCATGTTAAGAATGTATGATTTATGGGTTTACTTTGAGGGCGTTACAACTTGGTATCAGAGCGTACCGGGTTTGAATACTTGGGTACGTGAGAAGTGATTAGTATCACAATGGGTTTGTCTCGCTTGTTAGAGACTTATGTGTAATGTTATGTGCTTATGTGATAACATGTTTATGTGACTATATGGGTATGAGATTTGGTTTCTAGGATGTTGATTAGATCCTTGGGTTTCTATGAGCATTGTTAGAAAAGTACTTGATCAATGCTGTTTTTAACTGGAACTCTAGTGACGCCTCGGAACTATCATTATCCGGAAATGAAATTCATAAGTGCTTATGTGATTATGTGCTTACACAGAGTGAATTACAGTTGTCCATGTATTAGGACGCGAGTGTTATAGTTTCGGCACATTTGTGAATGTGCTAATGTTCTTCGTTACCTTTTATTAGGATGTCAGGACGAGGACGTGGCAGTAGGACGTGTCAGGACGAGGACGTGCCTAGGAGGCAGGAGATGCCTATACCGGATGAGATTCCGGAGCAGCAGGAGGGGGTTGGTCAGGCCAATGTGGCCGAGCTAACAGGTCAGCAGGCTATGGGTGCCTTAGCCCGCGAGATGGTAGGAGCCTTGAGGGAATCCTTAGGCATTCTCAGAGCTGAGAATCAGGTCCAGGCCCATGTTGCTGAGGCAGGGCCTTCATTTCTGAAGAGGGAGTTCTTCTGGTCTAACTCGGATGAGTTTGTTGGGGATCCTAAGGAGCCACTTAAGGCAAATGAGTGGTTAGAGTAGATGACTAAGACGTTTGAGATGCTTGGCATCGAAGACGGAGCATTGAAGGTGACCTTGGCATCTTTCCAGCTAAAGGGGGATGTGGGTCAGTGGTGGAAGTTTATGAGAGATCGTATTGGTGGCACATGGGAGGCTTTTGTGGATGCTTTCCAGGAGAAGTACTTATCTCTAACTGTCAGGGAGAAGTTAAGGGATCAGTTCTACCAGCTTAAGCAGCTGAGTTCTTCAGTGGCCGAGTTTGAGGCCGCATTTACTAGTTTATCCAGGTTCGCACTTGAGCTTGTGGCGTTTGAGGAACACCGCTGTCTTGAGTTTGAGAGGAAGTCGAGGCATGGCCTCAAGATGAGAGTTGGGGGTTCTATGACTCGGGAGTATGGGCGTCTTGTAGATGCTGCAACCCATATGGAAATTATGATGCAGGAGGAGGAGGAGAGGCAAAGAGGCTCCAAGAGGAGTCAGGATGGCCAGGGTGATGGCAGGAGATAGAGGGGTTTTAACCCTCAGCAGTCTCAAGGCGGTTTTGCTAGATCTACCTTTCCAGTGCCAAGTGCAGGTTCTGGGAAAGGCAGTCAAGGAGAGGTGACCTGTTACAAATGTGGTCAGCTGGGCCACAAGTCTCCAGCTTGCCCACAGAGGGGAAGAGGTCAGAGAGCAGCTTCTTCTTCAGCTCGACCTCAGGGCCAGAGTCAGGGTAGAGGTCAGCCACTGTCTTGCTATCAGTGTGGCCAGGCGGGGCACTTGAAGAGGTACTGCCCGCAGTTGAGTGCCACTTTGGGGGCGTCTGGTTCTAGGCAGACGCAGAGTTTTCAGCCAGCACAGTTAGTTCAGGTCTCGAGGGCCAATCAAGGAGCTTCGTCATCCCAGTCTGTGTAGCAATCTTTTGCTCCTAGAGGTGAGCAGGTAGATTAGGGGCCTTCAGGGCGCGTGTATGCTGTTACCGCGCAGGATCTTGTACCGGCTCCATCGGTTGTGAGAGGTACCTTCTTGTTTTGCAACTCGGTTGCCAATGTGTTGATCGATACAGGTGCATCCCATTCTTTTATATCTGCTGCATTTATATCTGTTCTAGGCTTGGAGTTGGCACAGTTAGCATCTCCTATTTGTGTTGTATCACCTGTTAGGGGTGAGTTGATTTTGAAACAAGGGTGTAGAGGTTGTGATATAGAGGTAGCAGATCGCCGACTTCCATTTTCTTTTGTAGTTATGCCTATGTCGGGTTTTGATGTTATCTTGGGTATGGACTGGCTATCGTCATACCGGGCTATTATTGATTGTTACTGCCAGAGGGTCACAGTATGTACCATGAGCGGAGATTGTTTCCATTTCTTAGGGGATCAAGTTGGTAGTGTGTTGCCACTGGTGTATGATCCGCGAGGGCGGAGTGAGCTTAGTGGTCTTCTCGCTAGCCTTATGAGTAGTGAGTGTGATGAGACCGGGGTTGAGTTACCGAGAGTGGTTTGCGAGTATTCGGATGTTTTTCCCGAGGATCTTGTTAGTTTGCCACCTCATCGAGAGATAGAGTTCTCTATTGATTTAATGCCCGACACAGCGCCGATTTCTATGGCACCTTATCGTTTTGCCCCAGCAGAGTTGAGTGAGTTGAAGATTCAACTCCAGGAGTTGCTAGATAAGGGTTTTATTCGCCCTAGTGTTTCGCCGTGGGGAGCACCGGCCCTCTTTGCTAAAAAGAAAGATGGTGCCTTGAGACTTTGTATCGATTACCGGAAGTTAAATCGGGCTACGGTCAAGAATAAGTACCCTATGCCCCGTATAGATGATTTGTTTGACCAGTTGAAGGGTTCCCGTTGTTTCTCTAAGATTGACTTGAGATCGGGTTACGACCAGTTGAGGGTCAGGGAGGAGGATATTCCGAAGACGGCATTCTATACGCGGTATGGCCACTATGAGTATCTGGTGATGACTTTTGGGCTCACCAATGCACCGGCAGTGTTTATGGATTTGATGAACCGGATATTCCGGGAATTCTTAGATCGTTTTGTAGTCGTTTTCGTGGACAACATTCTGATTTATTCACCTTCGGAAGAGGAGCACGAGGAACACTTGAGAGTGGTGCTTGAGTTGCTTAGAGCCCATAGGCTGTATGCCAAGTTTGGGAAGTGTGAGTTCTGGCTAGAAGAGGTCAAATTCTTAGGCCATGTGGTCTCCGGGGAAGGGGTGTCTGTTGATACATCCAAGATAGAGGCAATGCAGGATTGGGCACAGTCTAAGAGCGTTTTTGAGATCCGCAGTTTTCTGGGATTAGCTGGGTATTACCGCCGGTTTGTGAAAGATTTTTCCAGCATAGCTTCACCGTTGACTAGATTGACGCGGAAAGGGGTCAAGTTTGCATGGAGTGAGACTTGTGAAAAGTCGTTCTAAGAGTTGAAGGTTAGATTGACCACCGCTTCGGTTTTGATTATTCCGGAGAGAGGGTTGGGTTATGCGGTTTACTGTGATGCCTCACGAGAGGGTTTGGTTATGTGTTGATGCAAGAGGGGAAAGTGGTTGCCTATGGCTCACGTCAGTTGAAATTACACGAGAGGAATTACCCTACACATGACCTAGAGTTAGCAGCAGTAATTTTTGCCTTAAAGATTTGGAGGCACTACCTTTAAGGTAAGAGATTCGAGGTATTCTCGAATCATAAAAGTCTGAAGTATCTGTTTACACAGAGGGACTTGAATTTGAGGCAGAGGAGGTGGATGGAATTCATTGAGGACTACGATTTTGAGTTGCACTATCACCCGGGAAAGGCTAATGTTGTGGCTGATGCCCTTAATAGGAAATCCATTAACGGTGTAGCTTGTATAACCATCCGGGAGTGGGAGATGTTGGGTGCACTTGACGAGTTTGATTTGCTTCTGGGCGAATCCGTTGAGGCTGCGGCCTTGTTTTCTGTTATTGCGCAGCCTACACTTGTGAATCGAGTGTTAGAGGCACAAAGAGGTGACCTTGAGGTAGAATCCCTTCGAGAGAAGATCTTCAGTGGGAAGGATGAGAAGGGTCTGTCTGTGTATCCCGACTTGAGTGTGAGATACCGAGACCATTTATTTGTGCCGGAGTCTTGCTGAGATGAGGTACTCCGAGAGTTTCACCATTCACGCCTTGCAGTGCATCCGGGAGGCACCAAAATGTATCGTGATTTGGGTCGCCAGTTTTGGTGGCGGGGTATGAAGAGAGATGTGGCAGTTCTCGTGCCTAAGTGCCTTACTTGTTAGCAAGTGAAGGCCGAGCATCAGAGGCCAGCGGGTTTGTTACAACCCTTGCCTATTGCCGAGTGGAAATGGGAGCATGTCACTATGGACTTCGTTGTAGGTCTCCCGAGGACTCAGCGGGGTAATGATGCTATTTGGGTGGTTGTGGACCGGTTGACTAAGTCAGCGCACTTTATCCCTATGCGCGTGAGAGATTCGGTAGATCATCTTGCCAACTTGTATATTCAGGACATAGTGAGGTTGCACGGGGTCCCGGTGTCGATCGTCTCTGATAGAGATCCTCGTTTTACTGCTAGGTTATGGCAGAGTTTGCAGAGTGCCTTGGGTACAAGATTGACCTTTAGCACGGCTTATCATCCTCAGACTGACGGGCAGTCCGAGCGTACTATTCAGATCCTTGAGGATATGCTTCGAGGTTGTGTCCTTGACTTTAGTGGGACGTGGAAGAGGCACTTGCCCTTGGTGGAGTTTGCCTACAACAACAGTTTTCAGTCTACTGTCGGTATGGCACTGTTTGAGACCTTGTATGGTCGACCGTGTAGGTCTCCGGTTTGTTGGGCCGAGGTAGGTGATGCACCTTTGTTGGGCCCGGAGTTGGTGAGGGAAATGACGGAAAAAGTTAAGCTTATCTGTAGAAGGCTTGTTACAGCCCAGAGTCGCCAAAAGAGTTATGCCGATCGTAGGAAGAGGCCTTTGGCATTTGAGACGGATGATCATGTTTTTCTGAAAATATCACCTAGACGGGGTTTGATGAGGGTTGGGAAGAGTGAGAAGTTATCCCCTCGGTTTATCGATCCCTTTGAGATCCTTGAGAGGATTGGGGAGGTTGCTTATCGTTTGGCCTTGCCGCCGCAGTTATCCAGAGTACATGGCGTGTTTCATGTTAGTATGCTTCGGAAGTACGAGCCGGATCCATCGCACGTGTTGGATTGGACCGACTTAGAGGTAGATAAGGATGCCTCGTATGAGGAGAGACAGGTTCGGGTCTTGGATAGGCGGGAGCAAATCTTGCGAGGCAAGACCATTCCCTTGGTAAAGGTTTTGTGGAAACATCACGGAGTAGAGGAAGCCACTTGGGAACGTGAGTTGGAGGTTCCTGAGAAATATCCGGACTTATTTGTTCATATGTAATCATGTTTTGAAAATCTTGTAATATTGATAAACTTTAAGAGTATTGATTGTGTCTTAAGTTGTAAAACATGGTGTATGTTTTGAGTTTATGAAAATATAGTTTGGAACTTGCCTTATAATGGAAGTTGATTTTAACATTGTGTATGTTGATGATGTTTCAGAAATGCAAATGTATTGTTGGCATTGAATATATTTTGAGATACATGTTGATAATGCATGTTGGAGGCTATATGGAAGCTTGCCTCTTAAATAGAGATGGAATGATCCGTAATGGGTCAAGTTGTTGAATTTTGTATTGTAGTAATGTTGGTAATTGAGAAAACATGTTTTTGAAAAACTTGTACTTAATTTCGGGGACGAAATTCTTTAAGGGGGGGAGTTTATAGCGATCCCGGTTTCCTTTCCTTTGGTTGTTGTATTCCGGACTTAGGTTCCGTGGAGTTGATGGTTGTATATCTTGTTATTATCCTTTAATTCCGTGTGTTTGAGTTTTAGGATGTATTGGGCATGTTTCGAACAGGTTGGTTGAGCTTTAGTCCCAATCCTTGTTGCCCAGAATTTTGGTGGTACGCTCGAGCGGGTCCCTTTGCGCTCGAGCGAAGTTTGATTTTTGGTAGTCTGCTCGAGCGGGTATTCTTGCGCTCGAGCGGGGTTTACACACTCTCAGCATTTCGTGCCTCTGCAAAACTTTTGCAGGTGTGTTTTTCACGCTCGAGCGGATTTTCTTACGCTCGAGCGGGTATCTTGGCGCTCGAGCGGGTAGTTCATTTTCTATAAAAGTACTGGAAGGGGGAAATCTACTCTCGAGCGGCTTTCCCTTTGCGCTCGAGCGGGTGTGTTTTGCAGTTGTGTCTTGGCGCTCGAGCGGGTCATACGTGTATCAAATATCAGCTGGGTCTTTTTAGATCACTTTTCAACTTCCACTTTCTCTTTTACTTTTCCAAAAACCCATTTTTGAGAGTCTCTCTCTCTATATTTCACCTTCTCTCTAGGGATTGATCTATCTTGAGTGATCTACTCCCTTAGTGTCTTTACAAAAAGTGTAGAGCTTGGTTTGGGCTTCCTTTTTATCCGAAATTTTCTTGGTTTGGAGCATTTCGAGATTTCTCCATCATCCCCGTCGGTTTCATCTCTTGAGGTAGGGATTCCTACTCATCTTTATGAGCTTTGACATGAATATTGAGCTTTTGTATAAATGGTTTTGAATTTTGGAAGTTAGGGTTTTAAATGTGTAATTTTTGGAAAAATGGGTTTCGTTTCTTTGAACCATAAATGTGTATTTGGGTTTCAAAATGAGTATATTGATATTGTTGATAATATTTGGACCATTAGGGTCAATATTGAGAAAAAAGGGAAAAATGCCATGTTTGGGTATATTTGGGTCATTAGTGTAATTAATGACACTTATGATGAAAATGTGGAATTGAGTTGAAAATAATGAAATTGGCTCAATATGAGATGGAATAGTGAAGTTGGATTTATTAATCGCTCACTTTTGAAAATGTTGATAAATTATCTATTGATGCATTTATTATCTGTTTAGAAATAATTGCTTTGGGCTATCGGTGGAGGATAGTCTTGATTGTTGTAGACAATGCATGATGATTAGGTAAACTAAAACTAATCAAATGAGTATGCCATCGAATATGGTGGTTGATATAATACAAGAATTTTATGTATTTATTTGATTATGTATATGATATGTGTTTATATACATTGTGTCGTGTGGGAGGAGATAAGGGGATGTACTCCACGGTTTAGGGGAAGATAGGGGATGGACCTCTAAACCAGATATTGTTTGGGAAGAGATAGGGGATGAACTCCATTGATACAGCACTAAAATGTGTATCATTTGTGAAGTATGGAAGTGTTTTTGTTTGACATTGATACAGCACTACAATGTGTATCATTTGAGAAGTATGGAAGTGTTGTCATGTGTTATTGATACAGCACCAAAATGTGTATCTGTTATGAAGTGTGAAATGTTTAATATGAGTCATTATCTCATCTGCAATAGAAATACTGTTGATATAAGATGTAATCTTAATCAAATTGTTTGGCTAGGTTCTGAGCCATAGTTATGAATTGAGAATTGGATAAGAAATGGAAAATGGAATGAAACATGGTCACTTTTGTCATGTAATTGAAATGGTTTATGAATTGATTCATATGAGTTAAACATTTATCGATGGCCAATGTTTTAGTTATTGCTTATATTATGTTTAGCATATCTCTATTGGGCGTTGGCTCACCCTATATGGGACATCATTTTCAGGTACAGGTAGCATGCCACCTCCAAGGACGTAGCTTGAGAGGCTTAGTGGCTGGGACATCTTTCGTGATTACATTTTTGTATTATATGTATATCAAGCCAATGTCTTGTTTTATGTTTCGAGTTAGTACTCTTTTTGTAACCTATTGTTGGCTTGGAAAATTGTAAGCCCGTAGGGCATTTACTTTTGTTGTCAACATGTAATACATTTTGTAATGAATACTCTAATGATATGTAATTATGCTTTATTCCTTTATGTCTAAGCATGTTAAGAATGTATGATTTATGGGTTTATTTTGAGGGCGTTACAACCTAAGAGGGGGGTGAATTAGGTTTTTACAATTAAAAATTAATAATACCCTAATAAAAATTATGACTAGCACAATAGATAAATATAGTTAATGAAATAAAAATAATTAAAACAAGTGTTCTAACAACTATGTCAGTTAATGATTTTAGCTTAGTGAAAATGTGAAATATAGCTATAACAATTTAAATAAAATAAAGAGATAAGGGAGCGAGAGGCAAACAAATTTATAGTGGTTCGGTTTCAACTCGGCCTACGTCCACTCCTCAAGCTTCACTTGAGATTTTTCACTATGCTCTAGCTTCACGGGGGTGCTAGCAACCTCTTACAAATGGAGTAATCATTTACAGATTTTACACAGACTTTCTAATTCAAGAATACTGAGTATACTACACTCTTACAAGGTTGAAAAGAATGTGTTTTTGCTTTCACAGAAAGTTACAAGAATTATCTCTCAAAGATAGATATAAAAATGAAGTTTTGGTTTTTTTGTAAACCTCACATAAGAAAGATGGGCTTAAAGTTATAAGGCTCAGTGTATGATTTCTGAGAGAGGATGTAAACAAAAATTGAAGAATACTTCTCATAGTATTCTTCAGAGAATAGATGTGAGTGATTATAGATCAAAGAATATTTTTAGGTTTTTTTTTGTGACTTGTTTTACATTAGAGGCTTTGGTATATATAATGAAAATTATAGCCGTTTATAACCGTTGTAGTCATCATTACTAATTTGAATATCTTCCACTTGAACCTTTTGAACCTTTTGAACTATTCATTTGAATTTATAGCCGTTGTAACTCCATCATTACTAATTTGAATATCTTTTCCTCCATTATTACAAATTTGAATATCTTCCACTTGAATCTTTTGAACCTGTTGAACTATTCATTTGAATTTATAACCGTTGTAACTCCATCATTACTAATTTGAATATCTTTCCCTTCATCATTACTAATTTGAATATCTTCCACTTGAATCTTTTGAACCTTTGTTTTGTGCTGTTTGAACTCCTGATTTAATCAAATATTAAATACATTCTAACAACATTTAGGATAAAGGTTTAGGTGAGAAATAATGGGACAAAATAAATTTTGATTCTATTTTTCTCTTTCAAATAAATTAAAACATAATTAAATAAATCATCAAAATAAATTTTAGATTCTATTTTTCTCTTTCAAATAAATTAAAACATAATTAAATAAATCATCAAAATAAATAAGTCTAACAGGGAGTTATTGACATAATGTGAACTAAACAATCCATGAGTGCTACGAATCAAATGTATGGAGCCGTATCGTGTTCTTTTGTTGACTTCAATGTACCAATGGACTAAAATAAGTCTTGTTTTCGTTAGTTGGAAACTTGTAATTTTAATGCATTTTATGTGACTTAACTTGGAGTTTATTTTGTGGTGGGAGTAATTTAATGCATCTTTCTTTGTTACTTGATGAAGCATAATTTATGAGATCTATAGAAGTTTGATGTTGCTTTGTTGTTATATTTGTTGTCTAACTCTATATAGATATGGAGAGATTGGTCTTTTTTGGGAATGTTTTATGTTGCAGGATTGGACTTGGAGCTAGAGTGGTGTGTGTTGGTTTATTTTTGTTGAAAATATGATAAAAATATGTTACAAATCTAATTTCAAAGAATCTGTGTTCAAAAATATGTGTCCAGAAATCTGTTGTCAAAATCTGTGTTTAAAAATCTGTGTTAAAAATCTGTGTTCAAAAAGCTGTGTTCAAAATATTTGTTCAGAAATCAGTGTTCAAAAATCTATGTTCAAAACTTGTGTCGAGAAATCTATCTTCAAGATCTGTGTTGGAAAACCTGTGTCCAAAAATCTGTCTTCAAAATATGTGTTTCAAAATCTGTCTTCAAAAATCTGTGTTGAAAATTTGTGTTCAAAATAAAGTGTTAACAACTTGTGTTCAATCATTCTTCAAGCAGACAAACAGATAACAACCTGTGTTCAATCATCCTTCAAACAAACAAACAAATATCAGCATATGTTCAATCATTCTTCAAACCAACAAACAGATCAGATAATAGATTACATCTTCATACTTCTCAAAAATAACTAAATCATAAATCTTTATACATATCATTTATTTCAACTTCTAACTTTCATATAAAATATTACATCTTCATAACTAGTACAACACCAATTACAAGGAAGAAGAATGTTAGGTTTTTATTCTTGGCAACCCGTTTGACAAAACTCCTTTCAGATGTAGTTATTTTCGCACTTTTATTTCAGTGAGGCTTTGAGTTTTTTAGATGCGAATCCAATCCGAATCGAGCTTTTGCAGAGAAGTTTGTGATGTTAATGCTTTCAAGATTGCCACTTCGCTGATTATTACGGGGGTCGAGCTGACCGGTTTCTTTGCATCTCCATGGCTTTCCCCTTAATTCTTTGCAGTCTAGACATGAGGAAAAGGCTACCTCAGAGTCACCAACCAGGCCATCATTATTATATCCATGCTTCTCTGGTTCGGTTTCCACACTCTTGAGCGTGTCAGCCGCCGATGAATGTGCACAAGAAAGAAAAGAAAGAAAAAAAAAATGTGCAAAAGAAAGAAAAGAGAAAAAAAAGAAGTGAAAAAAGAAAAGAAAAGGATTCATTGATTGAGGGGGAGCCTCCGCTTTTACTCACCAAATACCCCTTGATTCCTAGTGGTTTGACTTTCCTTAGTTGTGCTTAGATTCTCTTGTCGGAGGTCCAACTTTTATATCACTACTAGGATTTGAATCTTGTGTTTGTCGAACTCCAAGAGTCACACACACACCCTTTCTCATGGGATCTATGCTTTTCACATAATGCATCACTTTCTTTTATGAGGAATTGTCTACAGGCTGTGCACATTGTGTTTTCTTGTAATGGTGCTTCTAGGATAATCTTGTGTGTTTTAAGGTACAAATCTGAAATTCCTTGCTTGCTTCACCATATTATTTTTGTTAGTTTGTTCTTGTTCATTGTTTTTTTAGTTTTGTGGTTGCTTTTAGTAAGGGGGAGTTCGGTTAATCGTTATCATTGCTTGTGTGGGTTTTGATCTTGATTTTGTTATTTGAGATTTCTTTGTCAATTCAAACAGGGGGAGAAAGTTGTTTTTCATGTGTCTTAGGATTTCATGTTTCTATACCATGTGTCGGGTTCAGGTTTTCATGCTACATGTTCTTAAAATCTCCAAAGTTGCATCTTCATGTTGTTCATGTTTTTCATCTCATGTTTCAAGATAGTCTTATATTGTTTTTCATATACTCTTGTGGGACTAATATTTGTTTTGGAGATTGTGGCACTGATAGTTGTTTTGCAGATCATGACCTTGAGAAAGAAGTTTGTTTTTGTTGGCTGTAATGGGTTGGGGTGATTAGGATTTTATTTGTTAGATGTGTTTTGTCACGGCATTGCCAAAGGGGGAGATTGTTAGGTTTTTATTCTTGGCAACCCCGTTTGACAAAACTCCTTTCAGATGTAGTTATTTTCGCACTTTTTATTTCAGTGAGGCTTTGAGTTTTTAGATGCGAATCCAATCCGAATCGAGCTTTTGCAGAGAAGTTTGTGATGTTAATACTTTCAAGATTGCCACTTCGCTGATTATTACGGGGGTCGAGCTGCCCGGTCAGCTCGCGGCCGAAGCAAAATTCAAATTTGCATTCAAATTTGCATGTCAGCCGTTGCTCGCTCGAGCCAAGGAGTTCTCGCTCGAGCCAAGACTTTCTCGCTCGAGCCAAGACTTTCTCGCTCGAGCCAAGGAATGCTCGCTCGAGCGAAGGATTGCGTCCGCACAAAAACCTGAAAGCAGTGATTGGTCGCTCGAGCCAAGGATCCGTCGCTCGAGCGAAGGCACTAGTAGAAATCACGAAATTTACTCTCCTCGCTCGAGCCAGGAAAGCCTCGCTCGAGCGAGCCTCAGAATCTGGATTTTTTTCAAAGAGTTGGTTTTCTTCTGAAACATGATTTCTTTTGGTGTTCTACAAGAAGTTGGATTTCTTCCTTGACAAGGATTATTTTGGTTCTTTATAAGTAGTTGGTTTTCTCCCAAAACTAGACTACTCTTTTATTATTCCTCCAGATCTTCTTGTTGGTTCTTAAAGGTTTATATCTGGGGATATTTTATTTTTCTTTGATGTCTTATTGAGTATTCAACTCATGATCTGAAAAGGGCTACATCAAAGGTTTTGTTTGTTACTCAAAAGAGAGAGTTGTTCTTCAGTTGTGGATTCTGAAGAATTCGAGCCTGAAGCTTCAGTTGTGAATTCTGGAGTGGCTCATCAAAGTTGTTCTTCAGTTGTGGATTCTGAAGAATTCGGTCTGAAGCTTCGGTGGTGGAATTCGGAGTGGCTCATCAGAAAGACAATTCCGTGGTGAAGATGGGGTTGGAAGAGGCACATAGAGGTTGGTTCAATTAGGCGTTGTGAATTCGCTAGATAATTGAGAGTGATACCTGTGTAATTCCTTTATATCTTCTTAGTGGATTGCTCTGGTGGCTGTGGCCCGTGGTTTTTTTATCACAATTGGAAGGTGTCCAATTGTGGTTTTTCCACGTAAAATCTTTGTGTCTCTTTCTCTTGATTGTTTGATTGGGATTTTTATATCATGCTTAAAATTGATACATAATCACAAATCAACATCTAGGAGGTTTCTAGATTTATCAAAGAAGATCCCATAAATACAATACCAACTTCGATTGATGTTTGTCTGTAATTTTTACATATACGCACTCTGAAATTGAAGTTGTTCGCTTTGAAATCGAAGTTGTTCGCCCATACTTCGAAGTTATTCGGTGACAGTTGGTATATTGTCCATTTGCACTTGTCCTTCATGTTTACATTGTGAATTTCTAGGCAAGCACCATCCAATAAAACCACCGCAATCATGACAACAATAAAATAACTTGTTTTTGTTTCGCTCCGTCTCATAAATTCGAATAGTTGCTTTTTTCCGACATTTAGGACAATTTTTGTTGTAATATGTCAATTGACTTGAGGTACTGTCGCTACCACTTGAAGTTGACATATACAAAAATATGAAGCCAAATCTCAAACAGTGTATTTTAAGTTCATTGAATCCTTCAAATAACAATTGAAACAACTATTGAATTCTTTCATTTATTTTTGTCAAGATGACAGGTGTTGTGCTTCCAGGTATTAGGTCAAGATCGCATAGCCCAATTAATAAATTGAAACGCTGTCCTCAGAAAACATAAAGAATGAAAGACCCTCAGGCTTGGCTCCTAAAAGATCAGTCAAATAGATAGTCCAAGGGTCACTATTATCTGGGTAGATAATAACCAATAATTGTAGTCTCATGTAAACTTACAAGCACATACAATCTATAATGACAAACACAAAGGCTATATATAGGTAAACAATAAGTCTGAATTTTTATGTAAACTAGCAAAAGAAATTATGGATAACAACAAAAAGAAAGGCTAAATAGGGAGCCTTACATCCTGGGTTGTTGTGAAGCAAACAATTTATATTTCAATCGCGTCCTTGTTAGATTGTAGTTAATCGAGACATGGTGAACAAAACGAAGTTGCATGTGTCGTAAAGGACTATTAGCAAAAAAAAAAAAATGGGCAACAGACAACAAAGGTTGTTTGTAAAGAAAGAGGGAGTGAGACATACATTCATAAATCCAGAAATACCAAATTATTAGACTAGGAAGAATAAATTGTAGTTTTGAACTCTACTTCCACAATGAGCATCAAGCCAAACTAAATTACTTGAATCCCTGTAATTTCATTCATGAGAATATGAGATGTTTTTGGTGAATAATATGCCTCCACCAAGTGGAAGATATGCTTCTTGATATTAATTTTGGTGAAGTCTTGGCATTAGAGAAAATAACTAAAGATGTCAAGGAATTGGGGATCAATGATTGCATGGTCGAAATAATGGGGCTTCACAGGTTATATCATGTGGTAGCTAATGTTGGTACTACTCACATCTCAATGCTTGAATAAGTGCACACCATTACTAATAATAGGCCCATTAACTGTGCAATAGTCATGTTTTATTCATTCATAATTGATTTTTGTCCACTCGACGACATCATGCCAGTAACGCATGGGTTAATAGTGTTTGAACTAACTCGAGGTTAATATCTCAGATTCTTCTGATGGAAGGAAGTCAAGTGAGCAATTTAACAACTGTGACACAACCATCTACTCTTTTTAGTACAAATAACGATGTCAAAACTAAGAGAAAAGGCAAGAACAAAGAAGGGGGCTACGTCCTCCTAATAAAAAGAAGAAAAAGAACATAAAACATTGAAGAACCCCTTATCAAACAATTAATTCTTGTACAAAAATTAATTGTCAAAAGAGGTTGTTACTCGAGGAGCTGTATGTATATATAAGATTTATCATATCTAAAAAAATCAATAATAAATGACAAATATCATTTTCTAGTTTTTTTTTTTTTTAGGACAAATAAATCATCATTATATATTAGAAACAAAGAAACCATACAATTAGTACCAACAAACAACCATAAGCAAACAAACACAGCAAAGCCAGGACAAATACAAAAAAAACCAAGCCGCAAATAGACTTTTAACCATCACCCAAACTCTGGGAACAAAATACACGACGCCGCTGCGGTCGAAAGAGACCGGGATTGTTGTAGTAATCTTCAATCCAATACTCTTTCTTGTGCTTACCATATGCATAAGTAAATGATGGTTGGCTAGATCTTGAGTTGCACTTTCTTGAAGCCCCGCTTTTCCTAACGCCTCCAGCATCTGGGGTAGAGGTGGTTACAGTGGACCTTGAGCTACTCTGATGAGGCGCATGGATTCTTTTACGACCTTCTGCACAAAAAACCATAACGAAATTAGGATTAGGATCAAGAAACAACGATGTTTCCGAGTCCGGTGGTGACAAGTCGTCGCGATCAACTTGCGGAAGTGGGGATGACAAAAAGTAAGAATCGACGATAGGAATAGATAAAAGGTGTGTTAAAGGCGACACTACACTCGTAGGAATCTCCTTCTCATCAATTTGCTTATTGGAAATTATATGCCTTTGAAGCTAGTTATCAACAACTGACAAACTTCGTCGGTGTAAAAATTGAAATGAGCCACCAATTTACAAAATTTGACACAACTTCCGATCAATGAGGAGATAGTTCTTGCGAAGACGCACTTTAGGCCTTCACTTGGCCTTTGTTGCAAATTTATCACCCCTCAACAGACCCTGGTGCCTTCTGTATTCATTAACACAAACCTCACCAGACAAGTTACCAGTGCCTCCACCAAACCCACTATCGCAATTAGTAGAGCAGGGTGACCTCTTAGAAGAACCACTCGGACTAAAACCAACACCAACATGTGAAGGCTCGGGCAAATCAT
Organism: Camellia granthamiana; assembly: GCA_036172215.1. Taxonomy (NCBI): domain Eukaryota; kingdom Viridiplantae; phylum Streptophyta; class Magnoliopsida; order Ericales; family Theaceae; genus Camellia; species Camellia granthamiana. Next base: position 21,652,108 of record CM069916.1, on the reverse strand, counting down.
GGCACGTCATTGGGAGAGAGTCAATCTTATAGTCCGTTTCATCGAAACCCATGGAATCTTTAAATTGGGTCATAACAGAATCCCAATCAAACGAAAAGTCATTGTCAAGAGAATCCTTGATTAAAGCAATGTTCAGAGGATTCAAGAATTTAAACATATCAGAAGACAAAGAACCTTTGGTCTTAGCCTGTAAGACCTCCCCTTCCATGACTATACCTTTACCTTTATCTTCCTTCGATGAGCGTCGGACGACCGACTTAGATGTAAGGAGGAAACCTTTCTTCAACATGAATGAATCCAGCCATTACGACAAAAGAAAAATGCACGAAACTGACACATACTCCAAACACAAATAACAAAAACAAGCCAATACAACCAAAAAACAATGCAAACACAACTAACACCCAGATCAAGATTAACACACCGTAACAGGGAATACCCACACCGGAACAAACCTTTGGATCGTCGGATTGAAATAATCGTTAAAAGGCGTTGAAAATATGCCCAAATCGCAGGAGGAGAGGGAAAGATCAGATCTAAACCGAAAAGAAAAAAAAAAAAAAAAGAGCCCATAGCACAGCCGGCGAACCCTCCCTCCCCTCGCCAAAAATCGTTTATCGCCGGAGTTGACGCCTCAAATCGCACCAAGAATCACGCCGAAAATCGCTTAGAACCTTCCCTCTAAAGTTTTTTCTCCAAATTATGCCTACTTATGCCATGGCATGCTTTATTTTATTTTATTTTATTTTATTTTTTTTTGCTGCTTCAAGCAAAAGAAGAGAGAGGGAGAGGGAGTTGCACATGGCCTACATAAAAATCTCATTTCTAAAATATAACACGTGGCAGCCTTTGTGCTGGACTTGGGTAGTGGTCATGTAAGGGCTTAAGTTGGAATTGGAGCCAGTGTGGCTAGTTCTGGTGTCTCACATTTTTCGTGTAGAGCCTTGACAGTTTCAGTTTCTAAAGCCCACACAGGGCCATGGTTGAAGTGGAATTAAAAATGTGTTTCATTGGCAAATTTGAAAAGGAATTTAAAAAAAGTAAAAGAAAAAAATAAGTAAAATAAGAATAAAATATATTTATATTTGATCTAATTTTACTAATTTTTTTTATTTTTTTTTAAACTTTTTCTCAAATCTCCTAACCAAACACAAGTTAAACCTTTGGTGAAAGAATCAACAAACCTTAACATTGGGAAAGATAATGAACTTACTAAAATGTCAATGCATACATGTGTAGAGCCTCTATAAAACATCATTTGCTGCAATAATATGTAGTTTTGTGATGCTTCTTCGCCTATACCACTACAGAATTGCCATTGTCTCAATTTGATGGGCCAGATTATTATAGACCATCTTATCCCATTTTTTAGGCTTTTGGGCTGTTAAAAATTGCTTTATTATTTAGACAACCCATTATTAAAGAACCAACCGTTATGGAATTTGTCAGATGAGCCCATGCCAAAAGCCCAGTCATAAAAAAAAAATGAGACTATGCCAAAAGCCCAATAACTACAATTTGGGCCAGCGGGATCAAATAGAAGCACAAGAAAAATCCAAATCAAATTTCTTTCTAGTTTACCAACCCTTTTCATTTTTTTTATTTTTTTTTAAATATTTATTATCAAAATAAACAAGTGGATAATCAAAATCAAGAAAGATCATCCTTCCATTCCAAGAGGAGATCACAACTACAACCCAAGTCCAAGAGGAGATCACAACTACAACCAAACAAAGAAAGATCATCCTTCCATTCCAAGAGGAGATCACAACTACAACCAAACAAAATAAGGCTTCGTTTGAAAAGTGAGTTGATTTTTTGACTTTTTAATTTTTTTTTGACTATTTTAACCTGAGTTAAAAAATTTAATTTAAGAAGAATTTTTTAACTTTTTAACTTTTTTGACCTTTTTCTGTGAAAGAAGAGTGTAATAATTATGAATTAGATGTGATGTTTTATTTGTTGTGATTAAAATAATCTATTTTGTCTTTTATGACTAAAATAACCAAAAAAAAAACTCGTAACCCAACTTGCCAAACGGAGGCTAAATCTTTAACGGTTGTGATTTATACCCCCAGTGAGGGTCACACCCCCAGTGAGGTGGCGTGCCCCCACTGGCTGCCAACCCAAAAAAAAAAAAAAAAAAAAAAAAAAAAACTGTTTTTTTTCATCCAACCAAGCCCTCCACCTCACTGGGGGTTGACCCCCAGTGGGGGTATTTTGCATTTTCCAATCTTTAATATGGTGCTAAAAAAAACACAATACATATATTTTTTAATTCTTACAAATTGTAAAATTAAGAGCAGATGGGTTTGAATGAGCTTACAAAAGATCATCACTTTCTCAACAAAATTAAACACAGCAAATTCATAAGATCAATTACAAATATATGATCAACCAACAAAATACTACTACATCACTTTCTTCAGCAGCCAACAAAACCCTTCTTGTTTATACACAAACTTGCAATTTTTATGCCAAAAAACAAAAACACAAAACACAAAATAGAGATTAATGTCTAATCTCTTCCTTCCCGATCCACTATTTACACAAGATTAATCACTGATCAAAAGCTTCACATCAGATTAATCTGCAATTAATCTTTTTGGTCTTTTAATATTCACATGTCATGCCACTGAACCCGAAAACCCATTAACCCAAAACAACGAACCAAACCAAGATCCGTATTCGGTCACTTCACCAGTTCGGACACCCACCCGAAATCAGGACCCGGAGCCAAATCAACTCGGTTCAGTGAGTTTTCCTTGCTGAGTTTCGCGTATATCTTCGCACGCAGGTCTCTCCCAGACTCTACCCTCTCCATTAATGGCTCTTCTTCACAGGTCTGGTCCCAGAAATCGAGTCCAGACCGAGTCGGGGTCCGAGAAGGAGTCGAAGGGAGGCTGGAAAACCCGGATCGGAGACCCGACGGACTTCGGGGCGAACAACACTCGGATCCCATTTGAGAAGTCGGACTCATGCTCATCCTCACCTTCCCAATCTGCAGATTCTTCATCATCGACCAAGAGAGTTCACTCACCGAGTTCACATTCGGCGAGTACAGAGTCGATGTAGGAGACGAACCGAGTCGACTCAGCGACCCGTCATACGAATCGGTGGTTCTGGGACTGGTCTGAGGCAAGACCCGAAGCTGATCGGGAGTGTGAGCGAAGAAGCAGACACGGCGGCGACAATGGGTGCCGTCCTTGCAGGGCTGCGTACGATAGCGAGAAGGGTGGAGCCAGCACTCGAATACGCCGTGAGCGAACTCGCACGAGTCGCCCTTTTTGCACTGTCCTTTGCGAAACTCCGGGCACGCCGTGCCGGAGTAGTGGAACTTCTGAGGGTCACGCCGGCGAGCCTTCTCGCCGGCGTGCACGTACGGGCACTCCGTCCAGTCGTGTGAGTTTGCCCGTGCGCACTTCTTCACCTTGAAATCGAACATACGGAAATGATCGCATGAGAACGCGCCCAGAGGAATGTGGTAGTCGTCGCTCAGAAAATCAGAGTCCGCGGCAGCGGTGGTGGTGTTTGAGGGAAGATAGCGGTGGAGCGCCGCCGGGGCTTCGAAGTTGGTGGTGTCACCAGTGGCATTGCGGTGGAGGTTGACGGTGGTGGCAGTTGGATCGTCGAGGAGGTTCCATGGTGGGACATGGACGGTCGGATTTGAACGACTGGTTTCGCTGTTTATCACCATTATCATTGTGTGCTTCTCTCTGAGAAAGAAAGGGAGAAAGAGCTATAGGGTCCTATTTATAGTGAGTACTTAACCGTGGTTAAGTTAAGCTAACCGTGGTCGTGTCAAAAAAATCTACCGTCTTCCACCTCCACTAGAAGTTAAAATATAGTCAAGAACCGTGATTTATACCCCCAGTGGGGGTCGCGCCCCCAGTGAGGTGGCACGCCCCCACTGGCTGCCCATCCAAAAAAAAAAAAAAAAAAAAAAAAAAACTGTTTTCGGCCAATCCCGGGGTGACACCTCACTGGGGGTCACCCCCAGCTGGGGGTACAAGGCATTTGCCATATAGTCAAAGCTTAAAGTTCACTGGTCTGTGCTGGAAAAACGTTCACAGCCTTATCTAGTAACTTCCGATTAAAGATTGTTTTAGATATGATTTATTAGTTGATTTTTTTATTCATTATGAAATGAATTAAATAAATAAATCAATAAATAATTTATAAATTGGCTTCTTAAATGAGGTTTAAATAAGAGAAAAGTTAGGGGTCATGAAAAAAATTTCATAAAAATGATCATGAAAGAGTTATGATCTTTGGATTACCTTAATTAGCGTGTTGTGTTTTATTCTAAATGTAATCTAAAGATTACAAAACTTTCATGATTATTTTCATGAAAGATTTTTCATGACACGTAGCATTGCTGTTTAAATAAATAATTTACAAATGAATCAATTAAAGAGATTTGAGAATTGATCTTTTTAATAATTTTTAAATTTTTTATGAATAAATAGGTAAAAAAGTATATAAAATAATTTAATAATTTATAGCGATTTTTAGAAATTTTACCTAAAAAATGTTTCCGAAGCCTAATCAAATTTGATTCATGTTCTTATTATGATTATTATTATTTTGTAAGTAATGACTCGCTATATAAAATATTAATTTTAATACAATATGTAAGTCATTAGTATGATGAGTACAGCTTGATAATAAACTCATTATAGAATCGTATAATATTACTTATGCTCAGCTCAATTAATTTTTTAAAAAATTGGTTCAAAAAATAAATTAAAGTTGAGTAACTCTTACTGTTTTAAAATGCACAAAATTGAGTGAAAGCAACTAATAGAGTGATTTTAAAACTTTTTGGTTGCGTTTGATTTAATTTTAGAATTGTAATTTTCTTTGTGGAATTGTGAGCTGAGTTTTGAAAAGAGAAAATTTATTTGGTTATGAATTTTGAAAAGAGTTTTGAGTTGTATTTTGAGTTTTTGCATTTTGAGTTGTATTTTGAATTTTTTGGATTTCTTTTTTTAAAATATTAAAAAATGTTTAAGAAAAAATTATTTTATTTTTTGAATATATAATTTTTATTTAAATTTATTTATTTTAAATATTTTATTTTATTTCGTAAATATTTTAATTTTTAATTTTAATAGTTTAATTTAAAACACAACTTTATACTCAAAATCGTAACCAATCACATAACTCAAAACTCAATTCAAAAATTATTTTTAAAACTAATAACCAAACACGTAACTCGAAACTCCACACTATTTTCAAAACTCTACACTCAAATCATATCAACACCTAAAAAAAAATTAAAAAATTTAATATTAAAAAAAAATACAGCACATATATGTATAAAATATAGTGCACATTAAAATAAATAAATAATTATTTACCCTAAAAAATAAAATTAAGAAAAAATTTAAATATTTAAAAAAAATAATTTCAAAAAATTTCAAAATACAACTCAAAATTCTTTTCAAAACTCATAACTAAACAAATTTTTTATTTTCAAAATTCATAACTCAAAACACAACTCCACACTCAAATTATTATTCTAAAAATAATTTTTTTAAAAAAATAAAAAAATTATTTTTTTGAGTTTTTTCTTTTAAGATAGAGTTTTGAAAAGAGTTTGATTATAAATTTTAAATTGAGTTTTAAGTTGTGTGTTTGGTTATGAGTTTTAAAATTGAGTTTTGAATTGAGTGTTGAATAATTTAAAATTATATGTTTGATTATGAATTTTGAAAAATGATTTAAAAATTTTACTTTGAAAATCATAATTCCAAAGGCAAACCAAACAGAGTCTTTGGCCTTGTTTAGTTTGCTTTTGAGAGAGTAATTTTGAGAAAAATTTTCAAAATTTTGTTTGATTTAGTGAATTTGAAAAAAAAATTCAAAATCACTTTTTCTCTTTTACACATCAATCAATCACTTTTTCTCTCTCCTCTCTCATTCTTAATCACTTTTTTCTCTCACACACGTTTGCTCAACCATAACAAAATATCAAATTATCTCAAACTCCCATATTCCAAAACTATTTCCGAAATATACAACCAAACAAACCAAAAAAAATTCTAAACTCTCTCTGTCACGACCCAAACCCGCCCCTATAGGTTTGGGACAACAACCGGCCAGTAATCCGCGATTACCAAAGGCCTGAATGAACAAAGTAAATAAATGGGGCTAGCGGAAGCTATTATGTAAGAAACGTCCAATGAGTTGTGCATTTACATGAGGCAAAAGACATTGCTACACATATAAACATATACATACGTGGAAGTACAACATGCTATTACAAGTTTGCTTAAAAAGACAAATAAAAAAGGAGAAAAGATACGCTCATGGACGACAATTCCTAACCAAACACACGGGCGCACAACAGAAGGGTGAACATTGGCCATATCAAAACTTGGGTAGATGAGAACCTCGTGGTGAGGCACAATGGTTAGCTTGACAAAACCGGGGTAAGACCGACGCCACTACGCCTTTTCTTGAGCTGGATCACCTACATAGTATACCAAAATGTGAGCTAGGGCCCGGTGAATAACAACTGAATAAAGAGATTATCAATGATAATTATAATACAAAATGAAACACAAGCTAAGCAAGTTCATACTAAACTTGAGAAGCATAACATTTCACGTAGAATATTCGCGTAGTACATTCAAAAGTAGTAAATACAGGCGGTCTAGAAGACCGAACAGGCGGTCAAGGAGATCGAACAGACAGTCATAAAGATCGAAGATCAGATATGGTAACTAATGCCACGTTAAACAGGAGTTCCATTTCATGGAACTAACAGAACTGTATTCTTATGAAGAGGTGCCAAAGTTATTGTAATAACTAATGGAAATTGGGATAGGATTATCATTTATTCACATGAGAAACACATCATGATAACACATTCATTCACATGAGAAACGTATTAGGCTAACATATAAATTGAAGCAGAGAAAAGATACTTTAAATCATATATATATTCAGCAGTGTTACTCATAGTCCGTTTCGTGTTCCAGATGACTGGAATAAGGCGTTTGACCTACACAAATAGATATAAGCATCGTCCATTTAATGCATCGAACACTCAACGAATTAGTTTCACAACTTAGGGATTCATGGGTTAAAATGTAAATCACTCTTGTTAAACGTTTATATAATGCAATTAGACATCATTTATGAGCGTAAAACATGCTAATGGAGGCCTAAGAGTGGAGTAAACGACCCAGAAAAGTGAACTCGGGACAGCTAAACAGCCGCACTTGTGGAGCTCCCTGGCCGCACGTGCGGGACTCTCTCCGCACGTGCGCCCTTACGTGCTTTTTAGACAGAATGCTTTCCAGCCTTCCCCTGTAATCCGCACGTGCTGGGCCCACTTGCCACACGTGCACTAGTGCACTCCCGCACGTGCGGGCTCCCTTGCCGCATGTGCGGTTCTGGGTGTTCCAGAACCGAATATTTAGATAGGTGATAATAAGTTATTTAACCTGGGTGACTTGTTGCACAAGTGGAATGCAATCTTGAAGTGTATAATCATCAAGGGCCCATTCAATGCTACTATGATCTAAAAGTTAAAATTAATGAAATGTATTTTATTTAAAAAAAACAAAAACAATTTAAGCTTGTTAAATAGTGCATAGAAACTGTGCTTGAAATGGGCTTTCTAAATGCATGTTGAGGATGGAAGCAATTTTGGCAAGCTTTCAACTATTAGAGTCACCATTAATAATTATGCTCTTAGTTTTCTCATTTTTGTTCTTTTATTTGAATATAGTGCATGAGATTTGCAAATAACAGTTCTTTTTTTCTTTTCTTTTTTTTTAAAATTTGGAACTCTTTGCTTTTTGGTAACAATTTGAAATATTGGAATTAGAGTAATCCAATGTAAGGATTGATCGAAATGCAAGATTTGGCTTTAAAAGGGTCTAATCCAAATCTTATCCCTAATTCAATACCAAATCTTTGAACCAAGTAATGCCCTAAAGTGTAAGCTTCCAGTCTGAGTTGAATTTTGATGAAAGCTATGTAACTTAAGTAATTGCCTTCAATTAGCATGAATAATTATAACAATGTCCTACCTATTTGCAGCTTTTATTCAATTAAAAAACAAGCAATTTGTATATTGTAGTTGTATATGCATATTTGTGGCAGTGATGGTTGGCCTAATGGTGGATTAGCAATATTAGGAGCAACTAACCCACAACTTTAATTTTTTCCACAACTATTAACAACCACAACTATTAACAACCTTCTATGGCACCTCTTTACCCACATAACTCTAACCCTTTCCACTTGACTATCACTCTTAAAAAATTAAAAAAAAAAAAAAAAGGACAATGGGCAAAACAGAGGACCAAAAATTTGATAAAATAGAAGGCCACAATCTGAACTTCAACATTCAAACTAGCACCAAAAATCACAAACCCAATTAAATTCCAAGATCAAAACCACCAAAGCTATGTTGGGAATGTGCTATTCTTTGTCTCTTCACAAAAAATGATGACATAAATGATATATATATACACATCTATGTTTATCAATAGAGAGAGAGAGAGAGAGCGAGAGAGAGAAGAGTTTTTCACTTACCTTTGACAAATGAGAAGAATGAGTTCAATCGTCCACGCCGTCCGAACCCCTCCACACCGGTGTTGTCTACTCTTCTTTCCTGCGTTGTTCTCTCTACGTCGTTCTCTTTTCCTTCTTTTCCCTCCAAAAGTATGAGTGTAAAGAGATGGGTTTTGAAGAGTTTTTGACCTTAGGATTTGTTTTGGTAATATATTGAGTGTAATGAGAATCTATTTTTTTTTTGTGATGTAATGAGATGGAGGGTGTAAAAAGATAAAAGAGTGGCATAAGTAGAATCACCCCTAATTTATTATGTCTATAAGAACAAAAATAACTAAAATACCCCTCCATCATCTCTCACGTTTTTATTTGTCTCTCACGATTTAGGTTTCAATCCTCTCGTATCTCTCTCTCTCTCACATTAGATCTCCTTCTCCTTCTCCCTCTCACTTTCTCTCTCTCTATCATCGCTGCCGATCACCAATCTCAGCGTCACTCACAACCACATCGGTCACGCTGATCGCTGTCGTCGTCCCTTAATCTCTTCCCCTCTTCCTTATCGCTTTCTCTAGCGCCTCCGACCTCCTTACCGCAGCTGTTAGCAGTGTCGCTCAAATTTGAGATCCACAGCTCTGCTCTATCTCAGATTTGAGATCTATTTGGCTCCGATCTCTTTTGCTGCTCGATTTCTAGGGTTCCGAATAGATAGAGACGACGCCGTCGAGGTCATGCTCTGCTATACTGACACTGACCTCACTACATTCAACATGGCCGACCACTGTAATTCCAAAACCCTTCTTTCCTATTAGACTCATTCCTCAGCCCTGATCGCATCCCTTGCTTCGCGGACTGAGTTCGCCTTCAATCGATTCGAAAAAAGAGAATCTTCATCTGGTTATGCAACTTCAGCAAAGATCGAGTCGATTGATGTGTCCTTGGCGGAGGTATTGAGCCCGATCCGCCAAAAGATCGAACAGTTGAGATTGGATAGAGAGAAAACGGAGAAGATGCTGATAGAAAGGGATTTGGTGATGAAGACGAATTTGAAGCGGTGAAGAGATGGGAGGCCTAGAAAATCCTTGAGATCAAATTTTGAGTTGTTGCATAGAATTTTTTGTTTTTATTGTGATCTTGATTTAAGTTCTTCATTTGTTGCATATAGACCCATTTTGGAAAGTGGGTTGAAAATCGCCTCTCAGCTTTTAACACACTTCCCTCCCACAAAAAAGTTAAAAAAAATCAAAAAATAATTTTTAATTATCTTCCCAAAACACTCCATAATTTCTTATTTTGTATTCTTGATTTGTTGTGATCTTGGGTCCTTGATTTTGATAAATTTTTGATTTTCAATGGGTAATAGATTATAGCTTATCGTTGTGAACTTAAACTGGTCACTTGTTTGGTGTAACTATGAGATTATGAATTTAAACAACAGAATAATATTTGATAAATAAGTTGTAAAGCTGTGTAATTGTTATTTTTGTCTTTATGAATATAAAAATAAATAATTTTATCATTTTATTCATTTTAAATTTTAAAAAAGTTATTTCATTAATAGAAATTAATATAATTAGTATTTATATTAGTACATTTTTACACACTTTTTATTTATTTATTTATTTTTATTTTTTAACTTCACAAGAGAACAAGAAAATGTTATTGTAATAAAAATATAATAAATTATTATTATTATTATCTTTTGAGGAAAGATATAACTTCATTAACAAAAAGATAGGATTACACCACATACAATAAACCAAAGATACCACATGTAAGGATTACATCAACACAACACTAACCAAAGACAAGGAGTGAAGGCTAAAACCAAAAAACAGCAAATCCCGAAAGCCTATCAAAACTATTGAAGAAGAAGAGCACGACGTTGTGGAGGTCGGAATAAACTTGGATTGCTATACTATCTTCAATCCAAGACTCGTGTTTGCGCTTACCATGATCAGGCTCAGGGACATTAACAGCAGGATCCTTAGCTGGAATTCTAGGGACATGGATTCGCTTAGAACCTCTCGAACGAACTTTCACAACTTATGTCCAAAATAGAGGCAACAAAGGCTCACCAAGGACATGAGAAGGAGGAGAGAGTGGCTCCTACATGGCAATATCTTCGAAAGGCGTCAAAGAGGATTTTGTGTTACTAAGTGGGAATGCAGAAGTAAGAATTGCTAGAGAAACCTCCTTTGATTCATCCATATGCATAACAGTGAGAGAAAACTCGTGTTTCTGAATATTGACAACAAACAGACTAGACTGATGAACAAATTGAAATTTACTATCACCTTGAAGGGTTTGGCGTAAATTACGATCAATGAGAAGAAAGTTGCGACCCATGATCACTTTCTTCAGACATTTGGGAAGAGAATTAAAATTAGGAGCATCTCCCTGCTTGAATCCCTCTCCACCACCATTGACACTGTCAACCGACGAGAAGTTGGAAGCATCGCTACATGTAAAACCCTCTTGAACTCCACTGACACTGGCATTGCCTTCAGACCCGTTGTTACACAGATTGACTATAGCATGAGGAAAATCCTTAGACACGGCGTTAAGATTCGAATCAAAACTATCAAAACTAACGCTTGAATCCATACTCAAGACACTGTGCCAATATTGATAAGTTGAGCCACAAACAAATTTGAAGTCCTCATCATCCATAGTATCCTTAATAAGAGCAACCTTATTTGGGTCCAAATGAGGGTACTTATCACACGACTCAAAGCCTCTCAACTTCTCTTGTCGAATGTCTTCATCCATGACTGTGCCTTTACTCTTCTCTTCCTTAGAACAACGAGAAAAGGGTTCCTTGGGCTTAAGAAGAAAACCCTTCTTCAACATGAATAAAAACACAGATAAAACACAAATATAAAGAAAGCAGCCACACTGAGAACAACACCTAAAAGCACAGGGCTATAGACACAAAGAGTCCCCGAAAAATAGAACCTAACAAACCAAAGATCAACACCCAGATTGCCGAAACAAACTAGGCTAGTCTAGGAACAGGGCTGTTATAGGGATAAGCGAACAAAAAAAAAAAAAACCAGAAATAACTTACAGCACTGTCAAAAAATACGCTCAAAAAATGCCAGTTTCCCATCGAAAATCACCTTCACTTTGCTGTAAGTCACCAGATCTGGTGTGGTATCAGACAGGTGAAAGAGGGGAGAGGAAATTGAAAGTCAACGCTAGAGAAGAAGGACAACCAAGATCTGCGAGGCTGAAAGCAGAGTTGACTTGGAGAACATTGGTCGGCAGGTCCTCCTCCCTTCAAAGAGACAAGATCGGTGAATGATGGATAAGAAGAACAAAGATTTGAAGGTCGCCAAAAAAGCTACTGGAGATAGCCAAAAATCACCTTGCCTTAAATATAATAAATTACTATTAAGGCAATAAAAATAAAACTTCATACATATTAGATAACTCCTAATTTTCGTCTGCAAATTGACATACAAATGTTATGTCTTCTCACTTCCATCTCGTTGTCATCACCTTCAACCTGATTGTCATGGCGTGTTTGTTGAGACCTTGATCCTTCCTCTTCATTAGGCATATAATTCGCGAATTTATCATAAGAATCAAATGCAATATCACGAGATTGATTTCATTCCCATTTGATAGAGTTGTGGGAAAGTAATTATAGCTTATAGCTTAACAGATTATAGTTTATAGTTGTAAACATAAGCTGGTAACCTGTTGGTGCAGCTGTGGGATTATGGATTTAAGCAGAAGAGTAGTATTTGGTAAATAAGCTGTAAAATAGCTTTTACTGTGTCATTGTCATTTTTGCCCTTATGAACATAAAAATTGTAATTTTGTCATTTTATTCACTTTAAATTTTGAAAAAGTTATTTCATTAATGGAAATTAATATAATTAATACCTATATTGGTATATTTTTACATGACCTCAAGTTTTTTATTTTTTTTTATTTTTTTTTTAATATTGACTTCACAAAGGAAGAAGAAAATGTCATTGCAATAAAAATACAATAAGTTACTATTAAGGCAATAAAAATAAAACTTCTTACATATTAGATGACTCCTAATTTCGTCTGCAAATTGACATACAAATGTTACGTCTCGTCACTTCCATCTCGTTGTCATCACCTTCAACCTGATTGCCATGGCGTGTTTGTTGAGACCTTGATCCTTTCTCTTCATTAGGTACATAATCCGTGAATTTATCATAAGAGTCAAATACAATATCGCGGGACTAATTTCGTCGGATGAAATTATGAATTGCCATTGTTGCACAAACAAGTTTGACTTGGGTTGGCCACTTGTAGTTTGGTGGGATATCTTTTATTATCGGCTATCTTGCTTTCCAAACCCCAAACGTTCTTTCTATTACACTTCCAAGTATGAATGTGCTTGGTTGAATTTTTCTTGTGCATTTTTTTTGGGGGGGTTGACCATGTTCAAATTCAGCTAGATGGTATCTCTCTCCTTTGTAAGGTGCAAGATATCCTTTCATGTTTGGACACCCAGCATCCACAAAGTAAAACTCATCTATTTTAAAATTTCAAATATTAATAAAATAAAGTAAGCAATTATAAATGAAAAAATAAATATGAAGATGTGAGTGTGGTGTATCTATTGTAGCAATCAAATATAAAACAGTTACTTTCTTGTGGTTTTGGAAAATTATAACTAGGATTTCTAATTGTATCTAAGAAGATCTGAGTATCGTGTGCACTTCCTTCCCATCTTGGTAAGCAAAATGCAAAACACATATCAAAGTCACATGCGGCCATTATGTTTTGAGTCGCATATCTTTTTCTACCTATTAAACGAGGTTACTTATCTGAAGATATATATGCTTTGATGTGTGTCTCATCAACTGCTCCAATATAATCCTATTACAAAATAGTAAATAAAAATATTTTTACTCACACATTATTAGAAATATCTTACCAACATTATTTATATGTAACACCCAAGTTTCACTTATAGTTAATTATTTACCTTGAAATGAGGATAGTATCTGCGGTTGCTTCTAATATATCAATGTACACCATTTCTCGGTTGAGGCCTTACCCAATCAATAGATATCATTGTAACAACTTTTAACACATTCTTGAAGTATTTTGTAATCGTCTCGCTGGAATGTTGAAATCTTTCTTGGACATTTCTGTTTCGAATGTCACCACCAACAATATACAAAAATATTGCAACCTGCTCCTGAACCGAGACTTTTCGTCTAGTTTCAAGGCCATAGTTTTTCTGTAACAAATCACACAATTTATAAAATACCTCTCTTTCTATTCAAAAATTTTCAAATATTCTTATCTGATTCCCTTCTTATAATTCTACCATTTACTTTCACTCTATTAGAGAAGATGTCCTATATGGTTTTTTTATCAAATAGTTTGTCGCATATGTCAGTGCAACTGTTGCCGCCGCAGCTAAGAACATATTATTATTTTGTTGAGTTTGCGATGTGCTGCCTTCATCTTCAGCATCTTCATTATCACGATCATCATTCTATTTATCATCATCACTGTTACTCATCTCCAGAATACCTACTCACTGTTACTAAAAACACAACTAATTATTGAAAACACAATAAGATTTTTATTAAAAACACACCTAATTGTTGAAAACACAATAAGATTTCTTTACCAAAATACCTGGGGGCCAAAATTATGGAACAGACAACTATTGTCTCAGTAAAAGACTTGCTTCAAGAGAGCTGAAACACTGGAATTGATGAATACCTAAGGCCAACACATGTACATATATACACACACACTTAACCATTCACGTACCATTCATCTTCAAGATTCAAATAAATGCCACCTACCATTCAAATGACATCCACCTAATAAAAATGAATGCCACCTAAAAGTCCAACATAATATTAATAAAAATCCAGATAATGAGTCCAACATAAAAGTCTAACATACTCATACATAATATTAATAAAAGAAAAAAATAACGAGTCTAACATAACAGTCCACCATTAATAGTAAAAGTCTTAATAAAGGTCTCAAATATGAAATAATAATAAAATTCAGAAACATCCAACTTCAGAAACAATTAGCCGCGATAACCTGTGTTGGTCTTTTCCATCTCAATCTCCAACTTCAGAAACCTCAGCCGAACTTCATCCGTAGGAAGTGTCATGAAGCACTCACGAAGCTTGTCTCTTAAGAACAATCTGGCAGCTCATACATATAGCTCATCATCCGGGGACATACCAGGGATGCTTTTCAACTTTGCCAAACATGCTGCAATTGAAGGATTTCTTAATGAGGTTTGTGTTGAAGTTACTGAAGATAACTTGACCACATTGATTATACGATCAAGTGTCATGTTAAGTAAAGCTGCACCAGAAACTTTCTGTCTTGTCTTGCTCTTGTTTGATGAACCATCAGTGCTTGATGGACATTTTTTTGTTTAAATCAGAAGGATGAACCACCTCCAAATTAGCATACATGTGGGGTATGAAATTCCTCCAGAGTCTCATTAGTGTGAGGCATAACTCCTGAGCTAGGAGTGTATGCCCATTCTCCTATAGCAACTGTATTTGAGAATAGTATGTCTAAGTTTTTAGTAAATTGCAATGGCATACATCGAAATTTAGCAGCATCAGGGTACCTCTGCAACAATTACAAAAGAAAATTTAACTATTTCAAGTAACAAAATTTGGTCTGTTCAAACAAAAAACAAACAAAGTGTGTACATTAAGCAATTCACTTACCTCCAATTTCTTGGTCCACCACATATTAGATGCAGATATAGCTCCAGTCAATGTCTCACGGCCTAAGCCTGTCTCACCCCTTAAAAGATTATTTCTTAAAAGCCAATCTTTTTTCAACATATCCCAATGATTTTTCATTTGTATTCGTTGGTATGCTTTTCCAATCATAGTTTTAAACTTGCTTATCACATTTTCCCACCCCACCCTATCTAAGTGTATACCAGGTCTGTGTCCAGCCTTCACTTGCTCAACACAAAGCTTAATAAAAATTTCATTTGATTTTGCATCCCAGTGAGCTTTAACGGATGGTACTTGACTTGATTTTCCTTTGTTCTTCCTATTTTTAGATTGTGTTTCCTCTTGGGTACTCATTCTATGAAAGAAAAAAAATTCTTTGAAACAAACTCATTCATCATTGCTTGCATTACAACAACTAGATTAGTATAAAATAACCATACATGGCAACTAGGATTGACATATCAACATTCATTGGGTACAAAGCTTAGTACAATGATTCATGGTAAACTATATAGCACAAAAACACCAGGTATCTCTAAAATCCACCTATCATCATTTGAAGAGTAATGCAACTGACATAACAATACAAATTGTGAGTAGACCCACAACAAGTTGCTTCATAAAAGCATTGGATTGCTCAAGCATTTGGTTTTTGACTTTTAGTCCTACAATCTCCATATTTTGATTTTGATAAAGCATTCTCTTGTTTCTCTGCCTCTCTACCATCGTCACAGATTTTGGGGTACACCATCTCCAACAATTTCTCTTCTCACAAATGAAATACAGTCTCCCTTTAGATGGCTTGTTAGACTCGGTAAACCTTATGGCAGCTTTTAGACCACAATCACATTTCAAAGCCTCATACCTCGAGTCCAAGGTCTCAGCACTAGAAGAATAATTACTAGAGGATGACATGCCTCTACATTAATTAGGAAGAATTGAATCCAAATCCTCTAAAATTGATTGGAAAGTTAATTGTAAATACATTTCATTTGGTCATTTTCTGATTCCAGTTTTATGAAAGATGATTGAGATAATACTTCTCACACAAATCTAACCACACACCTTACATATGAACCAAACAAAGATCAAAACAATAAAAGGTTTCTAACATTATTCTAAAACAGATAGGAATTCATTAATTTGAAATGAAATATAAAATATAAAATAAAGTCCATAGTTTGAAATGAGACAAGAATTCATTAATTCATTATAAACTAAAGTCATGAGGCTGAGCATTGGATTTTGCTAAGACAGGAATTCATTAATTCATTAATCCATAGTTTGAAATGAGACAGGAATTCATGAGGCTGAGCATTGGATTTGGCAAATGCACCTAAGAAGTATTGATTAAATAAAATGTTTCTAACATTATTGTAAAAGAATGCAAAAGGACTCCATCATTCATATCACCAACGAACTAACTAAAGTCCATAGTTTGAAATGAGCCAGGAATTCAATATAAATATAGAAATAATCATAGAGCAAGCATATGCAAAGCACTTGGTCTTAAATTCCCAACAAGATATGAACAACCAGTTTAGTTGCACAGAAAGTCAAACAAAACAAACCCAATTTTAACATTCACTCATCACAAATTTTTTTTGAATTGATTGTATTCACATAAGATTAATAAACATATGATTAGAAAATGGCAATCAACACCCTGTAGAATCTGAGTATGAACACAACATCCAAACCTTGCAAAATGTTAATTTCAATTCTCAGTACAAGATAGAACCATAAAAAAAGGATAATTTGACTGACATTAATTGGCTTCAAATGTTATGTTTCTATTATGACGTTTTGCACAATTGATATCTCAATGCATTCTAAAGAGGAAAAAGAACAAGCAAACTACATGATTCTCACCAATCAATCAATACATCAGCAAAGAAGCAAAGCTCCAAAAAAAAAAAAAAAAACATATTCAAGTAAACCAAATCATGGAGACATTTTCCTTCACAACAATAAAATGGTCTAGAAAGCACCACTACATGCTGCATTCACTTGCAATAAACTTGAGTATACAGTCCACTAGCTAACAGTCATAAATCAAAAGCATGAGTACAAGTGAAGCAAAAACTTGCAATTATTCAAATAACAAAAACTTATAATTTCCTTATTTGGATCATCAGCCATATACACAACGAATTGGAAGTCAATGCAAATAATAAAGCTAAAAATTATTACAATCTGTGATCGATACACATAAATGGGGAAAAATAGGAAATCAATCCAAAATTCAATTGATGTTTGTTTTTGCTAAATGAAATCTTTAACTAAAACAAAAAAGAAAAAATAAATAAAAAAAGGAAAGATCAACTAGTTAGTTTCTTGCATAATTCAGTGATTGGATTTTTAAGGATCCATTCCTAGGTAACCCAAGACTGTAGTTCACTAGAAAATACAAATGAAGTCAAAACCACAAGTTAAAAAAGCCTTACACTTTGTAATAAATTCCATAGATATTCAGCCTATTTGCTAGAAAAAAAAAAAAAAAAAAAAAAAACTGTTGGTAGAGTATCAAACCATTTCACAGTAATCGGATGCACCATTTCACAGTAATCAAAGAGAGAAGGGAAAGAAGAGAGAGCAAGGTAACAACTCGCACACCATTTCACATAGCAACCAAAAAAAAAAAAAACCCTAAATCGATGTATGTACATATATACATATATATATATATATCTATATATAACATACAAAGGGCATGAAATCTTACCTTTTTTGTGCAGATCAACGGAAAATAGGGGGCCAAACTGAACGATCGGCTGCGATCTTGGAGATGTAAAGGAGTTCATTGTCAATCGCCAGAGAGGAAAAGAGAAGAGAAGAGGAGAGTGTGAGAGAAGAGAAAAGTGCTAGGTCAAGTGAGAAGAGGGTATATATAATGGCATTTTCGTAATTTCCTTCATTTTATAGGTGCATTTAAGTCATTTAAGCTCCCCTTACTAGCTGCGCGCATAAGTTGTTTTTTGTAAGCACCCCCCGAGCTACTTTGCAAATTAAGCTGAAAATGGCTTAAATTAAGCTATAATCTGATGAGTTAAGATGTACCAAACACAATATTTTTGCTTAAATTAAGCTAAAAGCTGAAATAAGCAGCTTTTAAGTTGCGCCAAACAGGTACATAAAATTTCACACTTATCACAAATGAAGAACACAACATGGATCTATTAGTTTTTTATTTCGATGGTGCAATATGTACTAATTAGTGTATTAATTAGTGTACCAACACTAGTTATAACATTATTATTGATCATACTCATTATACAAATTACAAATGAGTGGTGCTGCATGCACCAATTAGTGTACTAACTAGTGTACCAACACTAGTTATGACCTTATTATTGACCATACTCATTATATAAATTACAAATACTAAAAATATCTTAAATTATGTCACATCATCAATTGGTACACCAGTTAGTATACTAATTAGTGCATATAGCATTACTCATTATAAATATCAAAAATTTCTTAAATTATGTCACATCATTAATTGGTATACTAGTTAGTAAACTAATTGGTGCATATAGCATTATTCTTTTTATTTAAACATGAGAACTTGAGCAAATCAGTTTCTTCTCCCTCCAAAAGGTTCATTTCTGTTAAAAAACAAAGCTTTGTTGAAATTTAATAGATAAGAAAAATTAAGTTAAGAATTTCAATAGATAGAATTTCATACAAACAAATTTGAAAGAGATAGAACAAAAATTTTAACAAATAACAAAAATTCAACACATAGAATAAAATTTGGACAAATAAAGGAAAAAATTGAACAAATAGTCAAAAAATTTTGAAAAGATACATATAAATTTGAATAAATAGTCGAAAAAAAGTCAACAGATAAATAAAGGGTAAAATTGGGAAAAAAATGTTTTCCAAAACAATAAAAATGACTTCTTACTAAACTATTTTATAAAGGGTACGAACCAAAAATATTCATTGGACCTAATTTTCTTATTGATGCCTCAGACAATTATTCCATTGGATTTTTCACCAATTTTCTTTATGTTATATGTTATAGTGGATGTCTAATTATTTTAAAGGATAAGAGGTGCTTGTTGAACACTTGGCATTAAAACTATGATGTAAGAATCAATAATGATTCCTTTTGATGGGCGTTTATCTCCTAGCATTTGAAGAGATGATTTTTACAATTTGTAATTTTCTTGTAACAAAAGAGATGGAGTGACATGTTCTTTTTGTCCCTGGATTTTTCAAAATTTATACTCATTGTTATGAGTTTGTAGTTATGATAGTGATTGTTAGTCCAAACATGTTGATCGCATCATAAACTATGGACACAACTATGTAAAAATATTATCCACGTGACTGTGAAATTACCTAAGAAATACTTGCAAGGAATTTGATGTGAAAACATTAATAAGGATGGGTTTTAAGCATGTATAACAAAATCATTCTTGGTAAAAACTAGACTTAACGCTTAAACCATCAAATCCTAAATTTAATGAGCATAAGAACACCATATATCATAATTTGCAAGTACTTAAATTATATTTTATAACCATCCCAAAGTAAAAGTACTTGGAACATATAATGCAGGTTGGGGAGGTTGAGCTACTTAGCTCTTAAATTTACAATGGTGTTAGTTAGAATACTATAGTTATAGGGATACTCTCAGTAAACTTAACTATAAAAATGTAAAAGGTTACTTTCTATGAGTCCAAATGCTCAACTCTAGAGTGCTTGCGAAACAAGATATAGACACAAGTCCAATTTACATGTAAATTTTTTGAATTACTAAGCAGAAGAAATTTATGTATGAGATGTGTTCGATTAGTCGTATATGATCGCTAGTTTAAAGACAAGTCTACTATGTTATCTTGATTAACTTTGATGTGTTTTCACTAAGTGAATGGTGAAAATCGTAAAATGTCTTCATTTATGCATGAATTTTCCTAATTCAACGAAATCCTTATTTTCATAAATTTAGAAAATGATGGGGGGATTGTTGGTATATTTTTATAATATATGTGTATCTATTCAATATATGTTTTGGTTATATGAATTAATAGAAAGGTGTAACTTTTGAGTTTAAACCATTATGTGTGGGGGTAGCCATCAAGCCACTGGCCTGTCTAACCTAACTCAATATGTTTAGGGTTTGAAAAAATTATTTTGCCTATAATGCCAAATTGGGTTGAGATTTTTTGTGCCCATCTAATATTTGGGCCGAGCTTAAGATATAGAGTTTTAGCCCAGCTCAGTTCGACCCGCCTATTTATAAAATATTAATTATAAATTTATATTATTTTAGTTATAAAATAAAGTAGAAAAATATAAAAAACAATATATATACTTCTTTCTAGGGCTTAAATCAGAACATTTGTTAAAAAATAAATTTATTTTACAATAAAATCCTGTTAATGTTCAAATTCAAATAATAAATAAAAGAAAAAAAATTTAATATGAAAATAAAAAATAAAAAATAGCTCATATTTATAGCATTAAGTAAGTGGGCTTGGGATTTAATTTTTTTTTTAGAGCTAGACTTGGGATGACTAGGTTAGACCTGATATCGGGTCAGGTCGAGCTTGAGATGACACATATTCTCTTACTATATAGTAAAAGCCTGGCTCGAACCTGGTCCGGTCTGATCTGAGGTTTGTTCATCCCTAGTAACCATTGAATTTAAACCAAAAGATATGACTCTAAGATCTAAATGATGTAATTTTTGGATCCACATGACACAAACCCATGCCTCTATGAAGGTGGCACGGGTTGGCAATTGGATTAAGAATTTCCATGATTTTCTCTCTACAATTCACGTTCTTTATTTTCCATTTTGATGTGATAAATTTGAAAATTCAAAGGTATTCGAGATGTGATTTCGTTCGTGTATAAAACAGTTAGACAACAGCCTTTAGGCTGTGTTTCATTCTATCCTAAAGGCAAATTTGCAGGTAATTTGGTACACACTATATTCGACAGTATTGGTAAAGGAAAATTCTTCTTAAGAAAAATGATACTGTAACACGTTTTAAAGCAATCCTACTTATATTATGCTTTTATCTTCTTTAATCATATTTATTAATTTTGCATCAATAGAGGCAAAATCCTAATGCCATTTAGAATCGTTTTTATATTGTGATATTATAAGGTTATGTAATGACTTTAGACTACATTAGTATTGCTAAATAGCTTGAAAAGTTGTAAAATTTGTTCATACCAAGGCCAAAACTGATCTTACACGGAGTAGCTAATTTTTTTTATGATAGTTTGGCAAGTAAATTACACTTGCACCCTTTCACTTTGCACTAAATATCACTTTGGTCCTTACACATGAAATCATGACAGTCAACCCTTTGCACTTTTGGTGAAATCCCATTTTGGTCATTGCACATGAAATTGTGATAGTCAACCCCCTGTACTTTTCGTAAAATCTCACTTTGGTCCCTACGCAAGTGTCAATGTCCCTTTTTCTGTTACTCAATTGTTTAAATCTTTAACAGAATGTAGTCATGTGATAAGAATGTGATTATGACATGAGGAAAAGAAAGGAAAATCATCTACATTTCTACCAATACACACTTTATCCCAAAATTTACATCAAAGCATGACTGTATTAGGATAAAACAAAACGCATATTATGAATAATTAAGAAAATGAACTAGGTTTTGCATAAATTGGAATCGTGAAACTCTATTTCATGGTAATACAGTCTCTGTCTATTTATCTTTCTTTCTCTTTGATTTCTTTGTCCCATTTTTTTTTTAATTTCAAAAGCTCTACTTTCTTGCATTTTCGTTCCAATTTTTATCATACAAACATATATACATTGTATTATATAACTCTCATGTACTTATCACGTAGAACAAAGTGTATTGGTGGAAAACATGGATGATTTCTTCACTTACCCTCATTTCGTAGTCACATTTTTGTCACATGAGTGGATTTTGTTAAAAATTTAAAAATGAAATAACAAAAGAGGGACATTGACTGTGTAAGGATCGAAGTGAGATTTGAGTAAAAGTGCCGGGGGTTTACTATCATGATTTCATGTGTAGGGATCAAAGTAGGATTTGACCAAAAGTGTAGGAGGTTGACTGTCATGATTTCATGTGTAGGAGCCAAAGTGAGATTTGGTCAAAGTGTAGGGGTGCAAAGTGTAATTTACCCACTTTTAATATATTTGCCTTTTGTTTTACTCAAAAAAAAAGAAAAAAAAAAAAAGAAAGACAAATACACACACAGTATGATTAAATATGAGTGCTGCTATTAGTATCTGCCTAAATTCTTTGGACTCCCTAATTCTAATTTTTCTTTTATTACAATTATACCCTAAAGTAAAATTACATTAAAAGACATTATTTAATGGAACACACACCTATCAAATAAGAATTAACACTATATAATATTGTACACCCACCTCAACCTCCATCTCCATCTCCACCTCCACCTCCACCTCCACCTCCACCTCCACCTATACGTATTCCACCTTTTTAACACTAAATATGTTACTATTCATAACCATCTTAAACCCTGAATGTATCCTCTTCATCACCATTATAAACTCTTCTCAGAAACCTTGAATCAGAAAACTCTTTTCAAACGCATTACTCTTCATCAGTTATTTCACCTTGTAGAGCAATAGAGGACGATGAGAACAATTCTGATGAGACTGGCGTTCTATTGGTGAGTTTATTTGTCTTGCATTAACATTCTCGGTTATTTTCAATCGTTATTATTTTCTTCAAGCTATTCGGTACTGGTTTGCGGACTGTTAAGATTATGTTCAGTAACATAGTATTGAATACAAACATTTAGTTCAATATATGGGTTCCGAACAATTATCAGATAGTCGGTACTGTTTAACCGAACATGACCTTTATTTTCAGCACTAGTATGACGAACGGTTCTATCTTTGTATCTTCAACACCAGATTGTGTTTTTTGTGAAGGTTTTTCCCTTTAAAACCCTCTTTTATGCTAAAATAAACTAAAAAACAAAAATGTGGCAGAAAGAAGAGAGGCAATGTTGTTAATAAGATCGGGAGTCAGTATTTACTTGAGAGGAATTTCTGACGAATTGATGGACCATCGATGTAATGCTCTTTACTGAGACCATGGTGTTTACTGATGCAATGACTGCCAGCGTTCTTTTCAGCAGGAGATGGACGGTCATCAAAAGGAGAATGAGAGAGGGGGTACAAAATTAGGTAGGTGTGCCTTGGGTGTGATAGTATTATAAATAGGGATAAATTTGGTATTAAGGGGGGTGTTCAAAGAATCTTATTGAAATTTAGGGCTTAGGGTGGGGGCTCAAAGAAATAGGGGGTCCAAAGAATTTAAACAGGTGCTAATACCAGCACTTTTAAATATACCAAATTATGGAAGTACAATAAATAGTTATCCTTTACTAGCCTCTCAAATAAGCGAATCACCCAATACCGAACAACTTCAACATTCGCATTGAAAAATAATTTAATGCATTGAAAATAAAATATTTCATTATAAAAAATATATAAAAATAATAATAATAACAAACTTTACCTATAATACAGGTTGGATTTAACCATTGTAAAATTCTTATAAAATAAAATTTATTTCACTTAATTTTTTTTTATTTATACAAAAATTACACAAAAACAAAAACAAAAATGACGTAACATACAGTAGGGGTGTAAATATGGCCCATGAGCTCGCAGTCCACCCGAATCCCACTCGTGGCCCAGGTGGGCTCGGCTAGGCAAGGGTTCAAGCTCAACCCGAGACCTTACGCTTGGGTCATGTGTTTTGGAGCCCGACCTAGGCTCGCTCAATGCCCGACTTGGGGCCTAGTGTCATTTTTTATGGAAAAAAATAAAATTCTGGTGAAAATAATAATAATAAAAAAATGGTTAGGCTCGGCCCACCTGCCCAAGGCTCAAATACCCCCTGGGCATTGTCCTAATTTTCAAACCCGTCGGCTGACTTGAATTTGGGCGGAAGCTTAGGCGGCCTGACATAGGCTGGCTTGAGCCCTGGCCTAGCCAAATTTATATTCCTATTATACAGAGAAAGAAAAAGTATGCGAATGAGAAGAAAAATGAGAGATAAAGAGAACGAAAAATTGGAACTATTCCTGTTTAGAATAGGAAACAAAAAAAGAAGAAAATATTTTTACTGAATTTTTTGTTTTGTATGAAAAGGATTTTAATAAGTTAATAGGTCTGTCTCTTTGCACCAGTTATAGATTATAGCAATTAATTTTTTTGGTTAAGAAAGAAGAAGCAATTAATGTTTTTTCTTCTTTTTTTGATTCAAGAGCAATCAATGCTCATCTCTAAAGAATTTTTGAATGGGAATTTCAAATCCTCTTATTTACATCTAGTGGACCTTCTTCATTTTGTAGCCCTTTTTTATTTGTGGCCCAGTTTAATGGCCCATCTTGTCGGCCTATTTTCTGACAGGGAAAATGCTAGAGACCCCAAATAATCTACCAAATGTTTTACCGAACCTCTCACACACCCATGTGAGAGGTTTGGTAAAACATTTGGTAGATTATTTGGGACCTCTAGCATTACTCTTATGACAAATGATTCAAGTATATATTTTTGACACGCAAGCGATATGAAGAAAAAAATTATAATCGTATAATGAATAACCCTTTTATTAGTTCACCATTAAATCAATTAATAATTTTTAATGAAACTAATAATATATTTCAATTAACAGTTCTGGTAATTTCATTGTTATATAGAAGGATAGTTAAAAATTTTATTTCTTTTGTCAACTTTATTGAATGACAAATTATGACAAGACAGTATTTGTAATTTTTAAAATTATAATGCCCAATTTATATTTTAAGTAAATTTCATAAAGTATATTCATAATTGAGTAATGCTTAAAGATCCAAAAAAATATTCTACTCCCCCTGTCCCAAAATATTAGTCTCTTATTCCATATTTCATTATCCTAAAATATTAATCCATTTTCAAAAATTAAGGACTAAAATAATATAAATTTCCTATTTTGCGTTTCTTTTAAATTCATTAATATTATTTTTGAAGTGCAATAATTGTACTACCAAAGGATAGTTTTGGAAAGTTAATCAGAGTGTTTGGTTTGAGTTTTCTGGATTAAGTTTTTTGAAAATTGAGTTTTTTTGTTTTTAGTGAATATTTTTAAAATTTTAAACATTTTTTTTTTACTTTTTTAGATGCACCTTACTTAGATGTATCTAAAAAGTAAAAAAAATTGTGAAAAAATATTTTAAAAAATTAATAAATACATAGAAGTACAAAAAATGTACTAAATTCTTGTTTTTTTTTTGTTGTATTTTTGGTATTTAGTGAATTTTTAAAATATTTTTTTTACAATTTTTTTACTTTTTAGGTGTATTTATGTCAGGTGTGTCTAAAAAGTAAAAAAATTGCTTAAAATATTAAAAAAATTCAGTAAAAACAAAAAAATACGGAAAATAAGAAAGTAGAATTTTCTGAAAAGTGTTTTTGGAAAAATGAAATCAAGCAAGCTGTATTAATATTTTTGAAGTGTAATGATTGTACTACCAAAAAAAGTCATTTTTCATTGTCCCAAAATATTAATCCCTTTTAAAAAATTAAGGACTAAAATAACATATATTTCCTATTTTGTGCTTCTTTTTAATTTGATTAACATTATTTTTGAAGTGTAATAATTGTAACATGAAAGATAGGGCTGCAAATGAACCGAGTTGTTCATAAACAGGCTCGGTTTGGCTCGTTAAATGCTCGGCTCAGCTCGGCTCTGTTCATTTGGTAAATGAGCCAAGCTTGAGTTTGCATAAACTTGGCTCGTTTATTTTTATTTAAATATATAATAAATATATTAATTCTATATTAAATAATGGTATAATACATTATTTATATATCAAATAATATAAATAATATTAAAAAAATCTTATCGAGCTGAGCTCGAGTTTTATTAATATTAATGAGCCGATCCGAGCTTGAGCCTAATTACTTATCGAACCAAACTCAAACTTAATAAATGAGCTCGATAAGTAAACGAGTCGGACTCGAGCTCAGAAAAACCCGGCTCGACTCGGTTCGTTTGCAACCCTAACCAAATGGTAGTTTTGAAAAGTTAATATTTTTGAAGGGTAATGATGGTAGTATAAAAGAAAAAGGTCATTTTTCATTATCTCAAAATATTAATTCATTTTAAAAAATGAAAAACTAAAATAACATCAATTTCTTATTTGCGCTTCTTTTAAATTCATTAACATTATTTTTGAAGTGTAATAATTGTATCACCAAAGGGCAGTTTTGAAAAGTTAATATTTTTAAAGTGTAACGATTGTATTACTAAAAAAAGTTCAATTTTCCAAAAGAGATTAATAGATGGAGGGAATACTAAATATTCACATAGGTGTGGAACCACACTACATGGACCACATGAGTCCGATCTTACATCCATTCAAATGTTCGGTAAAATATATGACAATTTATTTAGAGTCTCTAATAGGGATGTAATCGGTTCGGTACGGTCAGTATTTATGTAAAAAATTACACTGAACCGATAATGTCAGTTTTATTATTTTGAATACCGATACAGACCGTTTCTCCCATCAAACCATACCGAACCGAGCCGATTGAAACAGTTCGGTTTGGTATGGTTTAATCGGTTTAGGATTTTTCAAACTTGAACTACTTTTAAACATAATCATTAATCTATATAAAAACATTAAATTAGTTATTTGTCTACCATTTCAAATATATTCAATCCATCCATTTAATACATATTTTTCAATTCCTAAATTAACAAAAATAAAAACAAAAAAAAGTTTAAAAATACTAAAGTTTCAAGAATAATAAGTTGGAGTTAAGATTATATATAATAAGAGTTTACAAACTTAGGTTATAAAAATGATAATGTTAATTAATTAAGGTTAATAATTTATTATACTTATTAATATCATTATATTATTAGATTATATATATATATTAAATACAATATATGTTGAAGCGGTCGATTTCGGTTTAGATTGGTGCACAATGTGCTTAAACTGATACCGAACCGAAAATCGAAAAAATTCAAATTTAAAAACCGCACAAACTGATTCTTGTTAAAAAACAGACCAAATATAGCCGATTTAGTCCGATTCGATCGATTTTTTCGATTTTTCTTACATTCCTAATCTCTAGCATCTTTATTTGTAACTATGGTCAATAAAAAATCACATCAAATAATTATATTGTTGTGGGAGGCACACCATGTAGACCTACATGGGTCCTACACCCCTACAACTATTTGTAACTTACATGTGATTTTCAAAATTTTTATTTGTAATCTACTCAAAAATATATTAAGGGTAATGATGATAATGATGAAATCACTTGCCAAATAAAAAAAACTCTAATGGCATTAAAAGGAATCCAACATTTGCCAATAACCGTTACATCTAAAATTTTTAAAAAAATTATAAAAAAATAAAAATAAAATTCCAATCTTTAAACCTTATAGCAAAATAAATTATAAAATTTTAATTTCATCAATTTAAACTCTAATCTTTTGATTTGTTTTCAATTTGAATTATTTACCTATTTTTATTAAGTAAAATTGATAAAAAAAATATAGTTTAATCATTATACTCAATGTAAGTATACAAAAAAAAGTTTATTATACCCTTTTCCAGTTGAGCTTAATAAATAATATATATATATATTTTTTACTTAACAAGAATAAGATAAATAGATTAGATTGAAAAATCTAAAAATTAAAAAATTTGGATTTCTTTTTGTTATAAGTTTAAACTCTAGACTCTTTTTTGGTAATTTTTTAAAAATTTTTAGAGAAAGGAGGGAAGGGAAATAGCGGCAACATCTCTTAACAAATAAAGCACTACTCTGATCCGTGTGAAAGAAATAGAGAGCAAATGCCATTTTCTAGAAAAGCTAAGAAACAAAGAATCGTAACTGAAGAAATAGAGAGCAAATGCCATTTTCCAGAAAAGCTAAGCTAAGAAAGAAAGAATCGTAAGTTCGTAACTGAAGAAATAGAGAGCAAATGCCATGTTCCAGAAAAGCTAAGAAAGAAAGAATCGTAACTGATTTGTGTGTGTATGCTTCTCCTGTTCTACTCTACGCATTCAATTCATTCAACCCCACTTTCCTTATATATGGAACCCTCATTCTCATCGTCTTCGTCATCCCAATCCCAATCTCCAAACCCTCCTCTGCTTCTCCTAGCCATGTCTTCCTCCGCCCTCCTCCACCGCCGCCAGCGCCGCCGCGTTTCCCCTTCAGCCACCGCCCTCCCTTTCAGCTCCTCTGTACAGAAGGTGATCGGCAACGATGATCTTCTGAAGCAGATCCTCGTTCGATTACCGGCGAATCCTCTGTTTTCTTTCAAGGCCGTGTCGCACAGATGGCTATCTCTGATCTCGGATCCTTACGTGATTCGTGATTGGATTGCTCCGAAATCTCCTTCTGCTTCTACTACCGAAGGTACAACTCTGTCACTTCACACACTATCAAATTCAATCATGTTTCTCTCAATGTGTTAGAAAATAAAAAGAAGAAGAAGCTTCGGTCATTTAGCTTCATCAATGATCCTGAAGGTGTGAAAATCTGTCAGTCCTGTAATGGTTTGTTGCTTTGCTCTTCATCTTCTTACTCTTTGGATTATGTTGATACTAAATACTATGTTCTGAACCCCACCACAAAGAAGTATACGATTATTCCTAGGCCGGTTAATGGGGATGAGAGAAACTTTGTTGTTTCTATGACCTTGATTTTTGATCCCTCTGTTTCACCTGACTACAACATACTTGCTGTCCGTGCCAGACAATGGCGCGGGGTTGATTTTTGTGTTGCCTTGTATTCCTCCTCCACTCGAACTTGGGTGTTTTCCGGATCATCATTTACTTACCTGTCGAGTATAATATTTGAAAATGGCGTCTTCCTTGATGGGAAGATTTATTGGCCTACTTGTCTCTCCGAGATATCAATCTATTATGATTGTATTGGACATGAATTCGTCCCATATCCGATGCCTCAAGATCGACTCACAAAGGAGCTACTGCATTTTGGGGAGTTTGGAGGCCATCTACAATTAGTTGAATACCATGATGATTGCATTCGTTATTTTCAAGTGTTGGAATTGAAGGCTGACTGTTCCAAGTGGTTTGTGAAACACCGGATTGATCTTCACTTGGGTGTAGTGGATTTTCCGGAGATGTATAGTAAGCACCCTGGCCGGGGTTGTATGACTTATAAATACAACATGCTTTGCTTCCTTGGAGGAGACGATGAAGGGGATTCGTGTTTGGTCTTCTACGTACCTCGCAAAGTCATAGCCTATTCCTTCAAGGACAAGATTTTCAAGAAGCTTTGCGATTTGAAGCTGCGCCCTTGTGATTTTGACAGTCTACGACTTTCTCCGTGGTTTGCTGTCCATTCATGCGTGGAGACCATATATAATGTATGACAGTCTTTGTTTGCAAAATCATTAGTTTTTGTTTTTTTCATCCCCCCTTCCCCCCTTTCTAGTCTTCTCTTCCATCTAGTTAAGAATATTTTTCTTTTCTCTTGCTGTAATAGTTTAGACAGTCGTAAATTTATTGCAATGAAATGGTTTTTAAGATCAAGGATGTGTCATTTCTGATATGTTAAATTGATTTTATTTCCTATTCGATAAATTTATATATGTCTTTTGCAATGAAATGGATTTGTAACATCAACGATGTGTCATTTCTAATATGATTGATATTACTTCCTGTTGGACCTCATGAGTTTCTAAGTAAGGATGTAATTCAAAATTTTGGCAAGGTGGTGAAATGTTGCATTTGCAATGGCTGTTGACCAATCAAGAACCTACGTTATCTTTACTATTGGTGGGGTGCCAAAATATTGATGAGTGAATGAAATATATTGAGAAACATATCTGGACAATAATCACAAAGAACAAATTTTAAGTGAGCTCGATAAGTAAACGAGCTGGACTCGAGCTCAGAAAAACTCGGCTCGGCTCGACTCGGTTCGTTTGCAACCCTAATCAAATGGTAGTTTTGAAAAGTTAATATTTTTGAAGGGTCATGATGGTAGTATAAAAGAAAAAGGTCATTTTTCATTATCTCAAAATATTAATTCATTTTAAAAAATGAAAAACCAAAATAACATCAATTTCTTATTTGCGCCTCTTTTAAATTCATTAACATTATTTTTTTTGAAGTATAATAATTGTATCACCAAATGGCGGTTTTGAAAAGTTAATATTTTTAAAGTGTAATGATTGTATTACCAAAAAAAGTTCAATTTTCCAAAAGAGATTAATAGATGGAGGGAATACTAAATATTCACATAGGTATGGGACTCACACGACATGGACCACATGAGTCCGATCTTACATCCATATAAATATTCGGTAAAATATATGACAATTTATTTAGAGTCTCTAATAGGGATGTAATCGGTTCGGTACGGTCGGTATTTATGTAAAAAATTACACTGAACTGATAATGTCAGTTTTATTATTTTGAATACCGATACAGACCGTTTCTCCCATCAAACCGCACCGAACCGAGCCGATTGAAACAGTTCGGTTTGGTATGGTTTAATCGGTTTAGGATTTTTCAAACTTGAATTACTTTTAAACATAATCATTAATCTATATAAAAACATTAAATTAGTTATTTGTCTACCATTTCAAATATATCCAATCCATCCATTTAATACGTATTTTTCAATTCCTAAATTAACAAAAATAAAAACAAAAAAAAGTTTAAAAATACTAAGATTTCAAGAATAATGAGTTAGAGTTAAGATTATATATAATAAGAGTTTACAAACTTAGGTTATAAAGATGATAATGTTAATTAATTAAGGTTAATAATTTATTATACTTATCAATATCATTATATTATTAGATTATATATATATATATATTAAATACAATATATGTTGAAGCGGTCAGTTTCGGTTTAGATTGGTGCACAATGTGCTTAAACTGATACCGAACCGAAAATCGAAAAAATTCAAATTTAAAAACCGCACAGACTGATTCGTATTAAAAAACAGACCAAATATAACCGATTTAGTCCGGTTCGATCGATTTTTTCAATTTTTCTTACATTCCTAATCTCTAGCATCTTTATTTGTAACTATGGTCAATAAAATATCACATCAAATAATTATATTATTGTGGGACCCACACCATGTAGACCTACATGGGTCTACACCCCTACAACTATTTGTAACTTATATGTGATTTTCAAAATTTTTATTTGTAATCTACTCAAAAATATATTAAGGGTAATGATGATAATGATGAAATCACTTACCAAATAAAAAAAACTCTAATGGCATTAAATGGACAAATCATATCTCAAAGTAATCCAACATTTGCCAATAACCGTTACATCTAAAATTTTTTAAAAAATTATAAACAAAAAAAAATTCCAATCTTTAAACCTTATAGCAAAATAAATTATAAAATTTTAATTTTATCAATTTAAACTCTAATCTTTTGATTTGTTTTCAATTTGAATTATTTACCTATTTTTATTAAGTAAAATTGATAAAAAGAAATATAGTTTAATCATTATACTCAATGTAAGTATACAAAAAAAAGTTTATCATACCCTTTTCCAATTGAGCTTAATAAATAATATATATATATATATATTTTTGGTACAGCGGAATAGGAAAAGAAGAAAAAAAAAAAAAAAACAGAAGCAGAGAAGAGAAAACAGAGGCACTAAAACCTCCTATAAACCACTCCCACCATATCGGCAAGAATTTGGCTACGCACTTCAGCAGGTGGCTCCTCCACAACCACAAGGAATTCGTCTTGATCAGCTCCCATATTAGCGAGTATGTCTGCACAGTGATTAGCTTCCCGCATAATGTGCTGAATGGAGCAGCAGCAACGCTGTAGCTGGTGGCGAGAATCCTCGACGATGCTTCGGTATGAACAATTTGGAGGTGGGCCTTTGGTCAAAAGCCCCTCAACCATAGCAGAATCAGTTTCAATGATAACATCACGTAATCCTTTCTCCAAAACAATGGTCAGGCCGCAGTAAATGCCCCACATTTCAGCTTCAAGGCTGTAGCAGTTTTCGAGCTTGTCGAAGAAACCGGACAGCCAGGTTCCTGCTTCGTCGCGAAATGCTCCACCAAAGCCTCCATCCCTTGGGTTTCCACGTGCACACCCATCAGTATTGAGTTTTATTTTCCTTGGAGAAGGAGGAGACCATTTAATTAGAGTGGTTATCTATGGTGAGGAAGTAACATTCATACTAAAGGCTTGCAAAATCTGATTAGCATAATTATGAATAAGGTGTAAAGACTGATTCAAAATGGGATCCACATTATCAAAAACTTTTTCATTCCTGTCAAGCCAAATTTGCCAAAGAGAAGCAATGAAAAGAAGATTCCAAAAAGGGTCAGAAAGTTGCCGAGATTTCAAATTCTTTTTTATCCAAGAGGAAAGACACAGCTGACTATCAGTAGATAGCCATGGAGTACCAGCCACATTACTCCAAATAGCCTTAGTGACCACACAGTTGCGAAAGATATGCACAGTATCTTCAGTGTGAAAACCACACCGCGGGCAATCCGCATTAACAGACAACCCTCTTCTCATTCTCATAGCATTGGTAAGAAGCCTATCAAGAAGGATCAACCAGAGGAAACATTTAAGTTTCTGTGGAATTTTCAGTTTCCACACCCACTCAAAATCCATATTCTCATCCATTTGATTAGAAGCAATTTTATAAGCAGTAGCTGTGGAGAAACCTCCCCTAATAGACCCCCTCCAATGAGGACTATCAGGAAATGTAACAAAACGCGGAAGCGTTACTTTCAGAACACATCCGAGGGCCTCACTGGGGAGTTTAGCGTCTAACGCATCCATATCCCAGTTACCCTCAGCATCCAAAAGAGTAACCAACTTATCAGCGGTTAAAAGAGGATGATTGGGGAAAATAGAAGCCAAAGCCTCATCACCACACCACCAATCATACCAAATGGAGATACGAGAACCATCACCCACACTCCATTTAATCCCTTTTTTCAAGATAGTTCTAGTTTGGAGAATACCTCTCCAAATGTGAGAAGCAGATTTTTTTGAAGAATAAGAGAATAGATCACTGTCAGAAAAGTATTTTGCCTTAAAGACTTTAACCCAGAGGCAGTCCTCCTTAATCAAAATTTTCCAACCCAGCTTAGCCAACAGAGCCAGGTTTTGAGTCTTAGCCATTCTCAGGCCAAGCCCCCCTATCTTTTTACTTTGGCACACATTCGTCCACTTCACAAGATGGACTCTTTTACTAGTTTCAGTATCTCCCCAGAGGAAGTTACGGTTTAATTTATCAATATCATTACATATACTCCCCGGAAGAGCAAGCGTTTGCATAGCATAAGATGGCAAAGCAGAGGAGACAGCTTGGATCAATGTAGACCTCCCAGCCAAGGATAGCAAGTTCGATTTCCAACTAGTAAGTCTACATTGAATTTTATCCGTAATAAACTGAAATAAGGGACGATTGCACCTCTTATGGATAAGAGGGATACCAAGATATTTCCCCAGATCAGTAGTCAAGGAGATACCACACACATTACTCAGATTCCTAGCTACATGGCATGCAACATTAGGAGAAATGAATAATTTGGATTTAAGTAAACTAATCTTAAGACCAGAAGCAGCACTAAAATCATTCAGCACTTCCATAATGGTATTATAATTATTCACATCAGCTTTCCCAAACAATAAGAGATCATCAGCAAAAAAATGGTGTGAGATGAGAGGCCCCCTAAGGGAGGCCTTAACACCCTTCAACCTATTTTCATGAACTTTCTCAGATATCATATTCGAGAGTTTCTCCATACATAACACAAAAAGGTATGGAGATAGAGGATCACCTTGCCTCAACCCCTTCTCTATAGGAAACTCCTCCAGTTTCTCACCATTCCAAAGAACAGAAGCTTTAACATTGGTAACACAATTCATAATTAACTCAATCCAATGATCATTAAAGTTAAAGTCAACAAGGGTCTGATAAAGGAAATGCCAAGACACGTTATCATAAGCATTTTCTAAATCAATCTTCAAGATCATATCACCCCTCTTACCCTTGAGCCCTCTGAGCGTATGAATGATCTCCTGAGCAATAATAATGTTATCACAAGTCATGCACTGAGGGATGAAGCTGCTTTGAAAAGGACTAACAATGCTAGCTAAAAGAGGCCTAAGCCTACAAACCAAGATTTTAGTGAGGGTTTTATACAAGACATTACAAAGGCTTATGGGTCTGAACTGATGAATAGACTCAGGATTGTCAAGTTTAGGGATAAGAGTAATAAGAAAAAATTTAAAATATGAAGGACTCTTTTAGAGGAAAAACAATTCTGAATAAACTTACACACGGAAGGGCCCACAATATCCCAATGAGTATGGTAGAAGATGGATTGAATACCATCAGGGCTAGGGGCTTTGAAGGCTCTAATGCGCTTAACAGCATCCCACACCTCTAAATCAGAAATAGGTCTAGTGAGGGCACGGTTGTGTTCAAAACTAACTTTCGGTTGTAAGAGGGTAGAAACACTGGGAGATCGCAGATGTTGATTGGCTTGGAAAAGAGACCCAAAATAATTTTGGACATGGTTTTTTAAGACAGAGGAATCAGAAATCCAGACACCTTGAGCATCTTTGAGGGTGGACACCCTAGATTTTCTACGCTTAGCAATCGTCGATATGTGAAAAAACTTAGTATTATGATCCCCCAAGGAAATCCAATTAGATCTAGACTTTTGGTACCACAATAACTCTTCTTGATATAGAATGGTATTAAACTCTTTAACAAGATCCTTTTTAAGAATGAAAAGATTATGAGAATACTTAAGGGATTGGGATTTTTGGATACCCTCAATTCGCCCCAAAAGCCATCTCTTTTTTCGAAAAATGTTACCAAAATGGGTTTTATTCCAAGAAATAACATTTTTAGTAAGCAAAACCGTGGCTTCGGGAATCGAATTATGGCTAATATTCCAAGCTTCTTTAACAAGTAACTTAAAATTAGGATCAGTGAACCAGACAGCTTCCATACGGAAAGGCCTAGCAAAGGGGGTGAGAGGAGACATACCTTGTGTGTACACAACCATAGGAGAGTGGTCTGAGTAGGTCCGAGGAAGATTACGAACAACCCCTTCGGTGAAAGCTAGACGCCATTCAGAATTACAAGCCGCTCTATCAAGTCTCTCAAAGGTATTAGCCATGACTTGTCTGCCATTAGACCAAGTGAGATGAGGTCCAGAGCATCCCAGATCCATGAGATTGCATCTATTCATCCTTGCATTGAATTTTTGGGTCCTAGCTTGGCTGATATTAGTAGAAAAACTTCTCTTTTCACTTTGGGATGCAATATCATTAAAATCCCCTGCCACCAGCCAAGGAGAGGTCATGTTATCTGTCGTAGCTTCCAAGTTTGCCCAAAGAAGGTCCCTGTTTCTGGGGTTGGGGCTGTCATAGATAGCTAAAAGAATCCAGTCCTCAAAATTATCCCTCTGAACTTTAGCATGAATAAACTGAGCGTTAACCTCTAAGGCTTTCACCATTGCCCAAAAGGGATCCCAAAGAACCCATATACCACCACTGCGCCCCACCGGGTCTACATGGGAGGAGGCTGTAAACCCCAATTTGTTGAAGAACTGCCCCATAGAACTCAGTTCCACCTTTGTTTCCATCAGAACCAAGATAGATGGCTTGTGGGTTTGAACAAGGTCTTTCATGGTTATTTTAAAAACTTTATTTCCAGCTCCTCTGCAATTCCATATAAGTAACTTCATTGACATAGAGTTAGGGAAGGACGGAAGGGGACCAAAATCAGGGGTTCCCAGAATTTTCCTTACTTTCAACTGATCAAATACATCGGAGTTGATGGAGCTCAGCCTGACTATGGTGTTCTTGCTGCCATAGGGATTCATCTCTTCTCTCTCTATTATGAGGCGAATTTCTCCGATCCACCAAACGGAGCTTACTAGGTGAGTTGCTTCTTTCTCTTGATCTAATGCAAGGTAGATCGAACTGAACTGGATTAAGTGTTGATTCTTTTCTGGTATCTCCATGATTCTTAGCACTCAGAGGTTTGGAGTTCAACAGCTCAGAAGAGAAGGAAGGAGGGTCTGGGGGTTTCTTGTTTTTGAAGATAAGGGAGCTTGAGGCAAGGGTGGGGGACTAGACGAGGGATGAGTGTCCAGCCACAGAAGGCTGAGGACAAGGAGTAGGTCTGACTGCCTCCGAATTTCCCATCAGTTCATCAGTGCACTCAGGCTGTGCATTGGAAATGAACATTTCCTTTGTACATACTAGGGTAGAAAAACTATTCTTAGAGGATACCTTTATATCAGAAGTTGAAGTAGAAGCAATGGTCATATCACAGTTATTGGGTGGGGCCATGGATGAACTAGCTCCTTGAGTTTTATTTGGCTGAAGTGGTCTCCCTTGCCCTTTGGCATGGGCTCTCCCGTTAAACCCAACTCTAGTCTCCGATCTAAGCCCAACACTATTCTTTGGGCCTTTCCTACTCACCAGCATCCATGGACCGAAATTAACGGGGGTTGTAACAATGTTTGGATCATTATAAGAGTTGGGCCCATCTACAGATTCCAGGGGCCTCGCCACCTCCTCAGTTCCAACGGTCGAAACAAGACCTGGAGCATTGGCCGGATTGTTGCCGCCGGAAATCTTAGTCGGAGTAACAGCACAACTCCCTACCCGATGACATACTTTGCCACACCCGAAGCAAAAGGAATGAACATGTTCATACTCAATACCATAAATATACTTACCAATAGCAAAACGGGACAACAGAGGCTGACTTAGATCGATTTCAATGCAGACCCTGGCAAATTTTCCGCGGGAAGAAGTTGCTGTATTGATGTCGATCTTAAGTGGTTTCCCAATCGTCTTAGCAATGTGGAAGAGAACCTTTTCATTATAATATTCAATGGGGAGTAAAGGAAATCTAACCCATATGGCAGTAGAAGTATCTGAAGCCTGAGAGGGTTTGAAATCCGGCGTCCATTTTCTCACCGTGAGATAATGATCAAGAATAATCCAAGGACCACCGGTATAAACCTTCGCACAGTCCTCCATCATCTGGAATTTAATAAGAAAAAAACCAATCCCCAAATCTATAGCTTCAAAATCCCCTTGCAAATCCCAGGTTTTCCTAAGCTTGGAGATAAGCAATTTGTAGCCTATATTCTGACCCAACGGTTTGACAATGAGACAATCTTTCCAAGGTCTTTGGATTTTCTTCAAAAGGTTCTGCGGGAGTTTGATTCGGGGGACCCCAAAATCTGGTGCTTTATCTATATTAAGATCCTCATCCAGATCTTCAGCCTCAGACTCATCATCATCCGTAGAGAGGCGATCAAGATCATCATCAAAAGCCCTTTCGTTGAATCGTCGATTAGTGAGAGCCTCCTTGAAAGACCTAGTCGCAGGTGCTTTGAGAGTCGAATCTGGAGCATTAACCCCCTGCGACAAAGGGGGATCAGCCATATTCTCATCCACCAGATCGCCATTAGCCTTGAGTTTCTTAGTGCTTCATTGGAGGTGATCTTGCTCCTCGCGTGAAGCCACGTTCAAGTCGCTAAAGGAGACGTAAATATATATTTTTACTTAACAAGAATAAGATAAATAGATTAGATTGAAAGTAAATCTAAAAATTAAAAAATTTGGATTTCTTTTTGTTATAAGTTTAAACTCTAGACTCTTTTTTGGCAATTTTTTAAAAATTTTTAGAGAAAGGAGGGAAGGGAAATAGCGACAACATCTCTTAACAAATAAAGCACTACTCTGATCCGTGTGAAAGAAATAGAGAGCAAATGCCATTTTCCTGAAAAGCTAAGAAAGAAAGAATCGTAACTGAAGAAATAGAGAGCAAATGCCATTTTCCAAAAAAGCTAAGCTAAGAAAGAAAGAATCGTAACTGAAGAAATAGAGAGCAAATGCCATTTTCTAGAAAAGCTAAGAAAGAAAGAATCGTAACTGATTTGTGTGTGTGTGTGTGTGTATGCTTCTCTATTCTACTCTACGCATTCAATTCATTCAACACCACTTTCCTTATATATGGAACCCTCATTCTCATCGTCTTCGTCATCCCAATCCCAATCTCCAAACCCTCCTCTGCTTCTCCTAGCCATGTCTTCCTCCGCCCTCCTCCACCGCCGCCAGCGCCGCCACGTTTCCCCTTCAGCCACCGCCCTCCCTTTCAGCTCCTCTGTACAGAAGGTGATCGGCAAAGATGATCTTCTGAAGTAGATCCTCGTTCAATTACTGGCGAAGCCTCTGTTTTCTTTCAAGGCCGTGTCGCACAGATGACTATCTCTGATCTCGGATCCTTACGTGATACGTGATTGGATTGCTCCAAAATCTCCTTCTGCGTTCTACTACCGAAGGTACAACTCTGTCACTTCACACACTATCATTACACTTTAAAAATATTAACTTTTCAAAACTGCCCTTTGGTGATACAATTATTATACATTATTTTTGAAGTGTAATAATTGTATCACCAAAGGGCAGTTTGGAAAAGTTAATATTTTTAAAGTGTAATGATAGTGTGTGAAGTGACAGAGTTGTACCTTCGGTAATAGAACGCAGAAGGAGATTTCGGAGCAATCCAATCACGCATCACGTAAGGATCCGAGATCAGAGATAGCCATCTGTGCGACACGGCCTTGAAAGAAAATAGAGGCTTCGCCGGTAATCGAACGAGAATCTGCTTCAGAAGATCATCATTGCCGATCACCTTTTGTACAGAGGAGCTGAAAGGGAGAGCGGTGGCTGAAGGGGAAACGCAGCGGCGCTGGCGGCGGTGGAGGAGGGCGGAGGAAGACATGGCTAGGAGAAGCAGAGGAGGGTTTGGAGATTGGGATTGTATCACCAGATTGCTATCTCAATTTTCCTTCTATTCTTTTATTTTTTGTTATATATATATATATTATTTTTACGCCAGCATAGTTAATATCTTAGTTATGATTATAGATTGACTTTCTTTCCTTGACAAGAACTTTGTGTTGTCCAAATTGTGTAAATCAAACAAGAAAAATAAATTCATGATTAATTAATTACTTTATAGAATGAGAAAACATGCTGAATATTACAGCCATATGAAATACATAATACGATAAATCGTAAAAAAAGCAAACCGAAACCTATGTAATACCACACTGTCTTTAAAACAGATTAGCCGCCTCATCGTGGGTGCTGGAGGTACGTCGACTTCTGTCTCCTAAGATACGTCAATTTAGACCGGCTAACGCAGAAGCACATTCTGTTAGCTTTGGCAAACCGACAATAGCAGCACTCTCTCACACAGAAAGCATAAAAATTCTAGAGGAAAACTTTGAACACGAAGGGAGAGCAAACTTTCTGGTGTAGAAGAATGAAGGAGAGAGTCTCATTTATACACATAGAGAAAGAGAGGAAAAGGCTCTTGCAATAAATGCAGGTTTTAATTTTCCAAAACTCCCAAGACATAAATTGCAAAATTAATGGCTTTAATCCATCATGTATACAAAGGAGTTTCCAGGTTTTATATACATGTGTATTGTGTATAATCCTGCAGCCACCTTTTCCAACACCTCTTTCATGAGGCCAACTTAATGAGTCAATTTCTCATTCAAATCTTAATAATTTTTTGTCATTCTTTTTGTGGTGTAAGATCTTGTTATAAAAATCTAAACCTATTTAATCTCACCTCAACCAATAGTTGGGACCTACTTTAATTTCACATTAAAGTCATCATAAAATCATTTTTTTTCCACAATCCCCCGCATGAATAAAAATTGACTGAATAAAGAAAAATGGACAACGTTTACACCAAAATCTCGAAGAGAAAGCACACAGACTAACCCTGCATCAAAAAAGGTAGCTGTTGGCCTTGAACCTTTCGTAGTGAAAGCCTATCAGATTTACTAGCTGACCAGTGAACGTGATGTCTTGAACTATTCTGCCGTTTGTGTAAACGGAGACAATAGACCTCACACAGGAGTTAGTCTAACTATTGTTCTTGTTCTCACTTGTGTGTTCGGTATGGCCTTTGAACACTAGCCTGGTTCAGTGAGTGTATTTAAAGAATTTGGCCTTACCGATTCTTAAAGAAGCGGCCCCATTTCGCACTCACATAGGTGAGCTATATAAGGTATCTCATTATACCATGGTTGATTATTCATATCACTTAGGTCATTAAAAGCATTAGTTTAACCTTCCACCCTTACAGGGTATCACTGTGCAAATGAATGGACAATAGGATTTACCTCTTCAATGACTCACCCGTTACACGAAATTAGGTTGTCCCTTTGAATCTAGTCAATTAAGTTAGATTTTCCATTCTGGTAACATTACTAAAGGCCGTAACCCCATTCCTCTTGACGACGTCTCTACTACCTCTCGAGTTAACCTTTTGGTTAGTGGATCCGCAATGTTGTCCTTAGACTTTACATAGTCTAGAGAAACAACTCCATTAGAGAGTAGTTGTCATATGGAATTATGTCTACGACGGATATGTCTAGACTTTCCATTATACATATGACTCTGTACCCGTCCAATCGTTGATTGGCTATCACAATGAATACAGATAGCAGGCACAGACCTTGGCCAAAATGGAATATCCTGAACAAACTGGCGAAGCCATTTAGCTTCTTCAGTTGCTTAATAAACTCAGATTCCATCGTTGATCTTGATATACACGTTTGCTTGGAAGATTTCCAAGACACGGCTGCCACTCCGAGGGTAAACATATAACCACTAGTCAATTGGAGTCCTTTATATCAGATATCCAATTAGCGTCATTATACCCTTCTAGTACCACTGGGTATCTGGTATAATGCATCCCATAATCCCGGGTGTAGTGTAGATAACCTAACATCCGCATAATGCCCCTCCAATGAGTAACATTCGGATTACTCATGTATCTACTAAGCCTGCTAACAGAGTAGGCTATATCCAGCCTTGTATAGCTCATCAGATACATCAAACTTCCAATGACCCGAGAATATTCTAGCTGAGAGACACTCTCACCATTATTCTTGGTCAAGTGTCGACTCACGCCTACCGATGTCCTAGACACACTTTACCAAATTTCTCAAGTATCTTCTCAACATAGTGAGGCTGAGAAAGTACAATACCACTAGATGTTTTGGTAATCTTAATACCCAGAATGATATCTACAAGGCCCATATCTTTCATGTCAAACTTAAAGTTCAATCTCTTGGTAGTTCTAATCATCTCATCATTACTACCAACAATGAGTATGTCATCAACGTATAGACACAAAATGACATAACTTCTATCAGTGTCTTTGACATATACGCATTTGTCACACTTATTGATTTTGAACCCATTTGACAACATAGCATTGTCAAACTTCTCGTGCCATTGCTTAGGACAATGATTTGACAAGCTTACAGACTTTCTTATTTTGTCCTGGAGCTGAAAACCCTTCAGGTTGCTCCATGTAAATTTCTTCATTCAAATCTCCATTTAAGAAAATTGTCTTTACATCCATCTGATGTATCTCCAGACCACGTAAAGATGCTATCGCAATCACCATGCGAATGGATGTAATCCTTGTCACAAGTGAATTCGCATCAAAATAATCCTGGCCTTCTTGCTTCCTGTATCCTTTGATAACTAACTTAGCTTTATACTCATCAATTGATCCATGTGCTTTCATCTTTCTTCTAAAGATCCACTTACTTCCCAAGGCCTTACTGCTTGGGGTAGATCAACCAACTCCTAAGTATGGTTTTGTAAGACGGAGTCAATCTCACTCTTAATTGCTTCTTTCCACAAAGGACTTTCAGATGAAGTCATAGCTTCATGGAAAGTTGACTTCATCTGAAAGTTCGAGGTTCTCCCTTTAACATATAAGTCAAGAAGTCCGAACCAAAGGACTTTATGGTCCTAGCCCTTTTACTCCTTCTTGGCTTATCTACTTCTTCAACTTGATCATCTGTGTGATCATTGTCACCTTCAACCTTTTTCATGGAACTTGGAACCCCTTCTTGGATATGACAAAGAAATATATTTTCAAAGAAAGATGCGTAGATTCCATGATAGTATTCTTGTGTATATCTAGGATAGCAGACTTAAAACACAAGAAATTGATATGCCCTGCTATATTGTGCATTACCGTTGAATACAAAGTCAACGGATTTTTAAGCTTATCATAATCTTCTTGGGTTTAGATATTACCACCTTTTGGCATGACACCCCCACATTTATAGAATTTATACATAGGCTTTTGGCTTTTTCCAAAATTCATACAGGGTCTTTAAACAATTCCTTGTGTCATAATGATTATGAAACTCTCAAAATCATATCACATTAAATACATTCCCAGAATGTCATCAACCAAATTAGGCACGCAAACATATTTGGTCCAACCTATCACTCTAAAGCCAATAGTCTTACTATTAGCAGACACAAATCTAGTGTTCAATAGTCTACTATTCGGAACTTCATAACATGGCCAATAGTCTTATCACTAGGAATCACTATTTTTTCAGTATGTGATCAGTAGACTTTCTACTACTAGGAATCACAATGTTTTAACCTGTGATCAGTAGTTACTTTGCTACTAGGAATCACAACGTCCTGACATAGGATCAATAGACTATTTCATTACTAGGAATCATCATGTC
Organism: Camellia granthamiana; assembly: GCA_036172215.1. NCBI lineage: Eukaryota > Viridiplantae > Streptophyta > Magnoliopsida > Ericales > Theaceae > Camellia > Camellia granthamiana. The sequence goes on along the minus strand of CM069916.1, from coordinate 21,609,193 downwards.
TTGACATATGATCAGTAATCGCTCCACTACTAGGAACTATCATGTCTTGGCATGTGATCAGTAATCTGTTCACTACTAAGAATCACAATCTCATAACTATGTAGCCAGTGGTCTAACACCTAGAAACCATTAGTTTTCTATCTCTGTGATCAGTGATCTTGTACTCACTAAGAGCTACCAATTTAAGAATATATTTGGAATTAAAAATTCAAAAATATATTCACCAACACTAACGGGTTGTCTCATCTTTGCTTTCAAGCAAAGTCACATAGCAATCATATATGCTATAATTCACGACATAAGGATAACATACTAATCGCCGCTGATTAATTCAGGGATATGATTATGCAATCTTATGATTTCCTTTAATCACACTTAATCTCTCTAGATTTTTCTTTAAGAACCTCACAAGGCTTAAGGTTGGTTGGTAACCATTACTAAATCTCAAGGGAAACCAATCCATAAGGATTTTATATAGTCCAAAATCCTTTCCACGCTTAGTTATTCCTGTTCATCACGAAGGTTAGTCACCCATACTTTTCATTTGTACATCCCAAAGACTATTCATATGGTTTTGTATTTGTTTTCCCAATCTCTTTCACATAGGTATTCTTCTAAAGAAAATTAACAGAAAATCACAACAAAATACAAAACAAATAATCTAAAGAAACTGTAAAATAATAAATTAATTTAATAGCAACATTAAGTAAAATTAAAATACTAGACACGTTATACAATTAAACATATAACCCCCAAATAAATTACAAACCTTATAACTCTTAAATAAATAAATTGAATTACTAGGCAAGAGTTACACAAATAAAACTAAAACTCCAAAATTTAATTTATACATTAACCGTGTACATAAATATAGACAAGTTACACAATTACAATTTATAGCTCCACAGTTAAATTCAAATGTGCATAGACAAGAGTTACAAAATAAACCTATAACTCTAAGCATTGAATTAAAATTTAATAGTCATGATTATGTATGAAATTATTACAAACAATAAGCATGTAAATAATTTTAGCAATTAACATGCAAACAATGTAAGAAAACTAAAATCAACACCCATAAGCATGCAAATTAGGATAAACCAAAACAATTCATAGTGACACTCTGGGAATAAAAAACTAATTGAATTTATATAAAGCAACATCATGCATATATGTATTTAAATATAGCAACATCATGCATATATGTATTTAAATATATGGAAACAGTAGCCTACTCATACAAAGAAATTGAGACTCTAATTAACACTGCTTAAGAACACGGATAAACAACAATCAAAGCTGTTTAGAATGAATGAGCAATAGTAAAACCAAAATAAATTTCCATACATTAATCTAAGCCATAGCACTATGCTACAGGTGCTTTGCTTGTAGGGAATAAAATATATATTTATTATCATGTAACAGTCACACAAACATATATATATATATATTCCTAAACATGACTTTCATATACAAACATTGGTGTAGACACATTCTGCAAAGATGCTATTTATTCACGAAAACCAAAACAACATTTCTAGGCAAATTATAATGAAACATAGTAAAACCAGTGTATACGCCGAATTCCAAATGAAGCTATTTGTTTAATTTGATAAAAAAAAATGTTTAATCTATTTTAAGATTGTTGTCCAAATTATGTAAATCAAACAAGATAAATAAATTCATGATTAATCAATTACTTTACAGAATGAGAAAACATACTGTAGACCACCCGAACACACTCCGCACGCCCCCCTTTTCAGAGAGGGCGCGGATTTAGGTTCTAGCTACTACAGTTCGAACTCCTGTCACGGTTCTGAATCTAATCTCACAAAGTGCAATGCAAGACTGATAAATCACCAAAGAGTCCAAATCCAGCAAATCATTTTGGAAAATCGATTTTAATCAAAAGCGCCAAACATGGACTGCTTTGCCAGATTTTAGAGTCGCCACCTAAATATTTTATTTTTGAAAAATTTAGGAAACCCTTACTCATGCCAAAGGCCACGTGTCGGTCATCACCAAAGTTGCCTCGGCTCGGAAACTTGGGTACGAAAGGGGAAGGTCCTGAAATGAGCACCCCGGCTCGCCCAAACAAAGAATCGGCCTCTACTAACATGATATGTTGTTTGATAAACACATGTGTTCTTATTCCGGTTATTATTCTAGCTTTACAATGTGATGCGCACAACATACAAGTATAGACTAAATCACTCAAATTGGAACAAAACATCTCATGTTTGTTTTCGAAAATGGTTTGGAATTGCCACTCGCAAGTGGGCTAAAGCGCGGATTTGCCACCCTCAAGTGGGCTTAAAACTCACATTTGATGAATTGTTCCAATTCAGGTAATCAAGCCTTCATCCACAGGCATTCAAGCAGTTAAACACTTAAGCAAATAGCCTTATGGCAAGCATGCTATCATGGCAACACTCACACTCATGCAAGGATGCTAAAGTGTAAACACTTACAGTGTACTCTGAGCCAAAACAAAAGCTAGTTAGAAATATGCATGATCCTAACTATACAGAATGCCTAATGCAACACATGAAAAAATGCAACTAATATGCTCGGCTATCTAAGATAGAATATGAATGCAACAATTGATACATGCTTTGAAACACATATTTAAATAAGTATCGAAATACAATGCAGTTTGTATGATGCGTCGAGCCCGGTGCATGCAAGACAAATGAATGATGCACGCATGCAAGCATAAGGATGCTGATTGAAATATGCCCTAAACTAACCATCGAAAGCTGATAAGTAAAAGGGAGAAAGAAGTGGGGTTGGAAAACATGCACACACATACGCACACTTATTACAAAATTGCCCTCGCGAATGAGGGTCCGAATAAATAAGCTAAGCTAATCTAAACTAAGCTACTTATTACAAAACCAACTAATTAACTAACTTAGCTAATTAATTACAGACCGAATTGAATAACTAGCTACGCTAAGCTAATTAGAATATTACAAAATGAACTAAGCTAAATTAATTACAGCACATGTAATTAACTACAACTAGCTAATAAAGCAATAAAGATAGCCTCGCGGGCAAGAGAGGCATGCATGCTCGGTTGCGTCCTCCCAAAAATCCACCGCCTTGCCTCTAAATGCCTCTGTTTGCACATCTTTGGACCTCTGAAAATTGTACCAACCTCCAGATTGCTTCTGTTTAATCTCAAGAACATACTGATGGCCGATCGGCCATGATTGATGATCATCGGCCAACACTGATGGCCGGTCGGCTTCTTTGGTGGCCGGTCGGCTAAGAATATGGTCGGTCGGCCACCGATTCTTGCAATTTCTCCTTTTGCTGCAACAGAGCGCAAACAAAGGCATGGTAGTATATTTGCAAGGAAATGTGTGTGCAACTACCCTCCTTATCATTTCTCAAGCTCAAAGGAGCGTAGTACTCGGCCCTCAAGCCACCAATCACGCATCTCAATGCATGATGGCCAAAGAACCAAGCTTGCACAATGTTAGTGAATGCACAAACAAGACTTGAAGAGCCTCCACCCTATCATGCATGATCAAGGGTATCGGCGACCGAGAAACATAACACGTGTCATCACTATGAGTATGAAACGTGCCACATTTCTTGTGTTTAAATTAACGTCCGATCCAAACACATGCAATGCAATACACATGCTTATCTTGCACAAGTTTTAGTTGGTTCATTTTGTTTACACATTTTACATTACCAATCCATTCCTTAATTGGTTAAGTCCAATGCAAGAGTCCACTAATGGGAAAGATGGCCAAAGCCATAAGCACCTTAACCATGAAAGAAGCCTCATGCTTTTGGTTGGTAGAAACCCTCAAGAGAATGCTAAAACCATTAGGCATGAGAGCCTCCATTCCATGCTCAAGCCAACAAGGGGCTTAAGGCCACTTTCAAGGCAAATGAAAGAGTGAAGCATGGAGTGCAATGACACAAATTTCAGCACTGAAATGGCATGCTAAAGACACTAAAGCATGCAAGCAAAGCATGCAAGACATGTTGAAAAGCCATAAACATCAAGACTAGTGAAGAGCACTTCACTAGAGGCATGTAATACAAAGCTCAAATGGTCAAACCAGCTATGGACAGACCTAAGATACTCCAAAAAAGTGGCCAAATCATACTGAAACTTAGGCATAAAAAGCAAGAAATACATGCTCATTCATTGGCTCGCAGGCAAGGCATAATGCTCAACTCTCAAAAGCACTTAACGAGTGATATGTGTGAGAGTGTGACTGAGGTATATGCTCTGAAATTGCATGCTAAATGATGCTATGGCATGCAAACAACCCAAGCAAAGCATGCTAGAGGCCCTAAAACTCAAAGCTAGTTAAGGCACTTGCACTATAGCTATGCAATACATGAATCATATGACCAAGACCACTTAAAACAGTCCTAAAGCATGCTAAATCAGAGCCAAAAACAAGCTGGAGTGGAGCATACATATGCTAGATTAATAGGCTAAACGCTCGAGTGTCCGACCTCACGCTCGAGCGTAAAAACGAGGCAACCAGTACTTTTGCAGACCTAATGGGTCCACTCGAGCGGGAAAGTCCACGCTCGAGCGGGGACCCTTGTTTCTGAAATTTTGTAAATATGTTCTGTGTTTCATTTTCCGTTCTCTTTCACTTCTAAGTACTCTTAGGCATGTATTAAGCATTGTAAATGAGTTAAAAGGATAAGAATGAAGCCTAAAGAGGAATATGTGAATTAAGAACGGATTAAATTGTTTGTGACCCGTTGTGTTCATGGAATGTGTAGGGTCGAGCTCCAGGGCAAATCATCCAGCCGATCACTGTGAGTAATATCTTAATAAAGATGTTTTAAAGTATGTTATTTGTCCAATTACTTATTTCCCTACAAGTCTTATAAGCTTGTTAATTTGAATTGTGGACAAATGTTTGCTATGCCAAATGAATGGGCCAGAGGCCAGTTTGACATGAATGATAGAATGAATGGGCCAAAGGCCAGTCTGACATGAATGAAAGAATGTATGGGCCAGAGGCCAGTCTGACATGAAAGAGAGAATGAATGGGCCAGAGGCCAGTCTGACATCAATGAAAGAATGAATGGGCCAGAGGCCAGTCTGACATGAAAGATAGAATGAATGGGTCAAAGACCAGTCTGACATGAATGGAAGAATGAATAGGCCAAAGGCCAATTTGACATGAATGAAAGACAAATGGGCCAAAGGCCGTTTGACATGAATGGATTGAGCCCGAGGCCGTCTGACGTGTTTGGAACCGCAGTTACTTGACCTATATATATATATGCACCAGATAGAAATGTGAATTGGGCCCAAGGCCATTTGGTGCATGTCGTTTTAAATATTGTTCGTGTATCTTCTTTATTTGATATTATTCGTTGGGCTTTCGCTCACGCTCATTCATGTGTCTGTAGGTGAGCCAAGGGAGGTCCAAACCCAGCCTCAGTGAAGTTTGTGAGAAACAGTCAAGGTTTTGAAGAGTCAGCCAACACGTCTCACGCACAACACTTGTTTTCGCCCTTTTGCTATTCTGCTATATTTTGTCATGTTGGCGAGAACTTTGATCGCGGTTATGTATAGTTTTGACTGGCTGACTTAGACTTGAATGATCCTGTCTGTACAGAACTTTATGTTATTACATATTTTGATGTGAGTTATTAACATGTATATGTATGGATTGTTATGATGTGTCATGTAAGCACAGCACTATGGACAAAAGTTTTGAAATTGCTTCCATTTGGCCCCTCTACTCTAATGAGTTATGTCCGGTTTGGTTTGAGGCCATAGGTAATCCCTTGATTACTTGCCGGTTATGTCCTTAACCCATGGGGGCGGGTTTGGGTCATGACAAAATACATACTCATTCATTGGCTTGCAAGCAAGGCATAAAGCTCAACTCTCAAAAGCACTTAATGAGTGATATGTGTGAGAGTGTGACTGAGGTATATGCTCTGAAACTACATGCTAAATGATGCTATGGCATGCAAACAACCCAAGCAAAGCATGCTAGAGGCCCTAAAACTCAAAGCTAGTTAAGGCACTTGCACTATAGCTATGCAATACATGAACCATATGACCAAGACCACTTAAAACAGTCCTAAAGCATACTAAATCAGAGCCAAAAACATGCTGGAGTTGGAGCATACATATGCTAGATTAATAGGCTAAACCATCAAGTACACTAGCCTAGTGAGCAAGTTTACACTACAAGTGCAAGATGCATGCAAGAGGTGACCAAACCAGCCAAAAACAAAGTTATAACATGTCAAATCAGTGGCAAAAACATGCTTAAACCGAGCTAAGACAAGTCACAAAAACATGCTACTTTGCAAGGCTAACTAGGCATAGTATGGAGAGACAAGGAGGGGAGGCCACCCCCTCCTATTTGGGACCTCAAAACAAGTTTTTTACCACTGAAATTCCTCTGGAATTCAGTGGTTTTAATGCCAAAAAGAAGTTGTTTGAAAAGCTTGAAAGATAGCTCAAAAGGCCTTACAAGCTAGGGAGGAAACACCCCCTAGCCAAACAAGGCTTGAACCACCATTTTAGAACCTCAAAATCAGAGTTTTTTATGGTTCAAAACCAGCCCTAAAATAGTGCAAAACAATGGAAAAATGGGGATAAAACAAATGTGCAAAAACAAGCTTGAAATGAGGAAGTACTTACCCTTGAAGCACAGCAGCAAAATGGCCAAAATTCTGAGCTTAAACCAGCTTTGAGAGCTTAAAATAGGCTCAAGGGATCTCAGCCCAATGGTGATCAAGTTTGATCAAGGGTGCCTAGGCCAAGGAGAGGTGTATCTCCAAGTATACCTCTTGTATCCACACAAGGGCAAGAGAGAGAGCAAACTAGAGAGAGAGGCTGAAATTTTGCTCACAAAATTATAGAAAGAGAGGGAGATTTTACAGAGAGAAGCTCCCAAACTTTTTCCCCTTCAAAATGTTCTAGCCCTTGAATATATGAGATATATCCTTCATATATAGCAAAAAGAGAGCATTTGGTCGAAATATCTGAATATAGAGACAGCTGGAGCAAAATATCTTCAAATTCTGAGTTTTCTGGACATTTTTGGCCGACCTGCTACTAATGATGGCCGACCGGCCACTTCTGTGGCCGACTGCAAATTCTGCTCTCTAGGTCCAACTTCAAACGGGCATAACTCCTTCATATGGACTCCTTTTCATGTCATTCTTGTGTCCAAATTGAAGCCCCGAAAGTAAGCTTTCCAATGATGGAAGCCTCACATCAAAATTCCAACTTTGCAAAAAGTTATGCCTGTTTTGGTAAAGCCGCTCAGTTTCGATCCTTCCCGGATTCATGCCGAACTTCTCCCAAACTAGTTTTCCTCTCTCCTCTCCTCTTTTCTTCAACTCCAAACCCCTAAAAAAGATGTTTTGGAAGATTTTTCAGAAATTTCACCTCTCTTTCATTCATTTCCACTTTGTCCTTGCTCGGTTTACCGAAAATCGCAACATTTAACGAAATGCGAGCCTCGGAACATTGTAAAAGCATTGTTTCAAAAATGTTTTGAAAAAGAGGGTTTTAAGGTCTAAAATCTTTAGTCAAAATAGTTCTAGTTCAAAAATGGGGTGTGAGGTTTGGATTTGACGCTCTCCTTGCCAAAGAAATCAAACCTTTGCATAGCATAGCCTACACCATCAAGCAAGCGATCAGTAGCGCCCAAGTCTTAAGAGCGGTCAAAAATTGGGTGTCTACAGTTGCCCCTCTTTGACAGAACTCGAAAGTCACGAAATGGCGTGAGCAAATGTCAAAGCCTAGACACGACCCATTTTTGACAAGGCCGAAGACTTGGACAAACAAAGAAAATACAGATACAGAAACAAATGGTTATACCCGCAGGCTGCCTACGTATTCCTTTGCAAGGAATCAAACCAGCGTAGTTCAGGGGCATGATGCAAAATGATACACAATATAACAAAACAGTGCAAATGATAGATAGTGCAATGAAACAATGTAAATGATATGCAATGTAATTGAGATAATCAAACCATAAGCAGTGCAAAACCACACAAATATCATAAAGGGATGGAGATGCAACATCAAACTACGTTTAACATAGAAAAGGTGCCGGAAACCTCAAACCACAATTCTCTTAGTGGAATAGGCATGAGCACATGCAGAACTGTGTGTTTCGCAGAAAGAAAACAAGTAATTGGGTGGGATGATATAAGTGAGGAATGATCTGCTGAGAAAAGATCGTGATCCTACATGCTGAATGCAACAAAACAATGTACAATGCAATGGATGAAGTGAATAAGGCACACGGCCAAACCACATTTTGCCTAGAAAAGGCATGGACACAAAATAGACCACGTCTAACACAGAAAAGGTGCCAGCACTCTCAGACCACAATTCTCTTAGTGGAATAGGCGTGTACACATAATCACAGAACAATGCTTCAATGAGGGAAATGTATGAGCACATGCCAGACTAAGCTTAACATGGAAATGATGCAGGCAATAAAACAGATACAATATAGTACATGCGACAGATAGTACAGTAGATGCAAATGGGTGATATACTCCAACCACACTGAAATCGTGAGAGGAGGACAAACAAATTCCAAGCACGTTGAAATCGTGGTGAGGAAGGGGATACTCAAATCACGCTGAAATCGTGAGAAGAGGTTCAAAGAAAAGCAATCAGGAGCGCGCTCTACGCATCCTGAGATAAATTCCAAACACGCTGAAATCATGTGAGGAAAGGAACACTCTAACCACGCTGAAATCGTGAGAAGAGGAAGAATAAAGAAAACCAATCAGGAGCGCGTTCTACGCAACCTGAGATAAATTCTAAACACACTGAAATCGTGTGAGGAAAAGAGTGAATCGTGAGAAAAGGTCCGAAAACAATCAAGAACACATTTCATGCGTCCTGAGATAAATTCCAAACACGCTGAAATCGTGTAAGGAAGAGAAACGAATTCCAAACAAGCTGAAATCGTGTGAAGAAGTCCGAAAACAAATCAATCAGGAGCGCGTTCCACGCATCCTGAGAAAGATTCTTAACACGTTGAAATCGTGAGAGGAAGAGAAACAAATTCCAAACATGCTGAAATCATGTGAGGAAGGGGACACTCTAACCACGCCGAAATCGTGAGAAGAGGTCCAAAAATAAACACTCAAGAGCGCGTTCCATGCAACTCGAGATAAATTCCAAACACGCTGAAATCGTGTGAGGAAAAGAACACTCAAATCACGCTGAAATCGTGAGAAGAGGTCCGAAAACAAACACTTAAGGGTGCGTTCCACGCAACCCGAGATAAATTCCAAACACGCTAAAATTGTATGAGGAAAAGAACACTCAAATCACGCTAAAATCGTAAGAAGAGGTCCGAAAATAAACACTCAAGGACACGTTCCACGCAACTCGAGATAAATTCCAAACACGCTGAAATCGTGTGAGGAAAAGAACACTCAAATCACACTCAAATCGTAAGAAGAGGTCCTAAGACAAACAATCAGGAGCGCGTTCCACGCAACCTGAGAAAGCCCCGGGGGGCAACGATCCTAAACGCTACTCAGCGTAAAAGAATAAGTGATACAAGATAACACAAGATGCAAATAAATGCAAAACGTGTGATGACATGATACATGTTACAAGCAATGCAGTGCATAATGCTTGGGAAATGCAATAAACAAACAAAGCGGCGCTTTAGAAAGCACCTTATGGGGTGAGTGGCTGTGAACCGCTCTACTCTGATGGGAATCTCCCATTGTGTTATTCGAACTCTTACCTTTAACTCACAGTTCAAAGGTTCTGAAATACTGATAAGGAGCAACATCTGCATGTAGAAGCCACGGGTGCCACTTTTCTTCCTGATCATATTCACAACTTTCCCTATTCTCCAACAGGGTGACAGACTAGATTGGTTCAGTATCCAGAATTGAGGCGCACACATGCTATCTCAATCTATGGGGCTTCCATACAGATTTCAAGCCGAGGATACACCCCTGGGTATTTAAACCAGACTTTAGTCTCGGAAATTCCAAACATTTGCATTCTAGGCATCAGCCATTTGAACTGTAGTTTCCACTGTCGCAGTTGGTCTCCTAGGAACTCATTGCAAACACAGCCAAGATGCCTCTAGCAAGGAATGATATTCGGGAGAGCAATTCTGATCACCATTCTGGCTTGAAGCAGGCTTGATCTTGAGCTTGAGGTAGAAGCACACTCATACTTCGGAGCATTGACAAGGCCTGAAGAGCTACATTCGGAATGCAATCTCGGAATTTGCTGAAAGTGAAACACACTCAGATGCTCCAAATTTTTCCTCTTTTCTTTTGCTTTGCAGTCTGGAACCTAAATAGCTTTAGATAGGTCCTTGTTTTACTGTTCTCTCATGACTTGGGTTGAACCCTGCAGTTTTATGAAAGAACAAATCCTGTTTTGCACATATGTGGAGAACGGCACAGCACTCTGAGCAGAAAACGATTCATTTTTGAAATTGAAATTGAGAGTGAGAATAAGTTCTTGACCGGGTATTGAGCCTACGACCGACCACAGCCAAAACGACTCAACAAAGGGAAAACAAAGGTAAAACAACCTGAATACGTCTATTGACACTCGAAACGACTCAAAACAAGAATCGAGACAAACAAAAACAAACTCGGATGTGTTCTACCAGTGGGAGACCTCTCAGTTCACGAGGAGTCTGTTTCTTCAGGTATTGTTTCCCAACTTTTCTTATTTGTGATCCTCACATCACTATGGCACTCAATCTCTAATTTTCTGAAAAAGCCCTTTTCTCACTTTTTCCTCTCAACGCACATCTCTCCATTCTTCAATCTCTCTTATTTTTTTATCCCTCCCCTGGGTGATTGATGAATGAACAGGAAGTCGCGGTTCCTACCCCTGGTATTCTACTAGATGCTCCTTCTTTCACGCACAACTAGTGAGTTTTCCCACAGAGGGGGTTGTGGTGCGACCAGATGTACAGCAGATTTGTAATTGACATCGGTTGACGATGCCCTTGGCCAGTTTGGAAGTGATTGGACCTGTCCAAATGAGGAAGTGGAATATCCTGCTCTATTCTAGTTCGTGCTTCGCACTTGGCTTGATACCTCGCTGCTTGGAGGATGAGAGAGCTTTTGGCCCTTTGCTTGTTAGCTTCAGTTGTGCCCTTTCTGGCGAATATGGTGCCCTTTCCGGCAAGTATGGTGCCTTCTCTGGCAAGTATGGTGTCTTCTCTGGCAAGTATGTTGGCAATGGGGAACAGATAGAAAACATGACTCAACTGTGCCCCTAGTTCATCATTTTGACCATTTTTTGTTTTGGCTTTCTACTAAAACAATTTTGACCAACATGAGAGTTTGATTAACATACTTGTTCAATTTTCCGATTTGAAATCATGCAAGTCAGGCTATGAGTATTGAAAATTTTCCTTTTTTGGGTCCAAGAAATGGTCAAGTTTTGGAAAAAATGGGATAATTTTCGATAAAATTAGTCAACCTCAGTAAAAAAATCCTCAAAACTGTTTTTGCAAATGGCCATTGCTAAACCAACACGGAATTTACTCTTGAGATGCACAACCTCAGATCTGAATTTGATTTGTCTTGCAGCTGAGTCTTCCAACGGAATAGGACAACCGAGTCTGAACTAAGACAAGCCAATTTACACATGGATAAGATAGCCGAGTTTGAACAAGGATAAGCCAATCAACATGGATGAGCCAAGCAGGCTGAACATGATTGGGGCTGAACTTCAGGATGAAGTTGCCTACATATCCCAAACATGGGAATCAGGCCTGATGTAGTTCCGGGTCAAGGTTCACTCGGGTGTTGACACTCTTCTTTTGGCGCTCTAACTTCTGCCAAGGCTACCCTTCCGGGTTTTCAACCTTGCGAGCTCTGTTTTTCTTTTCTTTTCATATTTTCTTTTTCTTTTTCTCTTCATTTCATTTCTTTTGTTCTTTTTTTTCTTTCATTTTTGTTCTTTTCTTTTCTTTTTCTTGCTCTAACTTTTGCCTGGGTCGCCCTTTTGGGTTTTCAGCCCAGCGAGCCTCTCAAGGGTAAAAGCTTAACTTGTCCATGTTGATCAGTTTGAGATCTCGAAGCCATCTGAATCTAGTAGAATGGTTGTTGTTCGCTGATGATGTAGGAGCCCATCCAATCGGGTCTGAATTTGCCCCTAGTGTTGTGGATAGGAACTCGATTGTCCTTCAACAATAAATTTTCTTCTTCCAGCTGCTGGAATTTGGCTTTCTTGCCAGTCTTTATTGGTTTGCGAAATGACCCATCTTTTGAATCTTTGAGCACATCTGACATTTTTGCCCCTAGTTCAAGGGTTACTTCTGATCCAGCTTCGCAAGCTTCCTTTGATAACATATGATCTTCTTGATCTGACTTTCTTGCCCCTAGTTCGAGGGCTGCTTCAAATCTGGCCTGGCTGACCTCCTTTGATGTCATACGACCTTATTGCCCCTAGTTCATGGGCTGCTTCAAATCTGGCCATGCAAGCCTCACATTGTGGTTGACCGTTGAACATTCTGAATCCAAGTTCAAGGTTTGAAAGCAAAAAAGGGTCGAGTTTTGAGGCCGAGAGCGATCCTATGCTACACAATCTCAAGATCAATTCCATACATGTCTTCACAGGACCACACAAAACATTTTTTGAAATCCTTTAAGAAAGCGACTAGTCGCTCATAAAGACAATGTAGAACCAATCTAGATCAAGCCAGGATCCTTCTCAGTACTCACATTAACAAACATGATCTCATTCATTAAGGGCTTAGCATGCCTCTCATTCTCTCAGTTGATCAAAGTTTTACAAATCCCGAGGAATTCCTCCCTCTTTGTTTTCATCACAGCATTAAAAAAGTTTTGAAAAACTTAGGTCAATGCAATGATTTCAAGGCACAGAAAAAGTAGGTGAAAATGTATTGCCGTTTCATTCAAAACTTCTGGCACAACGGGCTCAAAGTAGAAACAAACACAAAAGCATAAAAATCACTGCTGTTTCATTCAGATCTTCTGGCACAACTGGCTCATAGACGCAAAAGAAAGAGTGTAAAAGACAAGGCCAAAACGAGATAACATCGCGAAATCACCCGACTCCAACACAACGGGACTGACTCGATACAACAAGACAGACTCAATACAACACAAAAGAATTGACTCAATACCCAAGTCAGAAAGTACAATAACCAGCATTTGCACATTGCTCAAAACAGTGCGTGCCATCCCCCACATCTGGAGTAAACTGAGCACCATCAGCAGGTGGTTCATCCCCCGATCGTATAATCACACTATCCCCTAAGTTCACTGATCCAGTGCCGATAGACTTTGTAGAGCCTGGTGCGACGATGACCTTGTTATCAATCAGATCTTGTATTTCGTGGCGAAGACGAAAACAAAGGTCAGTGTCATGACCGGTTTGTTGATGGAAGACACAGTACTCGGCAGCATCATGCTTAGCTAGAAGGGGATCCGAGAGAGGCCGAGGCTCAAGGAGTTTGAGATGGTCTTGTCCAACGAGGATTTGGAGAGCTTTGGACAAAGTCATGTAGAGCGGAGCGAAGACCCTCCGACCTCGGGGTTGGTACTTCGAGTTCTGTGGAGTTATGGATATACCAGCAAAAGGGTTGGCAGGTGCTGATTGGGTTTGCTGATCTCTTCCATGTGTAGGATTGGAGCTGAAAAGGGTGTTCCTAATATGACATCCCTTTTCTCGGCTTGCTCTTTGATTCAGAATGCTCTCGCCGTAAGTAGCAAAGGTGTCATCCACAGTTTTTGCAATAACTGCGAGCACTTGCTGTTTATTCAGCCCTTCGGCTTTCAAAGCCTCAACAGCCCATAGAAGGTGTTCATGGGGACCAATGCCTGCCCCTACCTTGTTCTTACCACTTGCCTCCACTTTGCCAAGGGATTGGCCTTCTTCCAATGCAACCCGTCCCAAGATTAAGGAGCCTTTTGGCGTGAAATTTCTGGCATGTGATGTAGTTGATGACGGAGCCAATATCCCAAAGGCCAGATCTGCCACTGTTCTCTGAAGGTCTTCAATCATTCTCATTAGCTCAGAAGTAGTGGGTTCACAGGTTTGAGATGATTGGGGTTCAAGTGCATCCATCATGCATAAGTCCATGCTGTCTGGAATGAACACCTCAGGCTTGGGTAAATGGGGTGGGGTGATGTATATACTGGGGTCATAGGTGGACGGCAATATATGAATGAGGTTGAGATGTAGGGGTGACGGGTCAGTGGTGGCCTGAGGTCCTTTTGGTAGAGCCATGGTCTCTTCGTCAATAAGATCCTGAATCTTATAACGGAGGCAGATGCAACGGTTTGTATCATGACCGTGTTGTTGATGATAGGCACAGTATTTAGCTGGGTCATATCTTGGTGGAAGAGGATTTGGAAGGGGTTGAGGTTCTAGGAGCTCTAGGTGCCCTTCTTCTCGCAGCTTTTTCAAAGCTTGAGAGAGACTTATGTAAAGAGGATTGAACTCTCGGGCTTGGGGCCGATTTGAAGTGGTTGGTTTTTGGCCATTAAGGGGAGTGGTGATAGTGTCTACTTCTGAGCATTTCACAACTGTGCTACCATTAGTAGTAGCATTGGAACTGTGAGCAACATTCTTCTTCAAAGGCTCATCTTCTTCCATAAAAATCCCTTGCCTGAGGGCATCCTCGATTTGAACCCCCATTTCATGAAGGTCTGAAAAGGTAAACAGAGGTAGAACGATCATCTATTGCAGCAACTGGCCATACAGATTCCGAACAATCATCCTGATCTGATCTTTGTCGGAAGGCCTTGTAGTCACCATCGAGGCTTTTGCTCTCCGTCTCGTCACAAACTCTAAGAAACCCTCATTTGGCTCTTGCCGGGTGACTTTGAGATTACAAGTTATGACCTCGATCTGTGTGTTGTAGGAGTATTAAGCAAAAAGGCCTCAGCCATCTCTTCCCAGTTCTGTTTCACAGAGTTCTCTAATTTAGCATACCAGATTACGGCTATCACAGACATGGTTCAGCCGAAGAGAGACAACTTCTGGGCTGAGGTCAAACTCATTGGCCTTAGGATATCAGAAAACAAGCAGAGATGCACCATTGAGTCTCCAGAGCCATCGAAGCGGTCGATATGCGGCATTTTAAACTGCTCTGGCAAGGTAACTACAGATTCAGTATACCTGTCCTCTAAATCCGGGAGGGAGTTCACTCCTTGTGCTCGTTCGAATAACTTCTCCAGTTTATTGACCTTAAGTGCAGTTGGGTCAACCTCAAATTCAAGCGGAGATCCGATTTGATGGACAGGAGCTTTCGAGGCCTGTTCTGGGATTGGCGCTACCGGATTGCCTTGAGTCTCTTGGACATTAGCAGTATGGGCAGTGGCTCCGAGTGTCGAGTTACCCGTGGGAGGTATATGAGATGTAGAAGCCACAGCCCGCTGTGGCTGTTGCTGTTGTAGCCAGGTTATCATTTCGGCCTGACGAGCCGTGACTTCAGCCTGACGGACTGCGTCCTGCTGCAGTGCCTCAATTGTCTGTTGCAGGTGCTGTATCTATTCTTCCATATTGGCTGGGGAATACTGAGCCATGGGAATGGGTGATTGATCTCGTGCTGAGCTGAATGCAGACAACTGTTCCCAAACCAGACTAAACCCGGGTGAACTGAGGGGTGACTGCTGTACAAACTGCACTGGTGAATTCTGCTTGAACCTCCTTCGTCTTGTAACCGATGGGGGTGAGGTAAACACAAGTTGCTTCTAAACCAAGTCTGACCTGACAAAGTTTATCGATACAAGTCTAGAGTACCCGGGGGATATTGGAGCCTTCTGAAGCTATGGTTCTAAGACTACCTTGCAAAAGAGAAAACAGAAAACACCTCAGCCTGATTTCACCGAAACAGATATGAGCATAGCTGAATGACTGTGCTCTCTGCACTGAATTCTGCCCCAAAATCAAATACCAAACTTGCAACTGATATGCACATTCCTGTACAGTTTCACTGTAAAGCACATACCAGTTAATTGAGAGCCAAAACACCCCTATGATGGGTAGGGTTTCCCTGTCCTAGTTTCATCAGGAACTAGGGGTTCACTACGCACGCATGCGGTTTCATACAATCCTGCATTCGGGTTAGCAACCTGTCCTAGTTTGGAATGGTTTCTATGACTTCCGATATGCAACTAGGTCGATTGGTCAAAAAGGGCGCCTCGGCAAAACCAAGGTTTGTGTTCCTATCGTGGCAGAGCCCGTAACCGGCCAGCCTTATGGCACGCTTTTCCAAGCAAGCCTCCGACAGATCGTTTAGGAATAGCAAACGGCAAACACTGTGACTTAAGCGCACCAATGTAAATGCAATGCAAACAAACACATAAGTGTAAATAAAACAACATATCATAAGTTTGAGTCAGGTTCTAAAAATCCCCAGCAGAATCGCCAGAAACTGTAGACCGCCCGAACTCACTCCGCGCGCCCCTATTTTCGGAGAGGGCGCGGATTTGGGTTCTAGCTACTACAGTTTGGACTCCTGTCACGGTTCTGAATCTAATCTCACAAAGTGCAATGCAAGACTGATAAATCACCAAAAAATCCAAATCTGGCAAATCATTTTGGAAAATTGATTTTAATCAAAAGCGCCAAACATGGACTGCTTTGCCAGATTTCAGAGTCGCCACCTAAATATTTTATTTTTGGGAAATTTAGGGAACCCTGACTCGTGCCAAAGGCCACATGTTCGTCATCACCAAAGTTGCCTCGGCTCGGAAACTTGGGTACGAGAGGGGAAGGTCCTGAAATGAGCACCCCCGCTCACCCGATCAAAGGATCGGCCTCTACTAACATGATATGTTGTTTGATAAACACATGTGTTCTTATTCCGATTATTATTCTAGCTTTACTATGTGATGCGCACAGCATACAAGTATAGACTAAATCACTCAAATTAGAACAAAATATCTCATGTTTGTTTTCGAAAATGGTTTGGAATTGTCACTCGCATGTGGGCTAAAGCGCGGATTTTCCACCCTCAAGTGGGCTTAGAAAACATGATGATCTGACACCCTCAAGTGGGCTTAAAACTCACATTTGATGAATTGTTCCAATTCAGGTAATCAAGCCTTCATCCACAGGCATTCAAGCAGTTAAACACTTAAGCAAATAGCCTCATGGCAAACATGCTATCATGGCAACACTCACACTCATGCAAGGATGCTAAAGCGTAAACACTTACAGTGTACTCCGAGCCAAAACAAAAGCTAGTTAGAAATATGCATGATCCTAACTATACAGAATGCCTAATGCAACACATGCAAAAATGCAACTAATAGGCTCGGCTATCTAAGATAGCATATGAATGCAACAATTGATACATGCTTTGAAACACATACTCAAATAAGTATCGAAATACAAGGCAGTTTGTATGATGCGCCGAGCCCGGTGCATGCAAGACAAATGAATGATGCACGCATGCAAGCATAAGGATGCTGATTGAAATATGCCCTAAACTAACCATCGAAAGTTGATAAGTAGAAGGGAGAAAGAAGTGGGGTTGGAAGACATGCACACACGCACGCACACTTAATACAAAATTGCCCTCGCGAAGGAGGGTCCGAATAAATAAGCTAAGCTAATCTAAACTAAGCTACTTATTATAAAACCAACTAATTAACTAACTTAGCTAATTAATTACAGACCGAATTGAATAACTAGCTACGCTAAGCTAATTAGAATATTACAAAATGAACTAAGCTAAATTAATTACAGCACATGTAATTAACTACAACTAGCTAATAAAGCGATAAAGATGGCCTTGCGAGCGAGAGAGGCATGCATGCTCGGTTGCGTCCTCCCGAAAATCCACCGCCTTGCCTCTAAATGCCTCTGTTTGCACATCTTTGGACCTCTGAAAATTTTGCCAACCTCCAGATTGCTTCTGTTTGATCTCAAGAACATACTGATGGCCGATCGGCCATGATTGATGATCATCGGCCAACACTAATGGCTGGTAGGCTTCTTTGGTGGTTGGTCGGCTAGGAATATGGCCGGTCGGCCACTGATTCCTGCAATTTCTCCTTTTGCTGCAACAGAGCACAAACAGAGGCATGGTAATATATTTGCAAGGAAATGTGTGTGCAACTACCCTCTTTATCATTTCTCAAGCTCAAAGGAGCGTAGTACTCGGCTCTCAAGCCACCAATCACGCATCTCAATGCATGATGGCCAAAGAGCCAAGCTTGTACAATGTTAGTGAATGCACAAACAAGACTTGAAGAGCCTCCACCCTATCATGCATGATCAAGGGTATCGGCGACCGAGAAACATAACACGTGTCATCACTATGAGTATGAAACGTGCCACATTTCTTGTGTTTGGATTAACGTCTGATCCAAACACATGCAATGCAATACACATGCTTATCTTGCACAAGTTTTAGTTGGTTCATTTTGTTTACACATTTTACATTACCAATCCATTCCTTAATTGGTTAAGTCCAATGCAAGAGTCCACTAATGGGAAAGATAACCTAAGCCATAAGCACCTTAAGCATGAAAGAAGCATCATGCTTTTGGTTGGTAGAAACCCTCAAGAGAAGGCTAAAACCATTAGGCATGAGAGCCTCCATTCCATGCTCAAGCCAACAAGGGGCTTAAGACCACTTTCAAGGAAAATGAAAGAGTGAAGCATGGAGTCCAATGACACAAATTTCAGCACTGAAATGGCATGCTAAAGACACTAAAGCATGCAAGCAAAGCATGCAAGACATGTTGAAAAGCCATAAACATCAAGACTAGTGAAGACCATTTCAGTAGAGGCATGCAATACAAAGTTCAAATGGTCAAGCCAGCTATGGACAGACCTAAGATACTCCAAAAAAGTGGCCAAATCATGCTGAAACTTAGGCACAAAAAGCAAGAAATACATGCTCATTCATTGGCTCGCAAGCAGGGCATAACGCTCAACTCTCAAAAGCACTTAACGAGTGATATGTGTGAGAGTGTGACTGAGGTATATGCTCTGAAATTACATGCTAAATGATGCTATGGCATGCAAACAACCCAAGTAAAGCATGCTAGAGGCCCTAAAACTCAAAGCTAGTTAAGGCACTTGCACTATAGCTATGCAATACATGAACCATATGACCAAGACCACTTAAAATAGTCCTGAAGCATGCCAAATCAGAGCAAAAAACATGCTGGAGGGGGAGCATACATATGCTAGATTAATAGGCTAAACCATCAAGTACACTAGCCTAGTGAGCAAGTTTACACTACAAGTGCAAGATGCATGCAAGAGGTGACCAAACCAGTCAAAAACAGAGTTATAACATGGCAAATCAGTAGCAAAAACATGCTTAAACCGATCTAAGACAAGTCGCAAAAACATGCTACTTTGCAAGGCTAACTAGGCATAGTATGGAGAGACAAGGAGGAGAGGCCACCCCCTCCTATTTGGGACCTCAAAACAAGTTTTTTACCACTGAAATTCCTCTAGAATTCAATGGTTTTAATGCCAAAAAGAAGTTGTTTGAAAATCTTGAAAGATAGCTCAAAAGGCCTTACAAGCCAGGGAGGAAACACCCCCTAGCCAAACAAGGCTTAAACCACCATTTTAGAACCTCAAAATCAGAGTTTTTTATGGTTCAAAACCAGCCCCAAAATAGTGCAAAACAATGGAAAAATGGGGATAAAACAAATGTGCAAAAACAAGCTTGAAATGAGGAAGTACTTACCCTTGAAGCACAGCAGTAAAATGGCCAAAATTCTTAGCTTAAACCAGCTTTGAGAGCTTAAAATAGGCTCCAAGGGATCTCAGCCCAATGGTGATCAAGTTTGATCAAGGGTGCCTAGGCCAAGGAGAGGTGTATCTCCAAGTATACCTCTTGTATTCACACAAGGGCAAGAGAGAGAGCAAACTAGAGAGAGAGGCTGAAATTTTGCTCACAAAATTATAGACAGAGAGGGAGATTTTAGAGAGAGAAGCTCCCAAACATTTTCCCCTTCAAAATGTTCTAGCCCTTGAATATATGAGATATATCCTTCATATATAGCAAAAAGAGAGCATTTGGTCGAAATATCTGAATATAGAGACAGCTGGAGCATTTGGAAGACAGTTGGAGCAAAATATCTTCAAATTCTGAGTTTTCTGGACATTTCTGGCTGACCGGCCATCTTTCTGGCCGACCTGCTACTAATGATGGCCGACCGGCCACTTCCATGGCCGACTCCAAATTTTGCTCTGCAAGTCCAACTTAAAAAATGCATAACTCCTTCGTATGGACTCCTTTTCAGGTCATTCTTGTGTCCAAATTGAAGCCCCGGAAGTAAGCTTTCCAATGATGGAAGCATCACATCAAAATTCCAACTTTGTAAAAAGTTATGCCTGTTTTGGTGAAGCCGCTCAATTTCGATCCTTCCCGGATTCATGCCGAACTTCTCCCAAACTAGTTTTCCTTTCTCCTCTCCTCTTTTCTTCAACTCCAAACCCCTAAACAAGATGTTTTGGAAGATTTTTCAGAGATTTCATCTCTCTTTCATTCATTTCCACTTTGTCCTTGCTCGGTTTACCGAAAATCGCAACATTTAACGTAATGCGAGTCTCGGAACATCGTAGAAGCAATGTTTCAAAAATGTTTGGAAAGAGAGAGTTTTGAGGTCTAAAATCTTTAGTCAAAATAGTTTTAGTTCAAAAATGGGGTGTGAGGTTTGGATTTGACACTCTCCTTGCCAATGAAATCAAACCTCTGCATAGCATAGCCTACACCATCAAGCAAGCGATCAGTAGCGCCCAAGTCTTAAGGGCGGTCAAAAATGGGGTGTCTACACATACTCAACAGAAATACATAATATGATAAATGGTAAAGAAAGCAAACCAAAACCTGTGTGATACCACAGTGTTCTTAAAACAGATTAATCGCCTCACCGTGGGTGCTAGAGGTACGTCGACTTCTATCTCCTAAGATACGACGGTTTAGACCAGCTAACGCAGAAGCACCTTCTGTTAGCTTTGGCGAACTGACAATGGCAGCACTCTCTCGTACAGGAAGAATAAAAATTCTACAGCAAAACTTTGAACACAAAGGGAGAACAAACTTTCTGGTGTATAAGAATGAAGGAGAGGGTCTCCTTTTATACACATGGAGGGAGAGAGGAAAAGGCTCCTGCAACAAATGCAGGTTTTAATTTTGCAAAATTCCAAGACATAAATTGCAAAATTGATGGCTTTAATCCATCATGTATACAAAGGAGTTACCAGGTGTTATATACATGTGTATTGTATATAATCTTGCAGCCACCTTTTCTAACACCTCTTTCATGAAGCCAACTTAATGAATCAATTTCTCATTCAAATTTTAATGATTTTTGGTCATTCTTTTTGTAGTGTAAAGATTTTGTTACAAAGAATCTAAACTCATTTAATCCCACCTCAACCAATGGTTATGACCTACTTTAATTTCATATTAAAGTCATCATAAAACCATTTTTCCCCCACACTTTGTACTTTTTGTTCACAGTCATATGATTGTTGTTTGAGTATACTATTCTAGACATGTAAGTTAACTATCTACTAGTTTAGGCATGCTTTCAAAGATTGGCACAATCTGTTAACTTTAGTGGTGCCTCCTATTATTGTTGCTAAAATGGGTGTAAGGTTCAAGTCCTTGTTAGGATATGGGCGCATGTTTTTGAAATACAAAAAACGTCTCTTGTTTGTTGGTTGGGGTGCTTAATTTCTCAATACAATTTGTTTGTTAGGTTTTGAGCACATTTGTGCTTCTGGACACAGCAGCCAAGAACACAAAATCTGATAATGTCTAATTTTTCCTCTTTGTAATAATCTATTGCCATACTTTCTTTCAAGTTTCAGACTAAAGATTACAATTTCAAAGCAGGGGTGAGATCTTTTACCTAACAGATAGTGCAGTCATTTATGGTTTTTGGAGAGTGATCAATGACGTGAAAACTCATTAATTATTCATATGTTATAGTAGGCATATTTTAGAAAGAAGCCAGTGAATCAATGACCTAATGACAAATAAAGTCCTCCTAAATTCCGTTATTCTGTTAGATTTATATTTGTAGTTTTGGGACTTCAAAGTCCAATGCTTTCAAAATCTTAGGAGTTTGAGCTTGCAACTTATATTGTTCACAGGCTATTGTTTTAGTATGAGCTATTTTAGTAATTTTACTAGTTAGGGCTACGTTTTTAGTTGTGAAACTTATTACTTTTTGTTCTTGACTAGGACTTACTTATATTGTTATAGGAGTTTAGAAAGTCATGGCTATATAAATTTTTATTTTTAGGAATTTTTGTACTCTAGTTTCTATATTGGTTTAGTTTCCTGTTTTGGGAGATTCTTTTTTATTATTATTATTATTATTATTATTATTATTATTATTATTATTATTATCATCATCATCATGGTAGTTAAGGTTCCTTTGTTGGATTGCAATCCAAGTCACGTATTTATTTAAAAAACACATTTTCTGCTAGATTTTGAGTCTTTTATGATTTGTATATGTTAGAAATGGTTTTGGAAAAAATAGAATTTTTCCCCAACTTTGGTCTAATTTTTAGGTAGGACTCATGCGCCAAAGTTGGCGGGTCTAAGTGGTAATACGTTCTATGCCACGTTGTGATTCACGTAGTATATTTAGTTGCTCAAAACCATTATCGGGTGAATGGGAAATTAAAGTCAAAGTGAGCTCCATGGAAATGGAGTTTTGGTGGAAATTCCTTGAAGGTTTGAACTAAAGGTTTGTCCTACATTGGTTTGGTGGGGAAACTTTTGTGGGTTTATAAGGCATGGGTTTGTAACTTGGGGAGGGCCCCAAAGGGCACCCCAGGTTTGTAGAAGAGAGAGCTTATGGGCAAATTGGGCTAGACTCATGGGACCCAAAAATAAACACACACGCGCGAGCCACCGTCCGTCCGTCCATCCGGTTGGTCGAGTGGGCTAGGCTGGGCTAGGCTTGGGTGCGGGTGCGGGTGCGTAGTGTGAGGTTGGGTTGGGCTTGTTCGGTCCAATACTTATCTTTTTGG
The DNA here is from genome assembly GCA_036172215.1 of Camellia granthamiana. Lineage (NCBI taxonomy): Eukaryota > Viridiplantae > Streptophyta > Magnoliopsida > Ericales > Theaceae > Camellia > Camellia granthamiana. Next base: position 21,586,203 of record CM069916.1, on the reverse strand, counting down.
GCCAAAAACATTTGAATTTATTTTTTAATTTTTTGGAAAATAAATTCTGATCGTTTAAATTCAAATTTTGGTTGGAAAATTTGCACCTTTCTGTACACATTTCAAATCTGTCCGAACAGATTCAGTTAAAAACCCTTACCTGTTTAATTTAAATTCAAACAGATTTGTATCTGTTTAATTTAAACCGAACAGGTGCTATACCTGTTAAATTCAAATCTAAATGGCACCTTTGCACCTATAAATAGACTAGTCCTTCATTTGGTTTTTCATTCAATATTTTCGTTCTAAATTCTGCTATTGCTCTCTACATTTGGCTGCATTATTTTCTTGTGAAAAAGAGTGTAAGCATAAAGTGTGTTTGTTGTGCGAATAATTTGTAGTGCTGCTATTATTCGTAGTTGATCATTTTATCTTGGGAGATAGACATCCACAATCTGAAAGCACCGTGGAGAGGACGAATTTGTCTTAAGATTGTTAAACAATCTCTCATTTTCTTATTTATTCTGTTTGTTGTTAAGTACACAAACATAATTTATTCGTAATACAATGAAGATTGTCCAACAATCAATCTTAAGACAGATTTTTTTTTTTTTTTGGTGTCTTCAGTGTATTTATTTTTCTGTGCTTTCACAAAGTGATATTCTAGTTGGAAAATACAAATAGTAGTAATATATTGTTTGACAAATAGTAGTAATATACTATTTATTTTCTTTGACAACTAGTAGTAATATACTAGCGTCCTTAACAATTTCAGAATAATAATTTGTGTTATAAAAAATTATTGTGGTATTTTATTTTTCTAGTTTTAGTAACAAGAAAAGTAAAATTATTTTGTATTACAATTTATTTTCTGGTTTTAGTAACTAGAAAATTAATTTGTGTTTTGGTTTTTCTGATTTTTGTAATCAGATATTATGGCTGTTGCAACTGAAATTGCAACTGAAAGTGGTACTCCAATTGTTACAACAACTCCGGTCGCTATTCAGAACCATGTTCAAGTTCCTATAAATCATGGAGAAAAACCTAAAAAATTTAATGGCACCAAGTTTAAGAAATGGCAGCAGAAAATATTGTTTTATCTTACAACTTTGAATCTTGCCCGCTTTCTCCGTAAAGAGGCTCCAGTACTTAAAGAGGATGAAAGTGATCAGCAAGTTGTTGTCGCTGTAGACGCCTGAAAACATTCTGATTTTCTATGCAGAAACTACATCCTCAATGGCCTTGACAACATGCTATATAATGTTTACAGCCCTCTGAAAACAACAAAAAAATTGTGGGATTCTTTGGAGAAAAAATACAAGACGGAGGATGCCGGTACAAATGAATTTGTTGTCAGTAAATTTTTGGATTTCGTTATGGTAGACTTCCGGACGTTAATTTCTCAAGTTAAAAGTCTACAATTAATTTTGCATGATATTCATTCTGAAGGTATGTCTCTTAGTGAATTTTTCCAAGTCCCTGCTTTAGTGGAAAAGTTACCACCGGCTTGGAAAGATTTAAAAAATTATTTAAAACATAAACGCAAGGAGATGACCATGGATGCATTGATTGTAAGACTAAGAATTGAGGAAGATAACCACAAGGCTGAAAAGAGGAATGGTAAAAATCCCATTGAGTCCAAGGCTAATGTGGTTGAACATGTGCCCAAACCACATAACAAAAAGAGGAAGTTTGCTGGAGATGGTCCTAAACAAGGCGACAACAATGGCAATAAAAAGTTCAAAGGGAAATGCTATAACTGTGGCAAGACCGGACATCGAGCCTCTGATTGCTGCCACCTAAGAAGGATCGCAAAAGTACAAGCAAGAAGGCTACCAATCAAGCCAATGTGACAGAACTTGATTACATCTCTGACGGGGTAAATGACAGCAATCTCTCTGCTACGGTGTCTGAGGCTAATTTGATTAGAAATCCCAAAGAATGGTGGGTTGACACTGGGGCAACTCAATACATTTGCGCGGACAAGAAGATGTTCACCACTTATAATGAGGTTGCAAATGGTGAGCAACTATTCATGGAAAGTTCATCTACTTCTACTGTAGCTGGACAAGGGAAAGTAGTCTTGAAAATGACATCGGGGAAGGAACTAACCCTCAACAATGTTCTGCATGTACCAGACATCCGAAAGAATTTAGTTTTTGGTTATTTGTTAAGTAAAAATGGTTTTAAGCTTGTATTTGAGTTTGATAAATTTGTATTAACAAAGAGTGGTATGTATGTTAGTAAGAGATACATGAGTGATGGTCTCTTCAAGTTGAATGTAATGACGGTTATACCAAAACTTGCTATTAATAAGAATAACACATCTTTTGCTTATATTTCTGCGTCGAATTTTGGGCATGGTAGATTAGGACATGTAAATTTTGATGCTTTGCGTAGATTAATTGATTTGGATTATATACCAAAGTTTGAAATTGATCCTAATCACAAATGTGAGATTTGTGTAGAAGCGAAACTAACTAAGGCTCCATTTAAATCGGTTGAAAGAAAAACAGAATCTCTAGAATTAATTCATGCTGGTGTGTGTAATCTTAAATTTGTTCAAACTAGAGAAGGCAAGAAGTATTTCATAACATTTATCGATGATTGCACAAGATATTGCTATGTATACTTACTTAGAAGTAAAGATGAAGCCTTAGAAATGTTTAAACTCTACAAAACTGAAGTTGAAAATCAACTTGGTAAAGCCATTAAAATGGTTAGAAGTGATAGGGGTGGTGAATATGATGCACCATTAAATGAATTTTGTGCACAACATGACATTATTCACCAAACTATAACGCCCTATTCCTCACAACAAAATGGAATTGTTGAAAAGAAGAATAAAACCCTTAAAGAAATGATGAATGACATGTTACTAAGTTCAGGCTTACCACAGAACTTGTAGGGGGAAGTAATATTGTCTGCTAATTATGTTCTTAACAGAATACCCCACAAGAAAACCAACAGCACTCCTTATGAATTGTGGAAATGATGACCACCTTCCTACAAATACTTAAAAGTGTGGGGGTGTTTGGCGAAGGTAGAAGTTCCCGTTCCTAAAAAGACTAAGATAGGACAAAAAATCGTGGATTGTGTGTTTATTGGTTATGCTCAAAATAGTAGTGCATATCGGTTTTTAACTTATAAATTAGAAATACCTGATATAAATATGAACACTAGTATAGAGTCAAGGAATACTGTGTTTTTTGAACATGATTTTCCTTTCAAGAGAGGACAGGAATCAAGTTCACATAAAAGAACTTATGATTGTACACAAAGTCAAGTGACTAATGACAATCAAACGCAAGAGACTAGTAATGGTCTTAACTCGCAGGATTTAACTGATGATGAACCAAGACGAAGTAAGAGAGCAAGAACATCAAAATCGTTTGGTCTAGATTTTCTGACATACCTATTAGAAAATGAACCTTAAAGCTTTAAAGAAGCAATGGCAAGTCCTGAAGCACTTTTGTGGAAAGAGGCTGTTAATAATGAAATTGAATCCATTATGCAAAATCATACTTGGGAAATGGATCTTCCACCTGGTCCTAAACCTCTTAGATATAAGTGGGCATTCAAGAGAAAAAGGAAAACAAATGGTTCAATAGACAAGTATAAAGCAAGACTTGCAGTAAAAGGTTACAGACAAAAGAAAGATCTGGACTATTTTGACACATTCTCCTGTGACAAGAATAATATCCATCTGCATGCTTGTTGCCATAGCAGTGTTGTATAATTTAGAGATACATCAAATAGATGTTAAGACATCTTTCTTAAACGGTGATCTAAATAAAGAGATCTATATGGAGCAACCCAAAGGGGTTGTAGTGCCAGGGCAAGAAAAGAAAGTTTGTCGGCTTGTAAAATCTCTTTATGGATTAAAACAAGCACCTAAGCAATGGCATGAAAAATTTGATCATGCTATGCTTACTAATGGGTTTAATATAAACGAATGTGACAAGTGCGTCTATGTTAAAAACACTGACAAAGGTTATGTCATCGTTTGTCTTTATATGGATGACATGCTTATCATTGAAAGTAGTCAAAACATGATCAAATCAACTAAGCAAATGCTGAATAGAAGATTTGATATGAAAGATATGGAAGTCGCAGATGTAATATTAGGAATGAAAATTACTAAAACATCTAACGGATATGCATTATCTCAACCACATTATATTGAGAAAATTCTTGGTAAATTTATCAAGGATGATATGAATGTAGGTAGAACACATGTAGACATCAGTCTTTATTTATCAAAAAATAAAGGTGATGAGGTGTCTCAGTTAAAATACTCCCAAATCATTGGAAGCCTAATGTACCTAATGAATTGTACTCGTCTTGATATAGCTTATGTTGTTAGTAAATTGAGTAGGTACACTAGTAACCCCGAAGAAGACCATTGGAAAGCGATCATTCGGGGTTCTTAGATATCTAAGATTTACCCGTGATCATGGTTTGAACTTTACTCGATGTCCAGCAGTACTCGAAGGTTATTGTGATGCCAATTGGATATCGGATACTAAAGATTCAAAATCCACTAGTGGATATGTCTTTACTTTGGGAGGTGCTGCTGTTTCTTGGAAATCCACGAAACAAACATGCATCGCATAATCCACAATGGAATTTGGGTTCATTGCTCTAGACAAAGTACGAGAAGAAGAAGAATGGCTTTGTCACTTCTTAGAAGACATTCCAACGTGGCCAAAACCTATGCCAGCTATTTGCATTCATTGTGATAGTCAATCTGCAATAAACAGGGCACAAAATCATATGTACAATGGTAAGTCACGACATATTCGTCATCGACATAATACCGTAAGGCAATTGCTCTCAAATGGAATAATCTCAATAGATTATATAAAATCTAAAGAGAATATTGTGGATCCATTAACAAAATGTTTGACTAAAGAGCAAGTGTATAGTTCATCAAAGGGGATGGGATTAAAGCCTATTACATAAGAATCATCATAATGGTAACCCTACTTAAATGACTGGAGATCCCAAGCACTAAGTTCAAAGAGACAATTAAGTTATGTGTGGCTCGCCAGAAATCACCAAGGGATTAAAATTCCCTACCCATTCCTATTGTGAGAGTGATATCTGTAGCATGTGCTGTATGTAGGGGTTTAAAGATAAGCTTTGCTTTTAATGATTACTTATATCTTGATTTAGGCATAAAAATCAAGACGAGTATAAAGGAGATACTCACAATAAGAATCAGCTATATGTGTCAAACTGGGGCTGGTTCTATGAGAATGAAGAGGCTAAATTTTCTAGAAGTACTCATGAACAACCAGGAGCGTTCAAGGCCAAAATGAACACAACTGTGAGAACCACTATGTGTCAGAAGATATTTTGTGTAAAATCTATTGTCTTGGCTTACACAAACGCCTGAACAATTCAAGGCATCACGTCCATTGGTTAGCTAGTAAGTCCGATAGGTTGTCACTAGGGAAGGTTCAAGGCCGAAAGCTAGCTATCCTGATGCAAGATATTTTCGATTTATACTCTTTCGACAAATTTTGCATATTGTTGCATTTCTGTTGTCATCAAATTCCATTCATGTGGGGGATTGCTAGAAATGGTTTTGGAAAAAACATATTTTTTTCTCAACTTTGGTCTAATTTTTAGGTGGGACCGATGCGCCAAAGTTGGCGGGTCTAAGTGGTAACGCGTTCTATGCGTTGTGATTCACGTAGTATATTTGGTTGCTCAAAACCATTATCGGGTGAATGGAAAATTGAAGCCAAAGTGAGCTCCATGGAAATGGAGTTTTGGTGAAAATTCCTTAAAGGTTTGAACTAAAGGTTTGTCTCACATTGGTTTGGTGGGCAAATTTTTGTGGGTTTATAAGGCATGGGTTTATAACTTGGGGAGGGCCCCAAGGGGCACCCCAAGTTTGTAGAAGGAAAAGGTTATGGGCAAACTGGGTTAGACCCATTGGACCCAAAAATAAACACACACGCGTGCGCCGCCGTCCATCCGGTCGGTCGGGCGCGGGTGCGTGGTGTGGGGTTAGGCTTGTCTGGCCAAAAACATTTGAATTTGTTTTTTAATTTTTTGGAAAATAAATTCTGATCTTTTAAATTCAAATTTTAGTTGGAAAATTTGCACCTTTCTGTACACATTTCAAATTTGTCCAAACAGATTCAACTAGAAACCCTTACCTATTTAATTTAAATTCAAACAGATTTGTATCTGTTTAATTTAAACCAAACAGGTACTATACATGTTAAATTCAAATCTAAAAGGCACATTTACACCTACAAATAGACTAGTCCTTCATTTAGTTTTTCATTCAATATTTTCGTTCTAAATTCTGTTATTGCTCTCTGCATTTTGCTGCATTATTTTCTTGTGAGAAAGAGTGTAAACACAAAGTGTGTTCATTATGCGAATAATTTGTAGTGCTACTATTATTTGTAGTTGATCATTTTATCCTAGGAGATAGACGTCCACAATCTGAAAGCACCGTAGAGATAACGAATTTGTCTTAAGATTGTTAAGCAATCTCTTTCCTTTTCTTATTTCTTCTGTTTGTTGTTAAGTATACAAATATAACTTATTCGTAATACAGTGAAGATTGTTCAACAGTATACTGGATGGGGCAACTTTTAGGTTTTTTTTTGTTTTTGTTTTTGTTTTGTTTTGGGTGTGTTTGTTTTTAGAGCTTTCTAATATCTATAAAAAGAGCCCCTTGTTGTAACATGATTTTGGAGTTGTAATAAAAGTTTTTCCTGTTTAAAGAATGAATGTGGAATTCTTTTATTGACCTAAGTGCTAGAACTCAAGCAGCCCCTGGTAAGGTTGTCATAACCTAGATATTTTGTCCTTTTTTAAAATAAAAAAAAAAAGAGCAGAAAATTCATGGATTGAACGGTGTCTAGTTTAATTTATAGCAAAATTTGATATTGAGTTTTGGGTGTTTAGACCATAACTTGAGATAAAGTTTGTTGGGTCTACTTGGGTGTAAATTTAATTTAAGACTCATGACTTAGAATCAATTTAATTTGGGTTTGTGCATAACTCATATTTAATTGTTTGGTCATTTGTAATTAAGTAAATGATAGGAATTATATATTTTATAGTGAACAAAAGATTATATGTTGTGGTGTACAAAAATAAAAACTATTCTACTTTTGTGGTGAAATAAAATTATATTATTTTATAATTTATATTACAAAATTTTGAGGTATTATTACAAGCCCCCCCCCCCATGTCCAATCTTTTGCTTCCCATTTCTTCATTTTGGTTGCTTTGGTAGAGGGTTTTCCCCTCCCCTCTCTGTTCATCTCTCGCTTTCTCTATCCTTCATGTTTGCTCAAGCTTTAAGCTTGGAGTGGGAGTCTTTAGAGTGAGATTTTGTAAAAGTTCTGTAAATAGAAGTTGGAGAGCTCGTCGTGTGCATCGCTTAGATAGTCTCGGATTTGTGATCCGATGAGGTTTTCCTTTTGGATTTGCTCCTCTTCATTATTTGAAGTAGGGATTATCTCAATATTATTGCTTTAAAATTTATGATAGGGTTATTGTAGACTTAACTTTCTTCGCGCGCCCCCCTTTCGGAGAGGTGCGAATTGGTCATACTACAGTTCGGACTCCTGTCACGGTTCTGAATCTAATCTCACAAAGTACAATGTGAGACTGATAAACACCAAAGAATCCAATCTGAAAAATCATTTTGGAAAATCGATTTTGAATCAAATAATGCCAAAACTGGACTACTTTGCCAGATTACAGAGTCGCCACCTAAATATTTTATTTTTAGAAAATTTAGGAAACCCTGACTCATGCCAAAGGCCACGTATCCGTCATCACCAAAGTTGCCTCGGCTCGGGAACTTGAGTACGAGAGGGGAAGGTCCTGAAATGAGCACCCCCATTCGCCCGATCAAAGATCGGCCTTTACTACCATGATATGTTGTTTTATAAACCCCATGTGTTCTTATCCAGTTATTAGCTAATTTTACTATATAATGCGCACAGCATACAAGAATAGACTAAATCGCAAGAATTGGAACAAAACAACTCATGTTTGTTTTTTAAAATGGTTTGAAAATGCTACTCGCAAGTAGGCTAAAGCGCGGATTTTCCACCCTCAAGTGGGCTTTTTAAAAAAAAAAAACATTATTTGCCACTTCGCAAAGTGGGCTTAAAACTCACAATCATCGAGTTGTTCCAATTCGGGCAACAAAGCCTTCACCCACAGGCATTCATACAGTTAATCACTTAAGCAAATAGCCTCATGGCAAGCATGCGATCATGGCAACACTCACACTCATGCAAGTATGCTAAAGCGTAAAACTTATAGTGCACTCCAAGCCAAAACAAAAGATAGTTAGAAATATGCATGATCCTAACTATGCAAAATGCCTAATGCAACACATGCAATAATGCAACTAAATAGGCTCGCTATCTAAGATGGCATATGAATGCAACAATTTGATAACATGCTTTAGAACACGTATTCAAATAAGTGTATTGAAATACAATGCAGTTTGAATGATGCGCCGAGCCCAGTGCATGCAATACAAATGAATAGATGCAAACATGCAAAGCATAAGGTATGCTAATCAAAACGTGCCCTAAAACTAACCATCGTAAGCGGTTAAATAAAAGGGAGAAAGAAGTTGGGTTGGAAGACACGCACACACATACGCACGCTTATTACAACATTGCGCCCTCTCGGAGGAGGGTCTAAATGAATATATAGCTAAGCTAAACTAAGCTAACTAATCTAATTAAACTAATTAGACTAATTATTACACAACCAAATTGAATAACTAGCAAACTACTTACTAATTATTACAACACTTTAACTAATTAACAAATTAACTAATTAAATTACAAAACCAAATAAGCATGCAAACGTAAATTAAGCTGCCCCAGCTCTGCTTCGAAGAATTGAACATGCATGCGCTAGGTTGCCGCCTCAAAACACCTTCTTGTTTGCTCTTTGAGAGGCTCTGTTTGCAGGGTATCTTGAAGAAGTTTCTGCTCCACCTTACAAAACCAACTCTGAGGAATGCACCAGTGGCCTACCGGCCATAAAGAGCTGCTACCGGCCACCTGCCGGCCAAGGGTGTGCACTACCGGCCAAGGATGAAGCAGTGCCGGCCATCAGTGGGGCACTGCCGGCCACTGGTGTGCTGTATCACCATTCTACAACAGAGCTCAAACCAGAGAAAAATGGAGGGTCTCCCAAGGGTATGTGTGCACTATGCCCCTCCTTATCATCTCAAAACATCAAGGGAAAGGCATCATTAGATCCAAAACCATCAATCAAGCATCTCAATGCATGATGGCCAAAGATCCAACTTGTACAAATTCAATAAGTGCACAACAAACAAGACACTAAGACCACTACCTTATTAAGGGTGGTCAAAGGCAATGGAGACAAAGGGGATTGGCTCATTTTCATCACTTTGAGTATGAAATGGACCAATCCACCTTGTGTTCAATATAACGTCCGATTGAACACGATGCAATGCAAGCAACACAATGCTTATCTTGGCATGTTTTACTTGATTGATTCTTGTTTACACATTTTAAGTTACCAAACCATTCCTTAATTGATTTAGTTCAATGTGAAAGTCCTCTAAAGGGAAAGATGGCCTAAGCTACAAGTGCCTTGAGCATGAAAAAGGTCTCATGCTGTTGACTAGTAGAAACCCTCAAGAGAGGATTAAAGCCATTAGGCATGAGAATCTCAAATTCAAACTCAAGCCAACAAGGGGGTCAAGACCTCTTTCAAAGCAAATTGAAAAGTGAAGAAGAGAGGGAGATGGCAAACTTTCAGTGCTGGAAATGGCATGCTAAAGACACTAAATCATGCAAGCAAAGCATGCAAAACATGTTGAAAGCCAAAAGCATGGAAACTAATGAAGGACACAACACTAGAGACATGCAATGCAATGCTCAAAAGGGACCAACAGTCCAAAATAGTCCTAAAACACCCTAAATTGAGTTCTAAAACATGTTTGAAATAAGCTAAGAATAGCTATATTAAGAGGTCAAAACAATAGCACATGCTAGGCAATTTAGCACAATTTCACTACAAGCATATAAAGCAAAGCTCATGTGATCAAACCAGCTCAAAACAGAGCTTAATCATGCCAAATCAATGACCTAAACATGCTAAGATGGCAGCCTAGAAAGCAAGAAAATCATGCTCGCATGTTGGCTCACAAACAAGACACAAAGCACAACTCTCAAAAGCAATGAAAGAGTGAAATATGTGAGAGTGTGACAGAGGTATATGCTCTGAAATCACATGTAAAATAATGCTATGGCATGCAAACATCACAAGCAAAGCATGCTAGAGGCCCTAAAACTCAAAGCTAGTAAAGGCCATTTACATTATAGCTATACAAAGCAAAGCACATATGAACAAGACCACCCAAAATAGAGCTAAGACATGCTAAATCAGTAGCAAAAATGTGCTGGAGTTGAGCTAACACAAGCTAGAATGATAGGCTAACTCATTAGGCATGTTAGGCTAGTGAGCAAAATTACACTACAAGTGTAAGAAGCAAACAAGAGGTGCTCCAACCAGCCAAAAATAGAGTTATAACATGTTAAAATAAGGCCAAAAATATGCTTGAACTAGGCTACAAAAACGTAGAAAAGCATGCTCAAATAGTAGGCCATCTATACAACAAAGGGAGGCCACCCCAACCCATTTGGGACCTCAAAACCAACTTTCTACCACTAAAATTCCCCCGAAATTTAGTGGTTAAAAGGCCAAGAAAAGGTGGTTTGAAAGGTGATGAAAGATGGCACAAAAAGCCATACAAGCTAAGGAACAAAAGGGAGAGACAACCCCCTAACTCATAAAGGCCTTAAACCACCATTTTTAGGACTGAAAAATAGAGGTTTTTGTAGTTGAAAACCACGCCAAAAACAGTTTGCAAAGGTGGCAAAAACAAGCTTAAATAGTGAGTTTTATACCTCTTGAAGGGAAGACAACACTTAGGCAACAATTTGAGCTTAAACCACCTTCTAGAGCTCAAAAGAAGCTCCAAGAGAACTTCAAGCAACCTCAGCCCAAAGATGAACCACTCTTGTTAAGGGTTGGTAGGTTGAAGATTGATGTATACAAGCTTCTAAGCACAAATGCTCAAGAGAGAGAGAGAAATCTAGAGAGAGAGGTGTGTAGAGAGAGAGGCTCCCAAGCCTTTTGCTCCTAAAATGTTTCTAACCTTCAAAACCATAGAGAAGCCTCTCTATATATAGAATGATGCATGCCTTAGTCGAAAATATCCCAAAAGGGACAGCTATAACAGCTGGAACATAAATATCTGCCAAAAACTGACTTTCTGCATCAATGGCCAGCACTGGATCATTGATGGCCGGCACTACATCATTGTTGGTCAGCATGGGACACTATTGGATGGAAGGGGGCCGGCATAGGCCATTCATGGCCAGCACAGGGCCAAAAAATCCCATTTATGGCCAGAATTCTCCACCTCTGGTTGGCCAGAAAAATCTGCTTTTTGGGCCCAACTTCAAATAGGAATATCTCCTTCATCTGGACTCCTTTACAGGTCATTCTTGAGCCTAAATTGAAGCCCTTGAAGTTTTATTTCCAATAGTGGCAGCCTCACATCAAAATTCTAACTGTGAAAAAAGTTATGCATGTTTGAGTGAAGACTACTCAGTTTCGATCCTACCCGGATTCATGCCGAACTTCTTTTCCAACTTAGTTTCTTCTCTCCTCTCCCATTTTCTTCAACCTCAAACCCCTAGATAAGGTGTTTTGAAAGATTTTTCAAAAAATTTCATCTCTCCTTCATGCATTTCCACTTTGTCCTTGCTCGGTTTACCGAAAAGCGCAACATTTAACAAAATGCGAGCGTCGGAACATCGTAGAATCATTTTTCAAAACTATTTTGAAAGAGAGGGTTTTGAGGTCTAAAATCTTTTTGGTCAAAATAGTTTTAGTCCAAAAATGGGGTGTAAGGTTGGGATTTGACGCTCTCATTGCCGAAGAAATCGAACCTTTGCACTGCACATCTTTCATCACCAAGTAAACAATCATTAGTGCCCAAGTCTTAAGGGCGGTCAAAAATGGGATGTCTACAGTTATGTTGAGAAAATGACATGATAGGAGTTATATGATTTGTATCTATATTATATTATGATTAGATAATTTATTTGTAGAAAAGAATGATGTTAAGATATTATCTAATCTTTGATTTTCATAATTTGTTTTTGAGAAAAATAAATTATTGTTGATGAACAAATGTGTAAACAGTTAAGTTGAAATTATAGAGTTGTTTTGGGATTAAAAACTCTAGAAGTGTTATAGTCATGATATTTTATGAAAGTTAATATATTGATGATTGGGTTTTGTTCATTTCTGTAAAAATGAAAATATGAAATGTGGATTTTTGAACCTTAAAAGTGTATTCTTCGGCATATTTCATGATTTTTTTATGTAAATATCATATTGATTAGTTAACTTTGGAAAAATTGTGAAAATTGTTATTCGTAGAAAATTTGGAAAAAATTAGCTATTTGAGTAGCTTGGCATGAAATATGGTTATGTTTGAAAGATGAGATATGTTAAGTTATGTTTGGTATTATTTCTTTAGATAATTGTGGGTATAATGAACTTACTAATTTAGTGGATTAAATTAGTTTGATTAATATTTTACATCTTATGTAATTAAAAGTGTGTTATTGAGTTTATTTCCTAACTTCTAATATTATGGGATTAAACATGGTAAAGTTGACCAAGTATGAGATTTGGAGAAAACAAGTGAGATTAAACTGTTTGGTGTGAAACAAAGCTGAACTGATTGTTGGAAAAAAAAAAACAAAATAAACAAAAAAACAATATTCTGTGCAAATAAAATAAATTGAAATAAATTCAAACAAAATAAATAAATAACATACCAGATTTATTTATCGAACCGATTTAAAATTAAGACCAAGTCGAGTGTGTGACACTCTGTCCTTAAGACAGATTCGCCCCGCTACGGTGCTTACGGTTGAATGGCGTCTATCTCCCAGGATACAATGATCTTCACAAATTTATAGAAGCACTTCAAATAAATTTATTCGGCAAACTAAACCTGTGTTCTAACTCTCTGAATATTTATTCTTAAATCTAAAATGAAGAATAATGCACTAAAAGTAATTTGGACAGCAAAAAAACAAAATATGAGACTGTTTTTTCTGATCCCTAAACTGCTGGAATATATGTGTATTTATAGGCAAAATCCATAGCTCCGAACAGGTGCAATCAAAAGTGAACAGGTTTGATTCAAAAATCAAACAGATTTGTAACAGATTCTGCCGTTGTACAGGAACGGCTATAATTCAAACAAATTGAAAGAAGTAGCCGTAGGTGTACTTAAATCCAAACTATTGGAATATAAATATTATTAAACTATTAGACTAGTTTAATCAAATAAACAATAGTATAATAGATTTAATAAAATCTGTTAGGAATATAAATATTAATCTATTTGACAAACTTTAGGAAATCAAAAATTTGAATTTAGATTTAAATTAAATTCCCACAATAATTTCTTATTGAAAAAATTCAAAAGAATTTTATCTAAAAAATTAATGTTAAACCCGAAAACGATGTCAACTTCCCATTCACTCATTAATGGTTTTGACATTCCGTATTCACCGTGTGACTTGCCACGCGGCAAGGAACACTTCACCTCGTCGGACCCACCCCAAACAACGTTTGGGACCCACTTAAAATTGGGCTAAAAAATATGCCTACATTAAACCATTTTTCCAACAATCCCCCACATGAATGGAATTTAACGGAGAGAAAATGCAACAACATGATCTAATTACAGAGAGTACAGAAATTGAAAATATTCTGCAAAGGATAGATAGCTTTTGGCTTTGAACCTTCCCTTGTGAGACACTATCGGATTTACTAGCTAACCAGTGAACATGATGTCTTGAACTGTTCAGCCGTTTGTGTAAACCAAGACAATAGAACTCACACAGTATATTCCCAGACACAGTTTAGTTCTCACTATTGTGTTCATTTTGGCCCTGAACAACCTGGTCTTCATGAGTGCTCTAAAGACTTGTAGCCCTTCACAAATCTTATAGAACCGGCCCAGTTCACACTCACATAGGTGATTCTTATGAAAAGTATCCTGCCATACTCCACTAGGTTTACCTAGATATAAGAATCATTAAAAGTATTACTTAACCTACATCGCTGCAGACATCACTTATTTCATCATAGAAATGGGTAGGAGTTGGACTCCACAGTGATCCTTCTGAGTCATTCACAACTCGGTTGTCCCTTTGAACCTAGATCTTGGGATCTCCAGTCAACTAGGTTGGGTTGCCGTTGTGGTAACTCTTATTTTATAGGCTTAAGTCCCATTCCCCTCGATGAATTCTCAACTAACTCTCTTGCTAACCCTTTGGTTAGTGGATCCGCTATGTTGTCTTTAGACTTAACATATTCTATGGACATAATTCCATTAGAGAGTAGTTGTCTTACGGTGTTATGTCGACGACGAATGTGTCATGACTTACCGTTATACATATGACTCTGTGCTCTACCAATGGCTGATTGACTATCACAATGTATGCATATAGCAGGCACCGGTTTTGGCCATATTGGAATATCTTCAAGGAAGTGGCGAAGCCATTCTGCTTCTTCCCCTGCTTTGTCTAAAGCTATGAATTCTGATTCCATAGTAGACCTAGCAATGCAAGTCTGTTTGGAAGATTTCCAAGATACAGCCGCTCCACCAAGAGTAAAGACATACCCACTGGTGGACTTCGAGTCTCTAATATCCGATATCCAATTTGCATCACAGTATCCTTCAAGTACTGTTGGATATCTAGTAAAATTTAACCCAATGTTACGAGTAAATCGGAGATATCTTAGAACCCTTATAATTGCTTTCCAGTGTTCTACTCCTGGGTTACTCGTATATCTACTTAATTTACTTACTGCATAAGCTATATCTGGGCGAGTGCAGTTCATCAAGTACATTAAGCTTCCAATAATTTGGGCATGCTCTAATTGAGAAATACTTTCCTGTACATTCTTAGAAAGATACAAATTAACATCTACAGGAGTTCTAGCAAGATGATCATCATCTTTGCTGAATTTGTCAAGTATTTTCTCAATGTAATGAGATTGTGACAAAGCATATTCTTCTGATGTTTTGGTAATTTTCATACCAAGAATTACATCAGCAATGCCCATGTCCTTCATGTCAAAATGTTTATTCAACATTTTCTTGGTAGTTTTAATCATGTCATTATTACTACCAATGATGAGCATATCATCTATATAAAGACATACAATGACATAACCTTTGTCTGTGTTTTTAATATAAACACATTTGTCACACTCATTAATTTTAAATCCATTTGACATCATTGCCTTGTCAAATTTCTCATGCCATTACTTTGGCGCTTGTTTTAAACCATATAATGATTTAACCAATTTACACACTTTCTTTTCTTTCCCTGGAACAGAAAACCCTTCTGGTTGTTCCATGTAAATTTCTTCATTTAACTCACCATTTAAGAAAGCGGTTTTAACATCCATTTGATGAATTTCTAGATTGTATAGAGATGCTATGGCAATTAGCATTCCCATGGATGTTATTCTAGTAACCGGTGAGTATGTGTCAAAGTAATCTAGACCTTCTTTCTGTCTAAAACCTTTGACTACAAGTCTTGCCTTGTATTTGTCAATTGATCCATCTGCTTTTAATTTCCTTTTGAAAATCCACTTGTACTCAAGAGGTTTACAACCTGGTGGCAAGTCCACTAATTCCCAAGTGTGATTTTGCAAGATGGATTCAACTTCACTATTGATAGCTTCTTTCCATAAAGGAGCTTCAGGACTGGACATAGCCTCTTTAAAAGTTAAAGGCTCATTTTCTAACAAAAATGTTAGGAAATCTGGACCAAAAGATTTTGAGGTTCTAGCACGTTTACTACGCCTAAGTTCCTCTTCCTCATTTTGATCTAACTCTTGCTCTTGATCATGTTCTTGATCATTACTAGTAATAGCATCAAAAGATCTCTTATTATTACTAGTCTCTTGTACAGTCTTATTTGGAAATACATGTTCAAAGAATGATGCATTCCGAGACTCAATAATAGTATTTACATGTATTTCGGAATGTTTTGATTTATGAATCAAAAACCGATATGCACTACTATTCTTGGCATAACCAATGAAAATGCAATCAATGGTCTTAGGACCTATCTTAGTCTTTTTAGGACTAGGAATAGCCACTTTAGCCAAACACCCCCACACTTTTAAGTATTTGTAGGATGGAACTCTTCCATGCCACAATTCATAAGGTGTTTGATTTATTTTCTTTCGGGGTACTTTATTTAAAATATAATTAGCAGAAAGTATTGCTTCCCCCCACAAGTTCTGAGGTAATCCAGAACTAATCAACATGGCATTCATCATTTCTTTTAAAGTCCTATTTTTCCTTTCAGCAATTCCATTTTGCTGAGGTGAGTAAGGAGCGGTGGTTTGATGAATTATTCCATGTTCTTTACAAAATTCACCAAAAGGTGATTCATATTCACCACCTCTATCACTTCTAAATTTCTTGATTTTCTTACCAAGTTGATTTTCAACTTCATTCTTATATTGAATGAAAGTTTCTAAAGCTTCATCCTTGGTTCGAATTAAATAAATATAACTATATCTAGTATAGTCATCTATAAAAGTGATTACATACTTTTTCCCACCTCTGGTTTGAATTGATTTAAAATCACAAATGTCACTATGAATTAATTCAAGTGGTTCCGTACTTCTTTCAATTGAATGAAAAGGAGTTTTAGACAATTTTGCCTCAACACAAATTTCACATTTATGATTTGAATCAATGTCAAATTTAGGTAAACATTTCATATTAATTAATCTACGCAAAGATCCAAAATTAACATGTCCTAGTCTACCATGCCATAAATTTGAAGATTCAAGCAAGTAAGAAGAAGATGTAGTATTATTAATAACTGAGGGTACAACGGTCATTACATTTAACTTGAAAAGGCCATCAGACATGTAACCTTTTCCTACATACATCCCATTCTTAGTAAGTACAAATTTATCACTCTCAAATACTAGTCTAAACCCATTCTTACTCAACAAAGATCCGGAAACTAAATTCTTGCGAATGTCCGGTACATGCAGCACATTGTTGAGAGTGAGTTCCTTTCCAGATGTCATCTTGAGTACAATCTTTCCTTGTCCTTCAACTTTGGAAGTTGAGGAGTTGCCCATAAAGAGTTGTTCACCATTGTCCACTATAGAATAAGATGTGAACATCTTTTTGTCGGCACAAATATGGCGAGTAGCACCAGTGTCCACCCACCATTCTTTAGGATTTCCGACAAGATTTGCCTCGGAAACAACTGCAGAAAGATTGATGTCTTCGACACCATTGGAAATATTGTCCACTTCGGTCATATGGGCTTGAGCAGGCTTCTTGCTTGTTCTTCTTTTGCTTTTGCCTTTGCTACGGCAATCTTTGCCCCGATGTCCCTCTTTGTCACAGATGTAACATTTGCCATTAAACTTGTACTTTTAATTTTCCCCCCCTTTAGAGCCTTGTGATGAACTTTCTCCAAAAGACTTACGTTTTTTGGTTTTTGAAGCATGTTCCACCACATTTGCCTTAGACTCCATAGGATTCTTACCAACCCGCTTTTCAGAATTGCGGTTGTCCTCCTCAATCCTCAAACACACAATTAACTCGTCCATAGAAATTTCTTTGCGCTTGTGTTTGAGGTAGTTCTTGAATTCCTTCCAGCCTTTTGGTAATTTTTCAATTAAGGCTGCAACTTGAAAGGATTCACTGAGAGACATGCCTTCTGCGTGAATGTCATGCAGAATGAGTTGGAAATCTTGAGCTTGGCTGATCACAGTTTTTGAATCAACCATTACAAAATCCAAGAATCTGCCAACCACAAATTTCTTTGAGCCGGCATCTTTCGTTTTGTACTTTTTCTCCAACGATTCTCAAAGTTCCTTTGCTGTCTTGATTGAACTGTAGACGTTATATAATGTGTTGTCAAGTCCGTTCAAGACGTAATTCCGGCAAAGGAAATCGGCATGTTTCCATGCATCAACCGTAGCAACCACTCGTCGGTCGGTTTCATCCTCTTTCAGGATAGGAGCATCTTCACGGAGAAAACGAGCCAGGTTCAGAGTTGTAAGATAGAACAACATTTTCTGTTGCCATCTTTTAAAGTCAGTTCCTGTGAACTTCTCTGGCTTCTCTCCATGATTTATTGGTACTGTCATCACAGGAGGGGGGGTTGGCGTCATTGCAGCCACCACAGTAGTACTTGTTTGGGCATTCGTTTCAGTAGCCATCAATTCTAATATATAAAATTATAATTAGAATTTACACTACACAGAAAATTAAACCAAATTCACAGAATTAAATTCTGTAAAAATAAAAGAAACAAGAATGTAACTTTTATTTTCCAATTAATTTGAAAATAAAATAAAATAAAATTTTATTTAAACAAATTAATTCGACACAGAAAATTAGATTCTGTAAAATAAAAGAAATAAAAAACTATAACTTTTATTTTTCCAATTAATTTGGAAATAAAATAAAATTTTATTTAACCAAAATAATTCCACCTAGAAAATTAAATTATGTAAAATAAAAGAAATAAGAATATAACTTTTATTTTTCAATTAATTTGGAAATAAAATAAAATTTTATTTAACCAAATTAATTCCACACAAGAAATAAAATTCTGTAAAATAAAAGAAATAAAAACTATAACTTTTATTTTTCCAATTAATTTTGGAAATAAAATAAAATTTTATTTAACCAAATTAATTTCACACAGAAACTTAAAACTCTTGTAACACTCCAATAATTAAAATACTGAAACAGAATTTTAATTAATGAAAATACAGAAAATAATTTCTAAAAACCCAAAATTAATTTTCTGACAAAATTCCACAAAAATATATTCTGAATTGTTAATGACATCAGTATCGTACTACTAGTTGTTGTCAAAGAAAAAAGACAGTATATTACTACTATCTGTCAAATAACATATAATCACTATTTGTTTTTCCAACCAGAATATTATTTTGTAAATCCACAGAAAATAATTTTCTTCCGAAATTATTTACGAAGAATGAAAAAAAAAAAACAAACGAAAAATTCTGTAAACAGAATAATTCGAATCTGTCTTAAGATTGTTGGAAACAATCTTCTGTGCAAATAAAATAAATTGAAATAAATTCAAACAAAATAAATAAATAACATACCAGATTTATTTATCGAACCGATTTAAAATTAAGACCAAGTCGAGTGTGTGACACTCTGTCCTTAAGACAGATTCGCCCCGCTACGGTGCTTACGGTTGAATGGCGTCTATCTCCCAGGATACAATGATCTTCACAAATTTATAGAAGCACTTCAAATAAATTTATTCGGCAAACTAAACCTGTGTTCTAACTCTCTGAATATTTATTCTTAAATCTAAAATGAAGAATAATGCACTAAAAGTAATTTGGACAGCAAAAAAACAAAATATGAGACTGTTTTTTCTGATCCCTAAACTGCTGGAATATATGTGTATTTATAGGCAAAATCCATAGCTCCGAACAGGTGCAATCAAAAGTGAACAGGTTTGATTCAAAAATCAAACAGATTTGTAACAGATTCTGCCGTTGTACAGGAACGGCTATAATTCAAACAAATTGAAAGAAGTAGCCGTAGGTGTACTTAAATCCAAACTATTGGAATATAAATATTATTAAACTATTAGACTAGTTTAATCAAATAAACAATAGTATAATAGATTTAATAAAATCTGTTAGGAATATAAATATTAATCTATTTGACAAACTTTAGGAAATCAAAAATTTGAATTTAGATTTAAATTAAATTCCCACAATAATTTCTTATTGAAAAAATTCAAAAGAATTTTATCTAAAAAATTAATGTTAAACCCGAAAACGATGTCAACTTCCCATTCACTCATAAATGGTTTTGACATTCCATATTCACCGTGTGACTTGCCACGTGGCAAGGAACACTTCAACTCATCGGACCCACCCTAAACAACGTTTGGGACCCACTTAAAATTGGGCTAAAAAATATGCCTACATTAAACCATTTTTCCAACATATATATCATATAAAATCATTATATGATAATCCAACTATAACATATTTATATTTATTTTTTTTTAATAAATTTTATATAATTTCTATTTCTACATATTTTTATTTTCCAAATGAATATTAAAGAAAATTAATAGTTATAATTTTATGTTACTAATTCTTTTCTAATTTAACTATTATTTTTAATATCAAAATGGGTATTTATTTAACTATTTTATAATTTAATATATATCATACAAA
This sequence comes from Camellia granthamiana, assembly GCA_036172215.1. NCBI lineage: Eukaryota > Viridiplantae > Streptophyta > Magnoliopsida > Ericales > Theaceae > Camellia > Camellia granthamiana. Next base: position 21,565,845 of record CM069916.1, on the reverse strand, counting down.
ATTATTATATGATAATTATACTTTTATGATACGATAGAACTAAAATTATCAAAATACACGAATAATTTAACTGAAATTAATATATATGTATATATATATATATGTATTCAAGTAACAATTTTATAAAATAATAGCGCCAATATTATTAAAATAAATAATTAAAATCATACTTTAATTTTGATTTTAAATTAAAATTAAAATTAATATTTTATAACACACATTGTACCATCAAATATTTTTTGAAAAAAATAGCACGTACATTGCACGGGTCAACTGTTAGTTTTATAATTATAGTCAAATGACGATTTTGATATAATTGACTAAGTGTTGGAAAGTGTATGGAAATTATAAGAGATTTCTATGCTATTAATTGCTTTACAAGTTTTGTCTTTGGTCATCGGTGGAGGATAGTAGTGGTTGTTGTATAATAAATAGTACGCGTTATGTGTTGTGATTTATTTGCGTAATTTAGAATGATGTGGAAACATTGTGAGATTGTGTAATTATGTAATTGCATGAGAAAGAAAGGAATCAATTTGAAATGCATATGTTGTGGAAGTGTGATTATGCTATATAAAGGTAATTAACATGATCCTTCTAGTTAGCAACTGGTAAAGCGGGCTGATGTGCTATATGGAGATAATGCGTTTCTTCCAGTTAGCCTTGGTAAAGCAGGGGGATGTGTTATATAGAGATAATGTATTCCTTCCGGTTAGCACCCTATATAGCAGGCGGTATTATATAGAGGTAATGCATTCCTTTCGACTAGCAATTGGTAAAGCAGGCAGACGTGGGGCTTGGCAAGACCACGGTGGTGATGTAGGGCTTGGCGAGACCACAAGTTGTTTATTTTATTATGACATGTTATTGGTAATGTTTGTATATGTGTTGTAATGGATGCCCAGTTGCCCCTTTGTGCTTTTGGCCAGAAAATGTGGGTGATGCCTTGGAATATTATGAATTGTGATAGCTTGTTGATTGATTACCTATTTAAATTAACTAGCATTAGTTAATTAAATGAGATATGTGTATGCTTATTAATAGCTTGTTAATTGTGAATTTATTTAGGTTAACCAACATGAGTTAATTAAATAAACAAATTGGAACATGATGCGTTGCTAATAGTCATTATAACTTGTGGATTCATTTAAGTTAACTTGTATGAGTCATTTAAATGAAATGTACTTGACGTTTGTTAGAAGTCTTTATGAATTGTTTAACTATTTAATTTAATGGGGATGGGTTAACTGAATAGGTTGAAAATGATGTTTTGTTGATAGAATGAGTTTCCCATTTCTTCCCATGTCAATGCCATTATTTTTCCATTTGAGAACTTAAAATGTATTTTAACATTATTTTCTTATTTTGGTACATTAGAGGTCGTAACCTAGAGGAGAAGAATCGAACATTTAACCTCTTAGTGAAGTACATGTTTTAACTAACTAAATTAATCTTACATGTCATTGAGTTGAGTTATGCTAAGGACCCCAAATATTCTACCAAACCTCTCACATGGGTGTGAGACCCACACACATGTGGATTTGTGTGAGTCCCATCCCATGTGAGAGATTTGGTAGAATATTTGGGATACATAGCATTTCTCTATTGAGTTTGATCAATATAACTCTTGTGTCTTCGAGTGAGATGATGTTGTTAGAGTGCCATGTTATCCTTTAGGTAAGTCTGCGTGTAGTTCTAGAGAAGCTTTTGCATATAGTCTAACCACGGCAAATTGGTAAATTCTGTGATACCTATTTATTATTGGGTGCACTCTTAAAATAATAATTTAAAGTTATAATTCAGTGTGGTTGAAATTATGATTTAATATGGTCAGAGTATAATCACATTGTATCGTAATTCTCCCAAATTAGCATGATAGAATTATGCATTATGAGTTGTGCATCACATATTGACATGATTTTTTATGTTAACAATCTACAAAAAGAGAAGTTATTCCATGTTGCACACAACAATGAATATTTTTTGCAACGACAGACAAGCTAATGGTAGTATCGGCGTATTAGTATGGAAATGGTCATCGACGACAACAACCTCCTAAAACAAATCTTGATACGTTTACTGGCAAAGTGTCTCTTCTAATTCAAGCGGTATGCACAAGATGGCTCACTCTCATCTCCAATCCTTGTGTCTTTCTTGATTGCAAGTTGCCAAAATCTACATCAACTTTGTTCATTCGTAATTACTTCTCACCCTTTACCAACAAAATCAAATTATGTGACAAATATGATTATCGGCGCACTTTTAAATTAAAAAAATGGCACAAATAGATATACCTGAGCATTTTTAAATTAAAAATGGTGATAAATAGAGACATCTGTTCACTATTAAATTAAAAAAATAAAAGTGTGTGTATGTGTGTGTGCACTCTCTGTGCACAATTTGTGCACTATTGTTGCATTTATTATTATTAATATGTTTTTTTTCCCTTTACAATTCAAACTGGGAGGGAAAAAAGGAATAACGACAACATCTTTTAACAATTAAGCAAAAATGTTTGTATCAGAGTTGAGATGAGCCGAGAGATAGAGAGCATTTGCTAGATTGGAGAAGAAATGCTTCTCTAGCACCAACACTTGTCATGGCTTCTTTCTCCCTTCTTCCTATATCATCTTCTCTCCATCATTACCACTGCTAACCCTACCTCTCTCCCCCCTAGCCTCACCTCTTGATCCACCTACACCACCACCGCCGACTTCGTCACCTTCACCGCCATGGCTTCCTCCTTTACACCACCTTCCTCTCCCTAACACCGTCACCAAAAAGGTCACCGGAGACGATGATATGGTCGAATAGATCCTCATACGTCTACCTCTGAAGCCTCTGTTCAGCTTCAAGGTCGTATCCAAGAGATGGTTCTCTCTCATTTCAAATCCATACGTTCTTCGAGACTAGATTCCGCCGAATTCTCCATCTTTTTACTTCCAAGGTACTCCTCTCTCTTTCCTCCAAATATCAAATTCAATTACATATCTGTTAATGGTTTTGTAAATTCAAGTACTCATGTATCTCTCAATTTCTTTGATAACCCCAACGATGTCAAAATTTCCGAATCCTGTAAGGGCTTATTGCTCATTTCTTCCTTTTATGTTGTGTATGTGTGTGTGCACTCTTTGTGCACAATTTGTGCACTACTGTTGCATTTATTATTATGAATATTTTTTTCTTCCCAATTCAAACAGAGAGGGAAAGAAAGTATGGCAACAATTAATCAAAAATGTAACAGAGTTGAGCTGAGCTAAGAGATAGAGAGCATTTGCCAGGTTGGAGAAGAAGCACTTCTTTACCACCACCACCTCTCATGGTTTCCTTTTCCCACCTTTCTATATCATCTTCTTTACTATCACCACCACTATTAACCCTGCCTCTCTCTCCTTAACCCTAGCCTCACCTCTCAATCCACCTTCACTACCACCGTTACCATTGCCTTCGCCACCATGGCTTCCTCCTCCACACCACTTTTCTCTCCCCAATGCTGCCGTTAAAAAAGTCACCGGAGAAGATGATATGCTCAAACAGATCCTCATATATCTATTGAAGCCTCTTTATAGCTTCAAGGTTGTATCCAAAAGATGGTTCTCTCTCATTTCGAATCCATACGTTTTTCAAGACCATATTATGCCGAATTCTCCTTCCTCTTTTTACTTTTGAAGGTACTCCTCTCCCTTTTCCCCCAATATCAAATTCAATCACATATTTGTCAATGGTTTTGTAAATTCAAGTACTTCTGTGTCTCTCAATTTCTTCGATTTCCCCAATGGTGTCAAAATTTCCCAATCATGTAAGGGCATATTGCTCATCTATTCCTCTTGGCCCAGTTCAGATTTTAAGCACACTCATTATTATGTTCTCAACCTAATCACCAAGAAATTTTCTAGAATTCCTAGGCCTGGGAATAGGGATAGCCGAAACTTCTTAGTTCTATGAACTTAGCATTTGACCCGGCTGTTTCACTACACTACACAATAATTTCTCTCCGTTCCAAAAAATGGAGCAGCCCTAATTTTCGAATTGCTGTATATTCATCAGAAACTCGAACTTGGGTGTTTTCTGAGAAATCATTTGCTTTCTCAGAGAATAGAAAAGGGGGTTTTAGCCACGGAACGTTTTGTGATGGTTTGAAAATCGTCGCAAAAAACAAGTTTTTACGACGGCAAAAAATACCGTCGCAAAAGATTTTTTTTGCGACGCTAATTGACTGTTGCAAAAAAGGGACCAAATAAATACCATTACTAGAGATGAAAAATCCAAAACCGTGGCAAAAATTAATATTATATGCGACAGTACATTACCCATCGTAAATTTCTTTTTTTGTCTTGCGGTTTTTGTATTTTTTACGACGTCGTTTGTTAGTCCGTCACAAAAAGTTTTATTTTTGCAACGCCATTTGTTAGTTCGTCGCAAAAGGTTTTATTTTTGTACATTACCCGCCATATTTTTTATGTAAAATGTGTATGTGCTTTTTTTTTCCCTCTTTTTTTTCTTTTCTTTTCTTTTCTTTTTTGACTAGGCAAAATAATTTTTTTTTTTGGGTTCAACAAACTGATTTTTTTTGTTCAAGAAATTTTTTTTTTTTTTTTCCTTTTTCCTTCTAATGTTTCCTGAAAAATAAACAAAACCCAAAGTATAATTTTATGATTCAACAAACTCACTATAACAAAAAAGACTTTTCTTGGCATTTTTTTTTCAATGTTTCTACAAAACTCTACAAAAACAAAATTATTCTTGACATTTTTCAACAAACTCCGTAATTTATGATATTATTTTAAAACACGATACTTGAGCTGAACTAAATATTATTTTTCCAGTGTTTTAGTATTAAGTTAGAGATATTTTTTATGCAGTCCAAAACTACGTCATTTTGGCATAGACTTCAAGTAAAATCCTACCAATATGTTCTCATTCCAAGATCCGTCACCAAGCAGCGGTTTCTCTGCCTCACAAGTATGTCTCTATGGCTACTCTCTCTCTACCGCTCTATCTTCCTTTTTCTGGTTGTATGTTTGTGAAGGGCGCCCAAGAGGGGGGGGATTTCAGTGTCGGGGATATGGCAGTGTTGTGATGGGGAGGAGGATAGCGGATATGTGGTAGGGAAAGAGGAGGGGGTTTCGGTATTGGAGGGTGGGGTAGATGGATATGGGTCGTTGGTACGGGAGGAGGAGGAAGAGGGTAAGGGTGGTTTTCGTGGTAGAGACGTTAGCTAGTGGAGAGGATTTCGGTAGTAGAGATAGCGGGGCTGTGATGAGGAAGGGTGTTTTTGGTGGTCAAGAGATGGCGGGGCTGTGTTAGGGGAGGTGGAGGTGGAGGTAGTGGTGGAGGGTATGTGTTGTTTTTTGTTTCAATTGATTTGTTGCTGTTACTCAACTGTTACTGAAGATGGGATTTGGGTTTATTTAATTTTGGTTCAAGTTATGTGCGGTTGTGGTATAACAATCCTGGTTTTCCTCGTCATTTATTTTGTTCCGGACTTGGGCTCCGTCATGGTTGTTGCTGTCTATACCTTGTTTCCGTCCTTTAAATCCTTTGTATTTGAGTTTTGGGACGTGTTTGGTGAGTTTGGTACAGGTTGGTTGTGAGTTGGAACAAATGGTTGCTGTCCAGAATTTGGCATCTTCGCTCGAGCGAGGCTTTTTGCACTTGAGCGAGCCTTGGGTTTCTGCTTCTTCGCTCGAGCGAAGGTTCTTGCGCTCGAGCGAGCTTTCTTTGATGTGTCTCTCGGCTCAAGTGAGTAGTCTTGCGCTCGAGTGTGCGTCTGCGTATGGATTGGACCTGAGGGTTAGTATTCTTCGCTCGAGCGAGGCTTTTGTCGCTCGAGCGAGCGAGCTCTATGTTTTGTGTTCCTTCGCTCGAGTGAGATCTTCTGCGCTCGAGCGTGCTTCTGGGTTGCAGACCTGAAGCTTCGCATTGTTTGCTCGAGCGATGCTTCTTGCGCTCAAGCGAGGCCCTTTTGTGTCTGGTCGCTCGAGCGACCACTTCTTCACTCAAGCGAGGTTCGAATATATCAGTTGGCAGCAGCGTGTTTTTAAACACTTTTTCATCATCTTTTTCATCCAAACCCTAGATCCGACTCCCTCTCTCTCTACACTCTCCTTCTCTTTACAAATACACTTGGTTTAGAGTGTCTCCACGCTACTCCCTTTGTTAAAAAGCTTGAGCTTTGCGTGGGCTACGTTTTGATTCGAAAAAGTGTTGATTTGGAGCATCTTGAGTTTCATCATTTTTCTCCTTTGAGCTCCTGAACTTCGAGGTAGGGATGATCTACTCCTTCTTATGAGTTTTAACATAAATATTAGTCATTTGATATAAATGTTGAGATTTGGTGATTTGGGAAGTTAGGGTTTGAGATTTGTGTTATATAAGAGAGGGTTTTTGTGTTTTTAAGCTCCATATGTATATGAGGTCTTGAAAATGAGGTTTTGTGGGTTTGATAGGTGAGATTCGGTCTTAGGATCAATGTTTGAGAAAAGGGAAAAAATGCCCTAATTGAATTTGTAAAATTAATTTGGTAATTGTGAGAAATATGAAATTGATTTGAAAATCATTAAATTGGATGGAATTGGGACTAGTTGGTGTAGTCGGTTTGATAAATCACTCACCTATGGAAAATGTGATAATTTATCTGTTTGTTAAATTTATTTATCTGTTTAGAAATAACTGCTTTAGACTATCGGTGGAGGATAGTCTTGATTGTTGTAGAACCACATGATGATTAGGTAAATTGAAACTAATCAATTGAAATATGTCATTGAATATGACAGTTGGAATAACACATTGAATATGTGCCTTAATTGATCATGGCATAAGATAAAGAGTTTAATGTATTGTATATGTATCTTTGTTAGGGAGGAGATAGGGGATGTACTCCATATATGATTATATGCTTTAATACATTGTATATGTATCTTTGTTTGGGAGAAGATAGGGCATGTACTCCATATGTGCTTATATGCTTTAATACATTGTATCTGTATCTTTGTTTGGGAGGAGATAGGGGATGTACTCCATACGTGTGATTATATGCTTTAATACATTGTATATGTATCTTTGTTTGGGAGGAGATAGGGGATGTACTCCATTGTTTGGGAGAAGATAGGGGATGGACTCCAGAGATAATTAAGTTGGCCGGAGTGTCCAGTGTGAAAGTCCCGAAACCTTATAAATTGAAGTGCATGAATAAAGTTGACAATTGAAGTGTTAATAACATGAGTTGTAGTCTCATTAAGAATTGGTGATAATTGAAGCGTTAATTACATGAGTTGTAGTCTCATTTTGAATTGTGGATAATGGAAGTGTTAATAAGTTGAGTTGCAGTCTCATTTAAATTGTTTGGTTAGATAATGAACCATATTTAGGAATTGAATTGGATAAATAAAGGGAAATGGATTGAAACATGGATGTAAACTGTTGTTGGGCTATGGGAAGGGTGTGAGTTGGTTTACAAGTGTTAACCATTTGTCGAATGTTAATGTTTTAGTTATTTCTCATATTGGGTTTAGCATATCTTTACTGGGCTTTGGCTCACCCTACTTGGGACACCATTTTCAGGTACAGGAGACGTGCCGCCTCCAAGATCTTTGCTTGGGAGGTTTAGGAGTTGAAGACTCTGCTTTGTTATTTGTTTTGTTGGTTACATGTAAATGCGAGCCGAGGGCTTTACTTGTAAAAGAGTTAGAACTCTTCTTTTGTGTAACCAAGTAACAACTTGGAAAGATGTAAACCCGCAGGGCGTTCTATTATCTTTGTAAACATTTGTAACTTATATGAAATACTCTTTGTAATATTAACTCTGATGTATGCATGGAAATGTGATTTATCTATCATGTATATAGAACTGTTAGATGTTGGGATTATATAATATTTCGAGGGCGTTACATGTGGAATTTGGATTTGACTAACTACTTGGCTATAATTGCTTAAGGGGGTTCTAGGGTTTTTAATTACATTTGTGGGCTTTGATGTTTCTCACTATGGTTTCCACGGATTCATTGCTTTACCCTTTGTTTTAATGCTTGTGTTGTGTGTGTGTGTGTGTGTGTGTGTGTGTGTGTTTTTTTTTTTTTTTTTTTTTTTTTGGGGTGTCTCATTGATGGAAGAAAATTGGGGGCTTTGACTAGGGATCAGTTTCTAAAATTTAGGGCTTTACCTTTCTAAAATTCAGAACTTGTTTTCTTAATTTGTTTTGAAAAATTAGAATATAGTTTGGCAAAAATAAACATCAAAAGAGATCTTTTTTAATTTTTGAAAGTTATTTCCTGAAAAAACTATATAAAAAGACTGAGTGTTTACAATTTTTTTTCGTTCACCAAAACTAGTTTTTGAAAAAAAATGGGAAAACTAGATCCGAAAGCTCAACCAAACAGAGTAGCATGTTTGGTTTTATTCTCATTTTTCGTGTTTTTGGAAACAAACAATGAAAACTTCAAAAACATCCATTGTTTAAAAAGTGAATTGCTCTGGTATGCTTTGATGTCTTATATTGCTCTCTCGTGGATCAGTTTTTGCATTTGCTTCAACTTGAAGCTTATTATTCTTAGTTTTTAGTTTTTTAATTTCTTGAATCAATTGCATTTGTCCTTGTTGTGTTTAGGCTGAGTAGAATGAAAATTTAGGAATATCTAACTGTGAAAAGGAGTCCTTTGGGTGGGTTTCTTTCCATCACTATGAGTCTCAGCTTTTGGGCCTAGAGTTCTTGATTTCAAACTAAAATTGAACTGCATTTGGATTTGAGAGGAGTTGAACTGACCATTGTGTGAATTTATTTTATTTAACTTTACAGATGCTTACAATCAGGTTTCATGATTTTATTATGATTGTTTCTCCCCTTTAATCTAATCTCTTATAGTTCATTTGTACCTATTTGACTTCCATGCACGGTAGCAGTACAATCAACTTGTTCAACATTGTTTCATGATTTTACTTTTGTGTTAAGATTCTGCCTTATTTTATTACTTTTTTGATCTTGCTTTCTCTTTATCTAGTTCACTACAATTCAAGTTTTTTTTCATGTTACATATTGCTATTTTTTGGCAGTACAATGAAATTCTTGGCAAATGAGCTTTTAAAGACACTGTGTGAACCTCATTTCCTCATATTGTTTTGAACTTTCATTATGCGTAATATTTTCCTAACTTAAAAAAAAAATTATTTTGGTTTGTTCTTTGTGTAGTTTGAGAGCATTTGATGACTATAAAGAGATTGAATTACAGTGGAATCAGGTGAAAAGATCTATAGAGGTTGTTTTGTGAAATTCAATACCAGAAAACAAAAATTACATATGTTTGGTCGCTTTAGTTATTTAGTGCTTTTTATTATGCTATTAAATATGCTGTCAATGAGGAACACAATAATCTAGATTCATTTATTTCTTCAATTTTTCCCTACTTGTCTTTCTCCTCCTGCTGTTTGTAGTTAAAAATATTCATGATGATGATTAAATTTTGGTTAGTTGGGGTTATAATTTTAGGCTTACACTGCAAGAATCGTTCTTCAACAGTTGACAATTGGTGGTAGAGAACTCATGGCTTGAGAGAGGAGGCATTGCTTATAATACAGTTTTGTTATATAACAGTTGATAGTGGCCACAAGTGACATGGTTCATTCTTGACGTTCTCTAATGTGAGTTGTGCATTTTAATTTTTCTTTTTCTTCATATTTGTTGACACTGTTAAACCATTTTGATAAGAATGGACTTAGATTTTAATTTTAAGATTGTTTTGTATTGAATTTGTTTTGGGTCGAAAAATGTAGGGTTCTTTATTTGTTGGACTTTTGTGAGCACTTGGAATTTGGTTAAATTAGTGTTTAGTCGCTTTGTATTTAGTTTCCCACCACAAACACCAATCTTAAAATGTCAGGTTACGAAGTATAATTTATGTCAAGATTGATTTGTTTAACTTTGGTTGTTTAGGTAATGGATTTAATTTTTGTGCCAGCTAAAGAAAGTGACAATGGCATTTCTACCAATCATTGCTTCATTAATCACTCAGTTGGTCATCTCCCTCCTATTCAAAAGGTACTTCAATTCTTGCTTAGTTTGCTACCTATGCATACATAATAACCACATGGTTTGATTACATTATTTTTATCATGTGCCCTAATGTAAATTCTATAAAGAAAAATTAGATTGTTGATTCTTTACCAAAATAGCAAATAAATTTACCCAAGTCTCACGACCCCCACACGCGTAGCTCGTGGGGTCTAACTAGTCAAGGTAAAATGAAGGCAAAAAGAGATATACATAGTCATACTTTGATTAGATAGTTTTTTTCAAATAGCACCTGCATCAAATAGTGAGTCATCTTCAACCCTACTAGGCTGCTACTTGTCACCCATCATGTTCAATGCAAACCTTGATTTTCAATAGCCTCCTCAAGAACCTATTACATTAGAATCAGACATTAGCACAGTTAACCCTTTTTTAACTGTAAATGATTGGTTTTTTTTTTTTTTTTTTTTTTTTTTAGATGCAACCCTTTTGACTACGTGATAATATCTTTGCATATCGATATTGGAGTTTATAATCTTATTTATTTATTTATTTGTTGAAATAAATATCAAATGTTTTACATTGTAAATGATTTTTTTTCTTTTTTCTTTTTGCAGATGCAACCCTTTTGAGTACGTGATGATATCTTTGCATATTGATATTGGAGCTTACTATTTATATCAAAACAAGTTATAATATATATGTTTTTTTTTTATTTGTATTGTCAATACTTTTGTTTTGTTTTAGATACAAAAATTTGAGTTCTTGAATATAAAAAATTATTAGTATTGTTGGAGAATGTTTTACATATTTTTGTAAATAATATTTGTTTGATAATTGTTATAAGGTACATATATATTATTGTTGGTATGATTTTGTGGAATGTGAATGTGGGTGTGGATGTGGATGTAGATGTATTTTATTTTACAAAATATTAATAATTTGTACATGGAATGAATTAGTAAAATATATATTGATTTTATGAAAATAATTTTATTGTGACAATAATAAACTGTCGCTAATGTAATCATAATTTTCTTACATTTTATTAGTGACGGGTTAACTTGTTGTATATGCATATTAGTTCAAATTTTTAGCGACGGTTTAAACTGTCGTAAATATGATATTAATTTAATTCTACTTTTTTTGCGACATTTTAAACCGTCGCTAATAATACTTTTCGCAACGTTAAATACCGTCGCTAAAAAAGTTTTGGCGACGGCAACCAACATCATCACTAAAAGTGAAGTTTTTTTTCCCTTTTTTTTGTGTCAGGTTAAACCGTCGCAAAAACCATTAATTAGCCGTCGCTACAAGAAAGCGACGGTTTGTAACCGTCGCAAATACTTTTTGTCACACCTCCTTCCGCCACCTCCCATTTCCCGTCGCTACTCCGTCGCAAAAAATCTTTTGCGACTATAAGTGAACCTTTTGCGACGTTTGAGACCGTCGCAAAAGGTCCGGTTTTTAGTAGTGATATAGGAGTTGAAAATGGTGTCTTCTTTAATAGAAAGATTCATTGGCTTTGTTGCCACTCAAAAGAACCAACATGTTATGATATTAATCGAGATGAATTCTTGCCATTGTTCATGCCAAATGGTCTCACCACGATGTCAGTGTATTTTGGGGAGTCTAGAGGTCATCTACGGTTAATTGAACCTTATAAAAATTGCGGTTGTCAGTTTGATATGTTGGAATTGGAGAGTAATTATTCTAAGTGGTTTGTGAAAATACCGTGTTGACCTTGAGATGGGTGTATCTGCTTTTCTAGAGATGATTTTTACATGCACTAGTAGTTCTATAACCTTCGGAGTCGACATGCTTTGCTTCCTTGAAGGTCAAGTTGAAGGCGATTTATGCTTGATCTTATACATACCTTGTGAAGTCATATCCTATAGCTTCTAGGATAGGAGTTTTAAGTATAAATAGATGTAACTATGTATTTTTAAAACATTTTACAATTAAAAATAGGGATAAATAGAGATATTTGTCCACTATTAAATTAAAAAATAAGGACATTTATATGCATTATCTGTGTGCAATTTGTGCATTATCTGTGCACTTCTAATTTTTTTTAAAACTAAAAATGGGACATACAAATATATGTGTCTATTTTACAAATACTTTACGATCACTCAATTTCGTCAATGACCTCAATGGTATCAAAATTTCCCAATTGTGTAATGGCTTGTTGCTCTGTTCTTCACTCTTGCTTCACTTTGGATTATAACAACACCCATTATTACATTCTTAACCCTACCACCGAGAAATTTTCCACCATTCTTAAGCCTAGTAATGGGGATGAAAAAAACTTCAGAATTTCCATCAACTTGGCATTTGACCTAGTTGTTTCATTTCACTACAAAATAATTGTTGTCCGTTCTAGAAAATAGCGCAACCATGATTGTCGAATTACTGTATATTCCTCAGAAACTTGAACTTGGGTGTTTTCTAAGATATCAATTGCTTACTTAGGGAATATAGTAGTCGAAAATAGTGTCTTCTTTAATTGCAAGATCAATTGGCCTTGTTGCCACTCAGAAACATCAATATGTTATTATTTTAATCGAGATGAATTCTTGTTGTTGCCGATGCCAAATAGTCTCACAAAGGTGCCAATCTATTTTGGGGAGTCTAGAGGTCATCTACGGTAAATTGAATCTTATAAAAATTGCGGTCATCAGTTTGATGTATTGGAGTTCGAAAGCAACTATTCTAAGTAGTTTGTGAAATGCCGTGTTGACCTTGAGATGCTTTTCCAGAAATGATTCGTACGTGCATTGGTAGCTCTATGCCCTGCAAAGTCGATGTGCTTTGCTTCCTTGGAGGAGAAGTTGAAAGGAGATTTATACTTGATCTTATACATACCTTGTGAAGTCATCTCTTATAACTTCAAGGGATTGGAGTTCTAGGTAGAAATAGATGTGACTCTGTATTTTTATGACAATTTAAAATTAAAAATGGGGATGAATAAAGATATTTGCCCACTATTAAATTAAATAATAAGGACATATATATGCACTATTTGCACCAATTTGTGCATTATTTGTGCACTTTTAGTTTTTTTTTTTTTTTTTAAAAACGGCAGCATCGCGTACCTACCAAAGCATACGGGCACTAGCACTTGAGCGCACCCGCACCTGTCGCAGGAGAGCCTCTCTTTACCGGTACTCGGAGAGTGAGAGGATCGGCAGTTTTATAAGGCTCTGATACCAAAAACGGGAACTCTTGCGTTTCACGCTCGAGGGGGAACTACACAAGCTGCTTAGGCTTGATCGCCCCTAATCCCACGATGCCAGGCCTTTTGAGGGGCGGACGGCAGCATCGCGTACCTACCAAAGCATACGGGCACTAGCACTTGAGCGCACCCTCACCTGCCGCAGGAGAGCCTCTCTTTACCGGTACTCGGAGAGTGAGAGGATCGGCAGTCTTATAAGGCTCTGATACCAAAAAGGGGACTCTTGCGTTTCACGCTCGAGGGGGAACTACACAAGTTGCTTACGCTTGATCGCCCCTAATCCCACGATACCAGGCCTTTTGAGGGGCGGACGGCAGCATCGCGTACCTACCAAAGCATACGGGCACTAGCACTTGAGCATAAACGCAGAAGCAGCAAGCAGAATGAAGAACATGGACTACAAAATCAAATATGATTAAAATTGCATACACAGAATTAGAATTACACTAATTAACCAAAAATTAAACCATTAAAACATTAAAACGTTGTAATTAAAATACAGAATATAACTTACAATTACAATTGTAGCAACTGCAAGGATCTTAATTGGGTTACAAACGGAAAGAGGTAATTTTCACTCAAAGCTCTCTGTTTTTTCTTAAAACTGAAGAATAAAAACTTGAAACTTCTGAATGAATTCATTACAATATATAGCAAAGCAGCATGTGACTGATGAAGGCAGCTGGCAGCGCATGAGGCAAAACAGATGCTGTCGGATGCTTTCAGTGGAGTGATGGCACAGGTAAGTAGCTTTAGCAAAAGTTGATTGAGTGAATAATGATGGTGAACAGTAAAAGTGAACAGTAACTTTTACTATTCATCACTTTCGGTTGATTTTGTGAATAAAGGAATCAATATAAATACAAACTGACAGCTTTTCTCAAAAGAGTATTGATTGAAGCCAATTTGTATTTATAAGGAATCCTATATTGATCAGGCATATGGGTCCTGAGCATCTTGGAACTCAGATCTTCCATATGAGACGGGTTGAGTAGTTGATCCTTCAGAAGATTGTGAACTGTCTGAGCCTTCTTCTGAATTGTTTGAACTGGTTGACTGGGCTTCATCTTGATCCATAATTTTGCTGACTAATTGGATCAATTCTTTTTTGGATAATTTGGGCTTTCTTTTGGGTTTGACTTTGGGCTGAGCAGGAGGTGAAATGGGCTTAGCCTTAGCTTTGGATTTTGATTTGGGCGTTGATTGAGTCTTAGGCTGAGCTGGTTCTGCAGGAGCTTTAGCCTTAGACATTGATTTATCAGGCTTGGGCTGAATCTTGGACTTAGATGAATTGGGCTTGGAACCACTGGATGAGGGGATTCCAAGGTTGATTAGAGGAAGGCTGGGTTGGCTTCCTTGACTGATTGCAGCAGTTGGGTTCTGCTGGGCTTTGACTATTGCAGGAGTAGGAGCACATTGATCAATTGGGAATTCTTCTTGAACAATTTCAAAAATGCGGGGCAAATTGAACTTGGCCCACCATTTGACTGAATGATGACGGATGATTATGTTACCATCAATCCCATAATGCCATTTAAATATCCAAGGGATTTTATATTTGGATATAAAAATTAACAATGATGGAAATGATCTCTGATGAGTAGTGAATGGGTAAACAGAGGTAAAATAATTGATTAGTTTAATAAGATTACCAGGGAGGATATCTGAAATGGCGCCGTAATGAGTCCACCATCTCAGAAACCAGGAAGGTAATTCGGATTTGAATTTTTGATCAAAGGAAATGAACCAGGAGTGACTAAAATCTTCATTTTGGTACAAGAAGATTTTGAACCAAGCATCAATATAATCATGGTAATTGTATTGTACGGAGTGACCAGGTAAATCACGAAGCTGATAAGGAAGACCCCATTCAGCTAAGGAAACAATGTTATGAATGTAAATAGAATGATACAGAACCTTGCTAGTATAGGTTCGATCATAAATGGGTTTGATCAAGACTGATTGGTGATAAATCAGGATGTCTTTGTAATAGGTGAGTGTTTTCCCTGGATGTGAGAGGATGAAATGGCATCCAGGGCCAAAATAGGATTTAGCAATGTCATGAATAATTTGGTCTTTGGGGTGACTAGGTTCTTTGTAGAAAAGGTTAGTAGTGTGTGATTTAGTATAATCAGATCGAGATGACCTGACTGGGTTAGCAGGGAATGGAGTAATTGAAACTGATTGGCTAGAAGAAGCAAAGGGATCTGTGGCCAAGGCAGATGAATAATTGGGTCGATAAATGTTACCAAGAACTTGGTAACGATTAACCATATCCAGAGGGTGAGACGAGGTTATTGACTCCAAAGGAGAAGGAACAAGTAATTGATTGGATTTACTAGATGGGACCAAAGCCTTTGATGGAGGCCTTGGGCGAGACATCTGTAGAAAGAAACAAGTTATCAGGAGTAAAGATTAAAAGCCTGATAAAAGATCAAGATAATTTTGATGATGATTCAAGCAATTATAATTGTGAGCAAGTAAATTGCGACGAGCTTGGATTTGATGGTAGTTGATGTATTGGGCTCTTTTGGTAGTTGGCCTGGCTGATTTGAGGCAGTGAATACAATGGGTAAGTTGTTTAATTGAGGTTTGGAAATGGGTAATTCGGGATTTATGGTAAGAAATAAATGGTGTAATAGTAGCAGTCATCCCTTACCCCCCTGTAAAAATTCCCGGGTACGAAAATCAGGCAGGGAATTTTGTCTACCAGGTATGTAATCAATATCAAAATCAAAAATACTTAAACTAGATTGCCAACGAGCAAAAATTTGTTTACTAGCAAGATTTTGAACATCTTTTTATAAAACATATTTAGCAGATTTGCAATCAACACGTAGTAAAAATTTTTGATTTAAAATATCATTGTGAAATTTACTAATACATAAAACAGTAGATAAAATTTCTTTTTTAATAGTACTATAGTTTAATTGTGCTTTATTCCAGACACCAGAATGATAACGAACAATTTGTTCAGATGATTGAGGAGTGACTTTCTGAAGAAGAATGCCACCATAACCAATATCAGAAGCATCAGTTTGAATAATTTTGAAGGAGTTCTCAGTAGGAATACCAAGACAAGGAAGAGTTTGAACATATGACTTGACTTGTTCAACAATAGCAGTATGAACAAAAGACCAAGGAGGAGGATTATCTTTTAACCTATCAAAGAGAGGTTGACAGACTTTCCTAAGGTCATTGTAGAATTCAGCTATGTAATTGAGGGAACCTAAAAACCTTTGTAATTGGGTTTTGTCTAGAATTTCATCAGGAAACTTAGACGCAAATTCAATGGATCGACTAATTGGGATAATAGTATTTTGGTGAATATTATATCCTAAAAACCTAACTTTAGTTTGGAACAATTTAATCTTAGGAGCAGATATTACTAAACCATGACTTTTAATTGTGTAAAAGAATGCAGTTAAATGTTTCCAATGTTCACTGATTGATTTTGAAAAGATTAATATGTCATCAATGTAAACAATAGAGAAATGACTAAATGTGTTAAATATGTCATTCATTATATGTTGAAATTCACTAGGAGCATTTTTTAATCCAAAGGGCATGACATTCCATTCATATTGACCAAAGGGTGTATTGAAAGCAGTTTTATATCTGTCTTTAGGGTGAATTTGAATTTGCCAAAAACCACTTTTTAAATCAAATTTACTAAAAATAATAGCTTGGCTAAGTCGTTTAATCAAATCTTTTTTATTAGGAATAGGATAACGAATCCATTCTAAAACAGCATTTAGTGGTTTGTAATTAATAACTAATCGAGGAGCACCTCGTTCTAATTCAGCATTTTTGTTAATATAAAAAGCAGGACAAGACCAAGGTGATTTGCTGGGACTAATGATTCGATTTTTTAACAATTCATTAATTTCTTTTTTACACATTTCAAGCAGTTCATGATTCATTTGAATAGGTCTAGATTTAGTAGGAATTTGTCGTTCATTAAAATTTTTAATATAAGGCAAAGTAACTACATGCTTCTTCCTATGCCAAAATGCAGTAGGTAAAGTTGAGCAAACAGTTGATTCTAGTTTTAATTTAAAATCATTGATTTGAGAAATAAGAACGGGATCAGTTAATTGTTGGTCAATACGTTTATAATTAATTTCTTCTTTAAGAAAATTTAAATGCCGGGTTAGTCGATTAATAGTATGAGAAATAGAACAATCTTTTAATTGATTTAATTCTAGTATTTCAGGTGGAGATAAAAATTTAAATGTAACAGGTTGGCCTAAAACATGAGTAGTTATGCCTGTACTGGATGTAGTAAATGGATATAGTAAATAGATAAATGGTATACCCAAAATAATTTTATCAGTCATATTTTTAACTAAAACAAATGAAGTTTTAAAACATACTTTATCTTGACAAACATGTACTTTATGTAATTTATATTTAATATGCATTTTACTACCATTAGCAGAAGTTAATTTCTCTTGACATTTTTCATAATATTTGGTAGGAAGTAAACCTTATTGGACACAGTTTAAATCAGCACCAGTATCAATTAAAGCAATTAATTCTAATTCAAAATCTTCAATAATGATTTTAATCTTTGAATACCATTTTTGAATATAAAGTTTATTGATGAGATTTAATCGTTTTTCTTCAAGGTTATGAGATTGAGATTGGTGTGATCTATTATCAAATATAAGTTTATCTGAATTTGTATGATCCGAATCATGTGGAGATTCATTAGGTGATGCATTTGGATTAGGTTGGAAATTATCTAGATTGTGATTAAGTCCTAGAGTAATAATTTCATCTTCTAATTTTTTATCTTTATGCTGTAAATCTTTGATAGTTTGTTTAATTTGGTTAATTTCAGATTGTAAATCTTGAAGTGTGATATTTTTATTTTTAAATCAATCTAAAGTCTTAGATAAGCTAATAATAGGTTTATCAAACTTAGGTTTATTGTCGGAATGAATTAATAAAGATTTTAATTTATCAATATATTTTTGTTTTAAATTAGGATCATCTAACTTACTGATTAATTCGATTAAAGCAGATTCTTCTTGATTTTGTTTTGTGAGAACAGAAATTTGTTTAACAGGTTTGCAACAAACATCATTACATCCTATATTAATATTATTATCAGAATTGTCACTAGGTGAGTGATAATCAAATGAAGTATCAAGATTATTAGAAGAGGAACTATCAGAATTACTAACAAATTGATTTAGTTGAAAGATTTCATATAATTGATTTTTAGAGGTATCATCAATTTGAAGTTGATTGACTTTATCTTTTAATTTTTGTTTTTTCTTTACATTTATTATAATAATGACCTTTTTGACCACAGTTATAACAGGTAATATATTTGTTAGATTTAGATTTTGGATGTGATTTTTTGTAATATTTCTTTTTAGGTTTAGTATAAAATTTATCATTGGATTTGAAAGGTGAATAATTCTTTTTGTATTTATTAGAATGTTTGGATTTATATTTATGCTTAGAATATTTATGTGATTTTCTACGAGAGGTTGCTACAGGAGGTAAACCATATTGTTCACAGAAATTTCCTAATTCATATTTAGCTTTATGTTTATCTTTAGTGGCTTTTTGACTAAGTTTAAGATCAATACACATTTTTAATCCTTCTTTTTGAATAGTGCTAATTATATCACCATAGGTTAAATTGTCATATTCAATGACACCAGTAGGTTAGCTCAGAACATCTCGAATTTTGTGAGCAAATAAACTAGGTAATCCATTAATAAATTTTTCTTTCCAAAATGATTTAGTACAGTCTTCTCTTAACATTACTCTAGAAGTAAATACATCTTTATACCATCGAAAATCACTTCAGGTTGGACAGGTAAGATTACTAAGTTGATCATGTATGCGAGAATAAATATTAGTAGGAGTGCCTATGAAATGTCAAACAATTGTATAGATTAATGTATTAATACCATCACGGTGACAACAGCCAATATTTTCATCAAAGATTAGTAGATCATTTTTGTCAGTTTGATGAGCATGAATAATGGATTCTCTTTGATCGTTAGTAAGATATTTTTCCCACCAAGATTTGAGCATACCAGTAAAACCAGTGGTGATTAAGGAAACGATTTCAAGTTGAGAATATTGGGGATAATTGGAAAGGTAACTATTAGCAACCATAGATAAATGATTTAATTTTTGAAGGATTTGATCTTCACTGAGTCCATCAATATTCCATTCGTATAATTTTTTAGTAGAAACAGAGAATTGATTATTAAGATTAGTTTCTTCAAATTGGAGATCAACAGGAGTAGGTCGAGAATACCAATTTTTGGTAGTTTGAGGATTAACTTTAGGATAATGGATTTTATTAAGATTGGAAGATTGAAATTGTTGTGCTAATTGGTCTAGTTCATTATCAGAGGAATCAGTTCTAGATTGATTAGAAACAGTATCACCTATAGGTTGTTGATTTAAAACAGTAAGACCTTTATCTTTGGAGGGTGAAGCATTATCGGAAGTAGATAGTTTAGTAAATAATTGTTCAATGGCTTTGACTGTGGATTGATCATTAGTAATTAAGCTAGTTCGTTTGGAACGATTACTAGGAAGATTTAGCAAAGGTTGATCGAAAGATTGTTTAGTGGATGAGCATTGGACTGATTCTAAATTGGTTTCTATCTTATCTAATTGTTTACCAATTGTGTTTAAACATTGATTTGTATAATTATTTTGTTCTATGACTTTTTTGATTTCAGAATCATTTCCAGGTAATTTGAAAGGTGAAGCAGGAACTTCAGAACCTTGTTGGTTAATAATTATTTTTTCAAGAGGAGGATGACTAGAACTGACAAAAGTAGTGTCAGAGGTTTTCCATTTAGTTTTGGTAATTGTATTAATCTTTTTGTAATATTTGTCAACGTACTCTAAAAGAGATAATTCAAAACCATATTCAATGATAAAATTATACCATTCGCGAGATATTTTGGACATTTGAGTAGAATTATATTTAGCATAATAAGCATGTCTTTGAATTTTATTTTCCTTGGATTTGAAGTCAATGAGTAATTTATCTAGATTAGGTTTAAAATCTTTTTTGATGGTCATTAATTGGGGATTAACGGGAGGTGGAAATTCTTCAAAATCAGTTTGAGTTGGAGAATTATTAGAAGTAGCTTCTTCGTCAGGTAAATGTGTAGTATAAATAGGTTTACTAATCTGAGAGTTTGTAGTATTATCAATTCCTTTCAATTTATTATGAGAAGTATGACTAGTTGGACCAAGATGTAATTGACTATTTTTTCGAAATAAAGGAATATTAAATATTTCATCTTCAGTTGCAATCTCAGAGGGTACACTAGAGGTACTATGTCTAGAGGATTGACTTCGATTAAATTTAATACGAACTGAACCATCATTGTATTGTTGAATATCTTGGATATCTTGGATAGATGATTGTTGTTGATTATGTTTGTAATTTTCATTAGTGGTTATCCATTGATCAGGGAGATTAATATCTTTCCATTCAATCATTTGAGGGACATTGATGTGTGAATCATTGTTACTACTTTGGATTAACAAAATTTTATCTTTTGGACTTTTGTGTAAAGCTTAAACATTTAAATTCGTTTTCATGCATTTATAATGGACACGATAAATTAACGCAATATTATGAGTTTTTTCTTTCATACCAGTAAATGAACCATCTAATTGAATGTTAAGAGTTAATGCATCTAAAATATGTGGATCACGTAAACTAAGAGTAAAATCAGGAAAACAATTAAAATGTATTGGACCATTATGTAAACCAATTTTCGTCATTCCCATTAAACTATCATTGTAATTAAGAAAACGAGCATCACGTAAACATAACAAAACAGAAGTATTTTTTCCTACCATGGTTAAGGGATTAACACCAACTTGAATTAAACCAATATGAATAAAATTGTTACCATTGTTTAAATGTCTTTTGATTAAATTTTTATCAAGTAATTGACAGGTTTCTCTGGGTTTTTCTAAGGCATAAATTTGTTCAATAGTTTTAACATGCAATGTAATTTTGAAAGTGTTCTGTATAAAAGTAGTTTTATAAATTTCTTTAATTGGTAGTTTTGGTATATTCCATCCGGAATCAATTTTATCATTTTGTATTTCAACATCTTCTTCATTAATTAGTAATCCTGGGTTAGGTATTGAGGGCAAAGTTGTTGACCTAGAACTGACTGATGAGTTACTTCTAAATAATCGATTCATTGTTCAAATTTAATTAATCAGTTTTACAGATATCTTGATACATACCCTATTCTGATCCAGTTTACCACATACCTAGAATACATACATACCGTATTCGGGAGACCCCTAAGTCCAGCACTGCCTAATTCTAAGGACTTACTCAAGGACAGGGACGAAAGTCGGTGACTTAACCTAGGTGGATAAACGCAGACTGATCTTTTGGGTGAGCAAGATGAACTGAAAACTAGATTAATCAAAGAAACAATGGAATTGATTGATGAGAAGAAACAAAGCAGTTAGAAATAGGATACAACATAACTAGGCTTTCATACCATAAACGCGGAAGCAGCAAGCAAAATGAAGAACATGGATTACGAAATCAAATATAATTAAAATTGCATACACAGAATTGGAATTGCACTAATTAACCAAAAATTAAACCATTAAAACATTAAAACTTTGTAATTAAAATACAGAATATAACTTACACAAGCCTAAGCAACTTGTGTCAGAGGTTTACCATAAAAGCGAAAGCAGCAAGCAGAATGAAGAACATGGATTACGAAATCAAATATGATTAAAATTGCATACACAGAATTGGAATTGCACTAATTAACCAAAAATTAAACCATTAAAACATTAAAACTTTGTAATTAAAATACAGAATATAACTTACACAAGCCTAAGCAACTTGTGTCAGAGGTTTACCATAAACGCGGAAGCAGCAAGCAGAATGAAGAACATGGAAGCAGCAAGCAGAATGAAGAACATGGACTACGAAATCAAACATGATTAAAATTGCATACACAGAATTGGAATTGCACTAATTAACCAAAAATTAAACCATTAAAACATTAAAACTTTGTAATTAAAATACAGAATATAACTTACAATTACAATTGTAGCAACTGCAAGGATCTTAATTGGGTTAAACATCAAAAAGCAAAAAAAAAAAAAAGTGCCTCTTTTGTGACTATATTCTACAGAAAAAATTAAATAAATAACCAGTGAGCAAAAAAAACAAAGTTAATGCTCAAGGGAGAAACTCAATCACTAAAACAGAATCTCAATTTCACTTTTAATGAAAGCAAGCTTCATTCTCTGTAGTGAAATGTTAGATGCCTTAAGGAGAAAAGTATTTACACCTTTATATTTATTTTTTTCACTATTTTAAAATATTTAATTTATTTACTAAATATTAAATTTTAAAATTCAAAATGCTTATACTTCGACCCCTTAAGGCTTATGCCTTGCCTCATAAGGGGTAAAATGTATCGAGTTACATATTTGCCTTTTAAAAGTTTGTTTCTCAAAGTATTCTTTTGAAAAGAAAAAGCCTTCAAAAGCTCTACGATCACTCAATTTCATCAATGACCCCAATGGTATCGAAATTTTGAAGTCCTGTAATGGCTTCAGTGGCTGATTAACCCTAAGGTGTCACGACCTACCCCGGTGCTGAGGTTGGATTTGCAACTAGTTAAATTCTAAAATTCCTAAGATTAGTTCGAAGTAACTAAATTAAATAATGCAGCAGTGTAACGCCCTCAAAATAACGACATTAGATCCATCAATATAAGCATGCATTGATATACAAAAGACCAACATTCATCTATTCATCATAGTTTCATTACAAAAAGGTATTACATGTTAACAACAAAAGCAAATGCCCTAAGGGCTTACAGCTTTCCAAGTTAACACTTGGTTAAAAAAAAAAAGAGTGCTAACTCAATTACACATTAAGCCCTTGGCTTGAATATACATGTAATACATCAAAAGAACATAGACACAAAAAGTCTGTCCGCCTCTAGCCTCCCAAGCTATGTCCTTGGAGGTGGCATGCTACCTGTACCTGAAAAATGATGTTCCCATATAGGCTGAGCCACAGCCCAGTAGAAATATACTAAACCAACTATGAACAATGACTAAAAGATTAGCAGCTGATAGATGGTCAACACTGATACATCCACATATATCACATTTCAATCACATGACTTACAAGTCTATGTTACTTCTCATTTTTCATTTTCGATAAATAAGCATACTAGCTATGTCATCACATTAACCGATAAGCATATGAGCTATATCAACACCTCAGCAGATAAGTATAAGAACTATATCACACAACCGAAGATAAGCGTAAGAGCTATATCTACTCTTCTCTAGACAAGCATATGAGCTATATCTATACTTCTCAAAGATAAGCATATGAGCTGTATCTTCACTTCTCTAGACAAGCATATGAGCTGTATCTACGGAGTTCATCCCCCATCTCCTCCCAACACTATCCGGTTTAGAGGTACATCCCCCATCTTCCCCTAAACCGCGGAGTACATCCCCCATCTCCTCCTCTACACAACACACAATGCATATAAACAATTATTAGACACATCAATCAATACATAAATTTAATGTATTCCTTCAACTGTCACATTCAATGACACATTTCAATGATCAGTTCTAGTTTGCCTAATCATCATGCATTGTCTACAACAATCACGACTATCCTCCACCGATAGCCCAAAACAGTTATTTCTATACAGAATATAAATGCAACAACTGGATATATAATCAACATTTCAATTCGGTGAGTAATAAGTAATTCAACTACAGCCCTTATTCCCATATACTCCCAATCTCAACATTTCCACTTCATTTTCCTTATTTCTCACAATTAATTATACCAATTAATTAATCAATGTAATTAGGGCATTTTCCATAATTAACATTTCAACCCTTAAGGTTCCATTTGCATCAACATTCCACCATTTATTCCATTTCTCTATACCAAACATGCATCTAGGTTTATTATAACAAAACCCCAACTTTTGTAAAATTTACACAAAAGCCCCAAACTTCCTCAAAATTACCCAACAACACCCAACATATCAAAATGCTAAAATTCAAAGGCAAAATCCATAAAGAGGAATAGGATATCCCTACCTCAAAAGATGAGCTCCAACGGAGATGAAGACCAAAATCAAAATGCTCCAAATCCCGAAATTTTCAGATTAAAATGTAGCCCTCGACGATCAACACAACTTTTGTAAAGGCCAAAAGTGAGTAAACAACTCCTACTAGATCAAATCTAAAAGAGAAGTTAAGATTTTAGAGAGAGAGGCTCTCAAATTTGTGTTTGGGAAAGTAAGAGAGAGAAAGAACAAGAAAAAGTGATTTAAAAAGCTAAAACTCGGAACTTAAACCCAGTCGCCCCGCTCGAGCGTCCAAACCCCCACTCGAGCGGCACTCACAGACTCCCGCTCGAGCGGCCAATCCCCCGCTCGAGCGTCGGATGCACACTCCCAGCACTTTTGCAGACAGGTCTCCCGCTCGAGCGCCCAACTCCCCGCTCGAACGTCACTCACAACCTCCCGCTCGAGCGGCCAATCCCCCGCTCGAGCGCCCAACACTACACAGGAAATACTGGATGGGTGTATTCCCCGCTCGAGCGCCAAAACCCCCGCTCGAGCGGACAAGCAACAACAAGGTCCCCGCTCGAGCGTCGAAAGCTCCGCTCGAGCGGACAGGCCAAAATCTGGGCAACTAGTTTTGGTTCCTAAGCTCAACCAACCAGCAACAAACCTGCCCAACACATCCTATAACTCAAACACAAAGCAGGAAATGATGTAAATAAGATAATAATCAACTACTAACATCCACGGACACAAATCCGGATCACTGTACAACAAGGGTAAACCCGGGATCGCTATAAGCAGAATGAAATAACAGATGTAGATAAATATCTGAAGCATACATGGGAATTATTACTTATGTAACATAAGTCAGATAATAATTACAAATAAATACGAAAATAAGAAAAGAAAAGAAAAGAAAAGAAACATGATGTTCATATCAAATATGGGTCCTGATCAATGGGGTAAAACCATTCTTCCTTAAGTTTCTTCACCTGTAAGGGTTTTAACAGCTATAAGCACATAGCAGAATGAGGAATATTATACTAAGACCATAAAGGTATACAAATCACCATGGATAATTATTTAGGCTAAATAATGAATAGTTTGGTTCAAAAAAATTATTTTAAATAACAAACATATAATACAAAAATCGTACATGCAAAACAATCATAACCACAGTACATAATAGAACAGAGGGTCAATGGATTCATGACAGACAGTGTCACGCCTCAATTTTTAACTACTTGGAAACATTACCAAAAATCTTAAATTTAGGTCATTTTTTTTTCTTCAAATATTTATTACCCTTGAGTAATAGAAACATAATAATACATGTTTTCTCTCTCAATGAATACAACAATAACAATGATACATGCCAAGCTTCTGTTACAGAGCTACAAATAAATAATTACAAATATCAATATAAAATATTTATTTCTTTCAGATCCACAACAAAATTACACAAAAGAGACTCACGGACTTCTTAACTCTTTAACTATTGGATCCAAATTCTCTTATTGAAATAAAAATAAAACAACGAGGGATGAACACAATTGCCTAATAGGAATCTCATAGTTCTAAAGCAATAACTATCACATAGATACAAATGATCATGCATGCAGGGTGATACCATATAGTAGGGTGACATTTTGTAAGCTCAAAATATTATTCGTAGAGTATCTTTTTCTCAAAATTTCTTTGAACATTTAAGGAAAACTTTCAGGCATAAAAATTATCCCTCACTATCAGAAAAACCATAAATCATTTTCGAAAATGAATATGTTTAAGGAACACCATCATTTTAAATTTATTAACCAATTCCAAAATATTCCTCATTTAATTTTCATTTTAATATTCCTCTTTTAATTTTCATTTTTCTTTTTTACTAATTCCCATTATTATAACTCCAAGAAATCCAAATCTCCTTTATATTCAATAACAACTAGCCTATCTCCCGTGCTATGCACGGAATAATTATAAATATTTATATTTATTTTAGAATTTTTTAATATGTAAATTATGTTTTTTAAGATTTTTTATAAAAATAATTTAACAATTTTATCACTAACCATAGTGTATGGGAGAAATTGAAAAGGGTACTGCAGTAACTATGCACGAGTTGTGTCTATAATTATTTGTATGAGAGGATTTTAAATGCTGAACAGGGATTTTGACCAAATCAATAAATGCAGGCATGTGGAACGACATGTGGATTGGAAAAAGTTAATAAATGCTGATCAGGGAATTTTGACCAAATCAATAAATGCTGAGGGTTTTTTTTTTAAATAAAAAATTTAGAAAATTAAAATTGGGATATTGAAGCTCCCACAAGGCTTCGGGGTTAGAAACCCCTTTTTCCTTAATATATATACTAGCATATCACTCGTGCTATGCACGGATTGTGTTTACAATTATTTATATATGTGAATTGCGATTTTTAAATGTCTTCTTTTTTTCTTTTTTTTTAAATGCCTTCTTTTTTTTCTTTTTTATATTATATTAAAGTTTAATATTTTGATAATAATCATTTGTGTTAGGCTTTTCAAAGAATTAAATGTCTTTTTTTTAATTATATTATATTAAAGTTTAATATTTTGATAACAATCATATGTGTTGGACTTTTCAAAAAAATTATTTTTATGCTTATTCTTAATGCATTAAAGTGTTATTATGAGGGATAATAATCATATGTGTTGAAACTTTTCAAGGAATTCATGTGTTGGATTTTAAAGAATTTTTTTTATACTTGTTCTTATTGCATTAAAGTGTTATTATGAGGGTAAGACTTGGGGGTTGGGAGAAGTTAATAAATGCTAAGTTTTTTTTTTTTTTTAAATCAAGAAATCAGGAAATTTAGATTGGGAGATTGGAGCTCCCACAAAACTTGGGGTTAAAAACCCCATTTTGCTTAATATATAGTATAGATACTAGCATATCACCCGTGCTATGCACGGATTGTGTTTACAATTATTTATATATGTGAATTGCGATTTTTAAATGTCTTCTTTTTTTCTTTTTTTTTAAATGCCTTCTTTTTTTCCTTTTTTATATTATATTAAAGTTTAATATTTTGATAATAATCATTTGTGTTAGGCTTTTCAAAGAATTAAATGTCTTTTTTTTAATTATATTATATTAAAGTTTAATATTTTGATAACAATCATATGTGTTGGACTTTTCAAGAAATTATTTTTATGCTTGTTCTTAATGCATTAAAGTGTTATTATGAGGGATAATAATCATATGTGTTGAAACTTTTCAAGGAATTCATGTGTTGGATTTTAAAGAATTTTTTTTATGTTTGTTCTTATTGCATTAAAGTGTTATTATGAGGGTAAGACTTGGGGGTTGGGAGAAGTTAATAAATGCTAAGTTTTTTTTTTTTTTAAATCAAAAAATCAAGAAATTTAGATTGGGAGATTGGAGCTCCCACAAAGCTTGGGGTTAAAAACCCCCTTTTGCTTAATATATAGTATAGATTCTCCTACACTCAACTCCTATTTGTCTAACAACTGCATCACATCCACATTTGCATTATCAATTATAATTCAACATAACACAAGAATAATAAACCCACTTAATTCAATTTCCCAATTAATTACGAAACAAAACTCTTAATCTCTCCTTATAGTTACATACAACCCGGTGAGTTCATTATCACCAATCCCATATCTAGTTACTATTTCCTTATCCGTTCTTTTCAAATAATTTCTGTATGCATTCCCCTTCCATACCAAATTACACATCAAATTGTAATTTCATAAGTTCATCACAAGTCACACATATCATCACCGATTCAACGCATTTCACAACACATTCCACCTTTTGCCGACTTGATACGGCGGGATAGTGGGCATCCAACTCATAACACCCTCCACCTTTTGCCGA
Organism: Camellia granthamiana; assembly: GCA_036172215.1. NCBI lineage: Eukaryota > Viridiplantae > Streptophyta > Magnoliopsida > Ericales > Theaceae > Camellia > Camellia granthamiana. The sequence continues at coordinate 21,537,608 of CM069916.1, read as the reverse complement.
CTATTATACGGCAAGAAGCAAACTCCTAAAAACCATTTTCTCAAAAACCATTTTTCCAAAAATCATATTTTTCCACATTTACCGACTATCATATGGCAGGACGTGGACACCCAAAAACCATTTTCAACTTTGAAACCATTCCCCACATTTGCCGACTATTATATAGCAGGACGTGGGCACCCAAAAGCATTTTTAAAATCATCTGTTTTTCCACTTTTGCCGATTACAATACGGCAGGACTTTGTGGACACTCAAAAACCATTTTTCCACTTTTATCGACTACAATATGGCAGGACCAGTGGACACCCAAAAATATTTTTTTCACATTCGTCCAGCAATAAGCCTGGACAGGGCATTTGGGCACATTGAATTTAAAACCACCCCCACATTTACTGACTATCATACGGAAGGACATGGGCACCCAAAAACCATTTTTCACTCCCCGCGTAAGTACCAACCACAACACAACCTAACACAACTCAACTCAACTCAACTCAATCCAACTCAACTCAACTCAACACAACTCAATGCAATTCAACATAACACAACAAAATTCAATACAACCCAATTCAACACCATTCAATACAATCCGGTATAATTCAATACAAACTCTTAAATCTCCACATCATCATTTCATCACAACACTCATATCATCCATGCCATTAATAATTTCTTCCCCCAAGTTTGGTTTTATATTATAACATAATTTAAAATATCAACATTAAAATTTCAATCGCAACTTTTACATAAATTTTTCAAACTCTTTAAAATTTCAATTAAACTTCTATATCTGTAATTTAACACCTCAATTTCATAATACTACTTTCAATTTAAGCAAAACCATCATCTATCTTCATGAACCAAACTAGGGTTTTTAAGAGAAATTAAAACTTTTCACAAAACACTTTTTATTCCAACTCTTCTATTGCTTATACACCCAAATTCATAACCCAAAATCATAATCCAACAAGTAAACCCCAACTCTTCAAACCCTAAACCCCCAATCTCATGATTTTTCACAATATGCTTAAAAATGTAAATTTTGTATTTGCATAAGGAAAATGCCACAAATCTATTTATAAATAAGAGTATTGAAGGAGAACTAGAAACCTCTACCTCAAGGATCAAGCAAGGAAGCAAGGCTTTGATGAGATTTCTTCATAAAACCCAAAATCCAATCGGTAGGAAAATGAGATCTTCATGTATTCTTCACTTTTTGGCAAGAGATCTTGGCCAAACCTTTAGGGAATGGAAGAAATTTGGGTAAAAAATCCAAGGTTTTTTAAACTTAGGATAAGGGAAAGGAAGAGAGAAAAGAAAAGTGGAGAGAATGATCTAAAAAGACACTTTTTAAGTTGCTGAATTCGCGTAGTCCGCTCGAGCGCTACTTCTTGCGCTCGAGTGCATTTGCTTCCAACACAGATACTAAAACTTCAAATGGGTATAACTCTCTCATTTGGACTCTGTTTTAGGTCATCCTTGTGTCCAAATCGAAGCCCCAGAAACACGATTTCCAATGGTTCTAGCATCACACCCAAATTCAAAGTGTGGAAAAACAAAAAAGTAAAAGAGTGATGGTTGTTCATAAAAAATTTATTCGAATCAAAGTTTTTGGTCCAATCTTACTTTTCCATCATGTTACCATTTGGATCAATGTCTCAAAATAAAACAAGAAGGCTCCAAACACAATAATAAAGATGGCAACAGCAATCCCACTAGTACCAAAAATTCAGACTCAACTAGACAGACCGCTCGAGCATCCAATCTTGCGCTCTTGCGAACGAACCAACAAAGCCGACCTCGCTCGAGCGACCACTCCTACACTCAAGCAGAAATTCAAAACTCTCAAAATCTCGGACATACTGCAAAAGTACTGGGAGCCTCACAAGACTGCTCGAGTGGAGGGAAAAATTCTGGAGTGTTACAATCTACCCACCTTAAGAAATTTCGTCCCTGAAATTTAGAGAAACTGAAACAATAGACAACCTGACACAAATGGAGCATAACTCTTAACTTAACACTCTTGGAATGTATTCCCAAATTTAAAATAAGAGGCGAAACAAAAGCTACTTAGACCCAATGGCAAGACATCAACCCCAACCAACAGCTAGGCTCCACTCGAGATAGATTCTCAAATTTCAGTTCAATACCTCAATGCCCCAAAGACACCTAAACAAGAAGAATCACAAGGGAAAGATCACAAATACCTTTTGATCAACACATACGTCGGAATCCAATGGGTAAGAAGCGATGTCAACCACTTATAATCCCAAGGTCCATAATAACTCCCCAACCAACAACAACACGGACTATGACTATCGAATGGCCAAAACTCAATTTCATAGGAAAAGGAAACCACTATTAAATCAAACACCAGGTCAACACAAGCAAAAACAAATGACGTATCACAATGTACGGTCCAACACCACAATTGTCAATTGCATCTCAATTAGCAGCATTATCAATTCTTTATTCAATGTAGCATTTAAAAGTAGAACAGTGAAAATCATTCATGAACATATTCAGATTAAGTTTTTAACATTTAGTTTAACCATGCCTTCCCAGGCCACACACACAAGAAAAAGAAATTTTCATTTTCCACATCAATCTCAACATTCTCCTGGTGAATTCTAACCATCACCCAATACTTTCCGTCACCCACCTAGTGACATCACAGCACCTTTACCATACACATTTATAATAACAACAAACAGAAACAATCTGATACATCCAAGGAATAATAAAACACATACAACTTCCCAAAAATTGGGAGTTCTTATTCATTACAAACATCAGCACAAATAATCATTAATACACATTAACATAAGTGCACTCACAATATTTTATATTCAAACACTTTAATTCCACTAAGTTAATTTCACAAATTCACGTCAACAACATACATGCACAAGCAAACTCCATGTCCGCTAGTACCACCTAAAGTACTACTTGATCGTACCGCTATTTACCTGAGCCAAAGCAACTCGCAAAATGACTAAATGTCAATTAACTTCGAGTAGCATTCATTGAAACCACTAGTTCAATTTCAATTAACAATTTCAATTTCTCATTGAAACCATCTGTTCCAAACCAAACCAAAATAGATCCAACACTCACTAAACCTTTTTCAAAATTTTCTCAAACTTGCCACCTTACTCATTGTCAAACCAGTCCAAAGGGACTATTTGTCATCCAATCCTTAATACCAAACGATCAGTTAACTACTCCATAAAACTTAAATTTTGGCACTCAAACATCCATACTACACCTGTTACTTGAAAACACAACCCATGCTTCCTCCCTAAAACCAATTCTAACATCTCTTCATACTCATGAGCCCTATACTCCAATACCTCAACTTCTTTACATACACAACTACTAGCTTACGACCAACATTATACCAGTCCTACTCTCATCATTATGAAACACACTTCTTACACTCCCTTTTTCCAAACCTTTCATAACATTCTGTGTAACTCAAACTAACCTCATACCTTTCTAAGATCTCACCTCATCTCAAGTATACTCCTTGTAAACCATACAACTTTCACATTCCATGTTCCACAAACACTTTCATTCAATTTAAAGCTCATAAGTCAATACACATTTCCACCAATGCCCAGCGTCTCCCTCATTGCAATTTAAGACCTCCCTTACAACTCTTATTATCTCAATAACGACATCAAATGTCAATAGACCGAACTCTAACCCTCTCCTGAGACACTTACTCTTGCTACCACAACACGAAACTAACCTAACGTATAATCACACAACACATAAACAATTTTAAGCAACAAGCCACGCAATCGAGTCAAGTCTACAAAGATGACCACTTGTCCTAGAACTTCCAAGGAACTCCCACTGGAAACCATGTTGATCAGACACGTTTCCAATGAGATCTCAAAGCAAGTTAGTCGGCTACAAGCATTATCCACGAAGCTCAACCCATGCTCACACAATGCAACACATAATGTCCTACACCTCCTACTTCTACATACAAACATCCTCACCAAGCGAAGCCAACCTATTGTGGTAAAAACCACTTCCCATGAGCTCCAGGTTTTCAAACCTGGTTAGCTCTGATATCAAGTTGTCACGCCCCAATTTTTAACCACTCAAAAACATTACCAAAAACCTTTAATTTATGTCATTTTTTTTTTCAAATATCTATTACCCTTGAGTAATAGAAACATAATAATACATGTTCTCACTCTCAATGAATACAACGATAACAATGATACATGCCAAGCTTCCGTTATGGAGCAACAAATAAATAATTACAAATATCAATATTCAATATTTATTTCCTTCATATCCACAATGAAATTACACAAAAGAGACTCATGGACTTATTAACTCTTCAACTATTGGATCAAAATTCTCTTCCTGAAAAAAAATAAAACAACGAGGGATGAGCACAATTGCCCAGTAGGAATCTCAAAGTTCTAAAGCAATAACTATCTCATAAATAGAAATGATCATGTATGCATGACGATACCATATAGTAAGGTGACATTTTGTAAGCTCAAAATATTATTCGTAGAGTATCTTTTTCCCAAAATTTCTTTAAACATTTAAGGAAAACTTTCAGCTATAAAAATTATCCCTCATTATCAGAAAAACCAAAAATCATTTTCAAAAACAAATATGTTTAAGGAACAACATCATTTTAAATTTATTAACCAATTCCAAAATATTCCTCATTTAATTTCCATTTTAATATTCCTCTTTTAATTTCCATTTTTCCTTTTTACTAATTCCCATTATTATAACTCCAAGAAATCCAAATCTCTTTTATATTCAATAATAATTCTCCTACACTCAACTCCTATTTGTCTAACAACTACATCATATCCACATTTGCATTATCAATTATAATTCAACATAACACAAGAATAATAAACCCACTTAATTCAATTTCTCAATTAATTACAAAACATAACTCTTAATCTCTCTTTATAGTTACATACAACCTGGTGAGTTCATTATCACCAGTCCCATATCTAGTTACTATTCCTTATCCATTCTTTTCAAATAATTTCTATATGCATTCCCTTTCCATACCAAATTACACATCAAATTGCAATTTCATAAGTTCATCACAAGTCACACATATCATCACCGATTCAACGCATTTTACTACACATTCCACCTTTTTTTGACTTGATACGGCAGGATAGTGGGCACCCAATTCATAACACCCTCCACCTTTTGCCAACTATTAAACAGCGGGAAGTAAACTCCCAAAAATCAGTTTCTCAAAAATAATATTTTCCCAAAAACCATGTTTTTCCACATTTACCGACTATCATACGGCAAGATATGGACACCCAAAAACCATTTTCAACTTTAAAACCATTCCCCACATTTGCCGACTATTATACAGTAGGATGTGAGCACCCAAAAAGATTTTTAAAATCGTTTATTTTTTCACTTTTGCCGACTACAATACGGCAAGATTTTGTGGACACCCAAAAACCATTTTTCCACTTTTGCCGACTACAATACGACAAGACCAGTGGACACCCAAAAACATTTTTTCCACATTTGTCCAGCGATAAGCCTAGGTAGGGCATTTGGCACCTTGAATTTAAAACTACCCCCACATTTACCGACTATCATACGGAAGGATATGGGCACCGAAAAACCATTTTTGACTCCCCACGCGGGTACCAATCACAACACAACCCAACACAACTCAACCCAACATAACTCAACTTAACTTAACCTAATTCAACTCAACTCTACCCAACTCAACACAACCTAACACAACTCAATGCAATTCAATATAACATAACAAAATTCAACACAATGTAATTCAACACCATTCAATATAATCCAGCATAATTTAATACAAACTCTTAAACCTTCACATCATTATTTCATCACAACGCTCATATCATCCATACCATTAGTAATTTCTTCCCCCAAGTTTGGTTTCATATTATAACATAATTTAAAATATCAACATTAAAAGTTCAATCGCAACTTTTACATAAAATTTTAAACTCTTTAAAATTTCAATTAAACTTGTATATGTGTAATTTAACACCTCAATTTCCTAATACTACTTTCAATTTATGCAAAACCATCATCTATCTTCATGAACTAAACTAGGGTTTCTAAGAAAAATTAAAGCTTTTCACAAAACACTTTTTATTCCAACTCTTCTATTGCATATAGACCCAAATTCATAACCCAACAAGTAAACCCCAACTCTTCAAACCCTAAACCTCCAATCTCATGATTTTTCACAATATGCTTAAAAATGTAAATTTTGTATTTGTGTAAGGAAAATACCACAAATCTATCTATAAATGAGAGTGTTAAAGGAGAACTAAAAACCTCTACCTTAAGGATCAAGCAAGAAAGCAAGGCTTTGATGAGATTCCTTCATAAAACAAAAAATCCAATCGGTAGGTGTAAACACCCCATTTTTGACCACCCTTAAGACTTGGGAACCTCAGGTTGATCACTCGATAATGAAAAGATACGTTGTATAATCGCTCAATTTCTTCAGTAGGAAGCGCTAATCCCAAACCTTACACCTCATTTTTGACCAAAACTATTTTAGACCTCAAAACCCTCTTTTTCAAAATATTTTTTTCAAATGCTTCTACGATGTTCCAAGGCTCGTATTTCGTTTAAAATATTACACTTTTCGGTAAACCGAGTAAGGACAAAGTGAAAATAAATGGAAGAGAGGTGAACTCATTGAAAATCTTTAAAAACCTCTTATTTATAGGTTTGGAGTTGAAGGAAATAGGAGGGGAGGGAACAAAACTAGTTGGGGGAAAAGGTTGGGTATCAAACCGTTAAGACAGAAATGAGCAGCCTTCACTAAAATAGGCATATCGCTTTGTACATTTATAATTTAGATATAAGGCCACCACCATTGTAAAGTAGACTTCCGGAGCTTCAATTTAGACTCAAGAATCACCTAAAACCAAGTCCGGATAAAGGAGATATGCCCATTTGACATTGGACTTAAAAGTAGATTTTTGTGGCCAGCCGACCACTTTTTATGGAAGGTCATACAAGCACTTGGCCGGCCGACCAAGTGCCCTAACAAGCATATGTTTACAGCCAAGTGTCCCCACTAGTGGCCGGTTGGCCAGAAGAAGTGGACAGCTGGCCAGTTGTGCCAGCAAAATATCTATTTTGCTGCCAGTTATGCCAGCTATCCCCACAGGTGCATGCACTACACCAGCTGTCTCTATACTGATATTTCCAACTGAGGCACATGTTTTCTATATATAGATGACCACCCCTCTTGAAATTAGGTTAGAAAAAATTCCAAAAGCTCAAATACTTGCATAGCACACACTCTCTCTCTATCTTGCAACCTACACACTCTCTCTACACTTCCTAAACCAAAAATTTGGCTCTTCTTGTTAAGGTTCTTGAGCTCAAATCTCAAGTCTTGAGAGTGAGAACTTGTTGGTTCGTGAACAAATGAGTGACCTCTCTTCAAGAGGTATAACTTCTAGCATATTTACACTACTTCTTTCCTATCTTTATTTACTGTTTTTGGGCTATTTTTCAACTGTTTTTATAGACTGAAGCTTGTGGTTTAAGGCTATTAAAGGTAGAGGGGTTAATCACCCTTCTTTGTACCTTGTCTCCTAAGCCTTTCCCCTTGTGTTTCCCATCTCCTCCTCAACTTTTTACCACTGAATTTTAGAGGTTTTCAAAGGCTAAAAATGTTGTTTTGAAGTCCCAAAAATGGAGAGGTTAGCCACCCCTCCTTATGCTTGTTTACTAGCTCAATTTCTCCATTATTGTAGCTTACTTTTTCAAGCCTTTTCATGTGAATTCTCACACTATTTTAGACTATTTTAGGACTTTTTTTATGTGTTAGTTTCATTTATGTTTCGTATGGCATGCTTGTAGTGTAATGATCCTTATAGGTTTGGTGTTTTAGGCATTAGACACCAACTTATTAGAGTTTATAGCATTTATTTAGTACTATCCATACTTGTGTTCACCTCTAATCACCTCTGCAACCTCTCTCTTTCTTGGATTTTCTTTGCTTTGAGAGTTGTTTCAAATGGTCATTGTTTAAGCTTGAGGTAGAGATCCTTGTGCTTAATGGTTTAATCTCTTTGGAGATTCATTACCAAAGGCATGACATCTCTCTTATGCACAAAACAACCCTTTGTTTGACACTTCTCTCCATTAGTGGACTTAATCTTCATAATTGGACTAAAACAACTAATGAATGGGAAAGTAATTAAAAGAGGTACTAAAATCGGACTAAAAGGTAACAAGATTAAAAAAAAAAAAAAAAAAAATCAAGTTTGGGTTTCAATCGGACGTTAATTGAACCCTTTAAGTCTTAAAACATTTCATACTCTTAGTGATGAAAATGGTTCAAGAATCAATGTCAATCGCTTCCCTTGATCAATTCCATAATAGAGAAGAGGTTCATGAGTCTTCTTTTGTCATTCATCGAAATTGTATCCCTCGATTCATAGACCATCATGCAATGAATTTGCATCGATTGATGGCTTGCGAATTGAGCCTACCCCTCCTTTGATCTGTTTGATGATAAGGAGAGGCAGGGTGGACAAACATCCCATGAAAATGCTCTGTTTGTGCTCTATTTCATATCTGTTGCAATAGGGCAGTACCAAACATTGGCCGGCCACTTTACTGTACGGCCGACCACTTCTTCTGGCCGGCTGGCCACCTTTTTTTAGCCAAGCAGTGTTATTTTTCCTGCAGAACAGAGCAGAGGCTGAGGTGAAAATCAATGCAATTTTCTGACTACGCAATAGAAGTACTCTGGTAGCCAAACAGGGGCATTTTCAAATGGAAATCCACATTCATGCATGAACAATTCTTCATTCCTTGTGGCTCGTTAATTTATGTTAATATTAGTATGTTGTAATTAATTAAGTGTAAATTATTTCGAACTTGTAATAGCTTAGTTAATTAATTTCGTATTGTAACTAATTAGTTAGTTTTTGTATTAATTAGTTAGAATAGCTTAGTTAATTAGTTTTGTGTTGTAATTAAGTAGTTAGCTCAAGTCTAACTTGTAAATAATTAGCTAGAGTAGTTGATTCATTTATTTTGGGTATTGTAATAATTAGGTAATTCGTAGTAATTAGTATTAGGACATTCATTCGGACCCTCTTGTATGAGGGCAAAATTGTAGTAATGTGTATGTCTTTCAACCCCCATTTCTTTCTCTCTTTTATTTACTTGCTTATGATGGATAGCATAGAGCATCATGTTTTAATTAGCATTTTCCATGACTTGCACCCATTTGTCTTGCATGCATAAGGGTTCGGTTCATCATTCTAATCACATTGTCATTTCACCTATTCGAATACATGCTTTGTCGCATCTCTAATTTTATTAAATTTTGTAAATTGTAAATGATAACATATTAAAAAATAATTTTCATTTTAAAAAAGCATAAAAAAATTATAATATTTACACAATTTAAAAAAAAATTAAGGAGAAATTACCGGTAAATCCCAAATTAGGGAATGATGATCCATTTAATCCTGTGTTTTTTTTCTTATGAACCATTTGGCCCTATTTAATTGATAAAAAATATTTTCCTTTGATTTAGCATGGGCGGAGTTTACACATTTATCCTTGTTATAATTTTGGTAGATTCTTTTTTGCTCATTTGTGTGTAATGATTGAGATAATAACGTTTTATATTTCCATTTTTATGTGTTTGATTTTTGTAGAGTGATATACTTATTTACATTCCATATCATTATCAACATCCATACACTCCAAAAACAGGGGAATGGATTATACATTACAGCACAACAAATTAAAAAAATGATATTGCCACTACACTTCATTAACATCAATATGGTTAATATTACATTTTTTATTACTATCACCACCAACATCCATACACTCAAGGTGGTACATTATAACACAACAACAAACCCAACACAACAAATGGTATTAACATTACACTGTTGTCAATCACATAGGAACTCCAAACTGCAAAGGCACACTAACACACCAACTGAAAGTAACAGAACTAACTCCACAAGAAAAAACACTACAAGACTATATCTCTATTGAAATACGAAACTCACCATACCATTAACACACAACATTATGGGCTAGTATGTAACTTTAGGATGTAATCGCAACATATAAGCTAACATTCATCAAACAATCCGATTCTTTCATAAAAATAAAGAAAACAACATCAGTAATCACATAGCTAACACCATGGGCTACCAACACAATCACCGACGACGACGAAGGTATTATGTAAACTCGCCGGCTACACGTCGTCAACGACTACACAAATGTCAAACACCAATGGAAACGCTACGAATGTTTCTAAAATTCCTCTAATCGGAGAAGACGAACTGACGGTCTCGTCGGTACAAGTTACACAATTGATGTTGAATTGGGAAACAAATGGTGTGTCGACGGAATGTGGATCGCATCAATTGGGATTCAAGCCGAATGAGTGAAATTCACTTAAAACCATTTTCAGCAATCTTCCAACAACATTTAGGGTTTCATTACACTGACATGGAAATGTTAGTAACATGGGGATGTTGAATGTCAAAGTTTATGGAATGTTAGTAATATGGGAATGTTGAATTCTAACGTTTTCTTAAACTGATTAAAAGATTCTGTTAAAAATGATGAAAAACTAAAAAAAACCTATAGTGTGCTCCACGTCCATAAATGTAATTTGACCATTACCCAAACCCCACATTATTGGAAAATTTTATTTTCACACACCTAATTAGTTCAGGACACATTTTTTCTCAATACACACCTATTAATTTATTTATTGATTAATTTTTTCAATCCACACACTAAAAGTAACAATTATATCCTTCACTCAAATATTATTATACACACACCACTTACCTCTTATTTTCACACACTTTTGATTTACCGAGCTTCTACATTTTTGAGTCACTCACGTGAAAACTTTTTGACCAAAGTCTGAAGTGGAAAAGTAAATGAACTTTTCCTCCATTGAAGACATCCATGAAAGACCTCCATTGAAAAAACCTCCGAAGTAGTAATTGATTTGCCCTCCTTGGACACTGGCAGCTAATCCATGCTTTACATTAAACAACCATATAGCACCTCAACCATTTCTCCTTTCCTTCGAAATAAACAGTAGCAAAATCAATTGTGGTAAAAAGACAACACATGAAGCAATAAAGTAATTCGTAAGACGAAATGAAAGAAATTATATCAAACAAGTTCAGAAGGCAACACAGTTGAAATCATGCTAGTATGCTACATTAACACAATCACGTATTTAGCAAAATAGAGAAAACGGGATGTCGAGAATGCAGAGATTGAAAAACTAGGGTTTAACATGTAAGATGACAACAATGAAAAAATTAGGGTTTAATTTTTTTAACTCAAAATGCGTATGCTGAGATTTTTTTTTATTCTTAAAAGATGTATACAGAGAATTTTTTTATATAATATTATAGGTATTGTTGGATGTCTGTTATAATCATTTTTATTTAGGATCTAATTGTTATTAAATTTATATTTCATTAAGTGTGTGTCCTGAGCTAATTAAGTGTGTGAAAATAAAATTTCCCCACATTATCCTATCCTGTGAGGACAAAAAATGACATCATCCTTGATGTAAGACTTTTCGATTTAAAGAAAAGATGCAAAATTAATTGGTGCATAAGTTCACAACTTAAAATTTATTAGTGTTTCAACTCAAAAATTAAAAAGAAAAGATTTTCACTTATTTTGAAAGGAAAACTCTGTGTTTCTTACGCATCACGGAATAATTTAACATATATTAACCAAATTATGTTGGCCATATATATTTTTTAATTATAATTTTTAAAAAAGATCCAAAATTTTAAAATTCATTTTTATTTACGTGTTAATCTTTTAATTTGTCATAAATTCAATAAATTAGGTCTAACTCACTTGTCATACCATTGTAATTGTTGGACAATCTTCACTGTAATTAATTAATTCAGTTTGTGTACTTAACAACAAACAGAATATAAAAGAAATAAAGGAAATGAGAGAATTTGTTTGATTACAAAAATCAAATTCGAAATAAAAATATATAAATAAAAACTGATTTTATTTTGTTACAAAAATAAAATTAAAATCTGATTTAAATAAATAATAATAACACCGAAAATAAATTAAATAACTTACTTGATTAATTTCTTCGAATTATAATCTGATCAAGCCCAGTGTTTGACACTGTGTCCTTAAGACAGATTCGTCCTCTCCTCGATGCTTTCAAAATATGAACGTCTATCTCCCAGGATAAAATGATCTACTACAAACAGTAGCAGCACTACAAATTATTTGTCTTACGAACACACTAAGTGTTTACACTCTTTCTTACAAGAAAATAATGCAACAAAATGAAGAATAAATTTGCAGAGCTCTTAAGGACGAAAATAATGAATTTTCGGAAATCACTAACACCAAATGAGAGTTGTCCTATTTATAGATGTAATGGTGGCTGCAGATTTTGAATTAAACAAGTGCAAACCTGTTTGAACAGGTATGAACTTGTTGGTTTTGAATTCAAACAGATTTGAATCTGTTGGGTTCATAATTCAAACAGATAAAAAATGGGAAAGGCCCTGTTTGGATGTACAGTAAAACCGGACCAGTTTATTTCCAGTTTAATTTGAATTCTGGATTTTATTTTACCAAAAATAAAATTAAATTCAAATATTTTTTGCCCAACCCAACCTGATGGACGACGACGGCGCGCATGTGGTGATTTTTTGGTCCAATGGGTCTAGCCCATTTTACCCATAACATCTCCCTCTAAAACACTTGGGTATCCCTTGGGGCACACCCCAAGTACCAAACCCATGCCTTATAAACCCATTCAAAACTTCCCACAAAATCAATATGGAACAAGCCTTATTCAATACCTTTAAGGATTTTCCACCCAAACTCCATTTCCATGGAGCACACTTTGGCTTCAATTTTCCATTCACTCGGTAATGGTTTTGAGCAACCAAATATACCACGTGAATCACAACGCGGCATAGAACGCGTTACCACTTTGACCCATGTAAATCGACGCACAGGGCCCACCTAAAAAATAAACCAAACTTAGAAAAAAATTCTAATTTTATCCAGAATTTTAAAACTATTTCCAACAATAAATGCATTATAAATTTTTAAAAGGAGAATTACACTCACTTCTCTTGAAATTTAAAAAAATACAGCTAATTTTACACTTTTTAACATTATTACACTTAACTCTTTCAAGATTTTAATTCACATAATATTTAAGTATTTTTTATTAATAATTTATATTTTTTCTACTAAATATCTTTATTTATTTTAATGTTTACCTACCATTTACATTAATTTTAATCACCTTAAGTTAATCAAAACAAAAATCAATATAATTATGTCAAATTTATAGAACTAACTATATTTTTCTCAAATCTTAAATACAATGGATGTAAATCGAATTTTAAATTATTAATCTCTTACATTCCTACTTATTTATTTATCATCTTTCTTCCACTTTCTACTACTTCCTTTCTAACCAAACACACCCTTTGGATAGCGACCCACCCACCCACAAAGGCCAATCCAACGAATTGGGAACAAGAAGTATAGATGAAGAGAGGACGAAAGTGTGAATCACCCATTTCTCAGGGACCCTATAATAAATATCCATAAATCCCACCCCTTCCATGTGAAGTGAATCTAGGCCCCTGGGGCACCCACCCACCCCATCACGTGATGGCAACACGTGTTTGATGGCGCTTTCACCTCCCCGCTGACCCGCTATTGTACATTCGGGCCCACGCCTGAAATTAATAGCTTCCACTTGTTGTACGCGTGGCATTTGGATGGATTTGTATCGGTCTTTCTCGAGATCCTATTTTTGACTAACTTTATATTTTATTTTATTTAGTTTTATCAATTAATCTCTCTTTGCTTCTACTTTAATTTTCCACGTCTTCTTGGTTATCACTTATCCACAACACTAACATAGTAAGACTTTTAAATTATTCGCTTAAAATGTAAGTTTTTGAGCCTCTATAATTTTTTAGGATAAATTATACTTATATTTTTTAAGATTTTTGTTTAATATAAATTTATTTTTTATATTTAAAAAATTATATTTTAATTTTTTAAAATGATTATCTTAGTATTTTTATGATATTTTTTATACAAATTTATATATATGAATATAATTTTTTTTTTATTTCTACCATTATTTGTACAAAAAAAATTAAAAAAAATTCATCGAGTACAACAAAATAAGATAATGTATTGAATTTTTTTAATATTTTTTTATGTTTTTGTATTTGGTGAATTTAAAAAATATTAAAAAAATATTATCCTTTTTAAGTATATCTAGATTGGGCGTATCTAAAAAAAAAATACTTAAAATATTTAAAAAAATTGTAAAAATAAAAAAAACAAAAAAATTATAAAAAAAATTTAATTTTTTGTGTAAGTTAAACCAAAGAGGATGATTTTTGTTTTCTTTAAAATGATATGAACAAAATATCTGTATTATTTTATTATTTTAGATATATAAAAACTAATGGATAAATATATCATTTTAATTTGATAGAAGGCAAGTATAATTTTTTAAATATAAGTGAGAATCTGTATTAAATAAAAATTTAAAAAAATATCAACATAATTTATTTAATTTTTTATTAAAATTAAACATATTTCTTAATATTCACAACACGCAAAGGATTTTAACTTCGGAACCCAACATGGTAAAGGGCAAGCTAAAACCTATCCTAATAAGTTGCTAGTTCGGCTTTGGGGCTACGTACTTTAGGGCTTATGTAAGATATAAAGAAGAGCTTTCTTTGGGGCCTTTTTGGTTAGGGAATGGCTACCTCCAGTCCAATCACTTACGGAAGAGTATTGTTGGGTATGTCGGAGTTTATTATGGGTTTTATATTGGTAATTCAAATCGCTTAATATATAGAACTTGTTAAGTATTATATGTCTAAAAAAATTATATTAATCGGATATCGATAATTATGTGATCAGATTATTTTTATATAAAAAATGGATGGTGAAAAATAAACGGCTTAAAAAATCCTAATTTAATCATATAACTATCGATATCCGATCAACGTAATTTTTTACAGACATATAGTACTTGACAAACTTTACATGTTAACTATTTAAATTATTAAAATAAGATTCGTGATGAACCTTTATAAACTTAACAATACCTTCTAATCTGATTACAATCCGAAAATAAGTCATCCTTTTTGTTTAAGGGCTGCTCGCCGTTTGAATAGATGGAGGATTCCCCCCAAGTACGCTACCATGGTGTGGTCTTATCCACAACCGCAAACAGGAAGAAGTTTTTCCTTGAAAAAAGCAAGGGGCTTGTTTGGTTTATTTTTAGAAGAGTTATTTTTGAAAAAAAAATTAAGGTGAGAGTTCAGAAATTTTTTTAATTTGTTTGGTTATATATTTGGATAGAGTTTTTTTTTTAGGAGTTTGGGATGATTTGATATTTTGGGAGAATTTGAGTAGATGTGTATGAGAGAAAAAGTGATTGAGAAGGAGAAAGGAGAGAGAAAAAGTGATTGATTGATGTGTAAGAGAGAGAAAGTGATTTTGAAAATTTTTTGAAAAAAACTCAAACCAAACAATTTTTTAAAATTTTTTTTCTAAAACTCATCTCTCAAATGCAAACCAAACATAATCCAATCTTTGTTTTAAATAAAATAAAATCAAGTTATCCATAAAGAAGAGTCTATTCTAAGTGATTAAGAGCATTTTTAATTGTTTATTTTTTTATATTTAATTTAATTATAAATTTAAGTAAAAATTTGATTTGATATAAATTATTATGATATTTTTATTAAATTTTTATCAAAATCTTTTTGAAATTCTATTCTCATCATAAATTTTATTTTTCATTAAATTTGATGGGAAAAAACAAAAACAAAAACTCCAATGTTTTATTTTTTAAATTTTTTGTCAAATTTAGATTTGATAAATTCTTAATTATATATATAAAAAAAATGTTTATTACTCAATTTGATAAACATTTGGTTTGGGATGATCTAAATAAGTGTATTTTTTGACTTTTTAAAAAATATAAGTTGGGTATGAGTTGGATTTGAAGTGATGTAGTAGAGAGATGATGTGACTTAAATAGGATAATGACTTTTTGACTTTTTTAGTGTACCCCAAACCAAGCCGATAAAATGATTGAAGATAATTTTTGAGTATTTTTTTAATTAAATTTAAATTGGGTAAATTACACATACTTCCTTTGAGGTTTCTGACAATTATATGGATTTTTCTAACCAACTAGGCTTAACCTAGTTGGCCACCATACCTTCCTTAGGATTAAGGAGGTCATGGATTCAATTCCCCTTAGAGGAGTTGAATCAAGAGAGTGCAAGCATTTAAGTGCTTTGCCAAAAGTGGAGAGATTTTCTCCCACAGGTGCTAATCTAACAACTAACATTTACCGATCAAAAAAAAAAATTACATGGATTTTTCTATGATTTTAATAATTACGCTGATCTCTCTTATTTCTTAAATTATTATCAAGATTCTCATATTATTAGACTATTTAACATAATTTGTTAATGTCATGCTGATGTCATAGGTTATAATATCAAAAATGATGAAATTATCCATTAGTTATCTTATCTATTCAAATGAGAAATTTCACTCATCTCCCCAGAGATTTTGCACATATATTATCAAAGATCCATATAAATTTTACCATTATTTAATAAATTTCTTAAAAATTTCACGCAATATTAAATAAAACTCTTAAATCGTTAAGACATTATTAAATCATTTAATGGAGAAAAAAACTCAATTTTTATTGATAAAATAGTTAAAAATAAACAATCTCTTTAAAATTAATCTAAGATAACATCTTAATAATTTAATATAAGGCTTATTTTACACTATATAAACATTCTAAAATTAATCATTTTAAATAATCCAACACGTGGCAAGGTGACGCCGACGTGTCAGTCAAGGTGTCCTGGTTGTTATGCCGAGGTCATCTCGGATAGGCCGAGGTTACCTCCGAAAATATCGGAATCCGAAATAAGTGGATGAGGGGCAAGAGTCCTAGAATGAAGAGGGAACTCAACCTAGATATGGACAAGAGTCCTAGATTGGGAGAAGACTTCAGTTTGGATAAAGATAGAACTCTTAGAGAGTTTATCCTAATCCCACTGGGAGTCCCAGATTAGCAATAATCCTAAGTCCATTAGGGCCAGGCTCCTATTGGGATTAGGATTGTATTGGCTATAAAAGAGAGGCACCCCCATGAGTCTAAGATATGCTTTTTGATACTCAAGCTTGTGAGTTGAATAGTTGATTTATCTTTGAGAGATATTGAGTACTGACTTGATCGTCGGAGTACCCCCGGGTGGCGAACCACCGTGGGATTCTTCTCTTTCTGTTGCAGGTTATCTAGAAGCCATCTATTCTGCCGGTGCTCACCAACTGATTACTAAGAGGGGCAGTGTGATCAGAAAATCACCCACACAATTTGGCGCCGTCTGTGGGAAAGAAAAAAGAATAGATGGCCAGTGATGGACAGAAGGATCAGATTGAAGACAAACACTCCTGCTTGGAGTGGGAGACCTATCGACCTCGACGCTGAAGGGGACGACCGCAACACAAAAACTCGTGACCAGAGTCACGGAGTGAAAGACGCCGGCCAGGAAGGTGACGCATCAAAGACAACAGATCGAAGCGGATACTACAACAAAGATGACCTCCAGGTATGGAAGGATAAATACCTGCGGATGAACGAAGACCCTTCCAGAAGGGATGCAAAGACAGGGGGTATGAGCACTCCCAAGGAGATGACATTCAAGTATAGAAGAGGTCAGCCTAAGTAAGCAGATCCTGGATTCCAGATCCCGGATCCGAGAATACATCATCTCGGCCTAGATGAGTAGGCCCGAGAAGACGAGAGCTCAGCCTAAATGAGCAGATCCTGGATTCCAGATCCCGGATCCGAGAATACATCATCTCGGCCTAGATGAGTAGGCCCGAGAAGACGAGAGCTCAGCCTAAGTGAGCAGATCCCAGACTCCAGATCCCAGATCTTAGAAGACATGATCTCGGCCTAGATGAGTAGGCCCGAGAAAAGAAGAGCTCAAACCGAGTGAGCAAATCTAAGAAGATAAGATCTCGACGCTTAAGTCCGAGAAGAGAAGAGCACAGCGAGCAGATCTAAGATCCCAGAGGATAAAAAGAAAACACACAAGATCAGACTGAAGTTGGCCGGGTTGAAAACCCCGGCTTGAATCCGAGAAGATGTTTAACCGAAGTTAAACCGAGAAGATGCTTAACCGAAGTTAAGCCGAGGTTATACAAAGTTTACCACTTGTTGAAATTTGTAGCAATTTACAAGTTGGTCAGACCGAATACAAAGTCTACCACTTGTTGAAATTTGTAGCAATTTACAAGTTGGTCAAACCGATACAAAGCTTGGCTTCGCTTGTTGAAATTTGTAGCAATTTACAAGTTGAAGTTAAGCCGAGATGGTTCCTTAGCTTCGCTTGTTGAAATTTGTAGCAATTTACAAGTGGAAGTTAAGCCGAGATTACTATTCTCCTCACTTGTTGAAATTTGTAGCAATTTACAAGTCGAGGTGAAGCCGATGCTATTGCTTACAGACTTATAGAAATCCACGAGGTGGCTGAGCCAAAGATCATTGCTTAACACTTGTTGAAATTTGTAGCAATTTACAAGTTGAAGTTAAGCCGACATATGACCATCTGTTGAAATTTGCAGCAATTTACAGGTTGAGGTAAAGCTAAGTATATTAAACCCTTGTTGAAATTTGTAGCAATTTACAAGTAGATCATTGTTTAACACTTGTTATAACTTGAGTAAAGTTTACTGTTTATGTTGATCCTTGTTGAAATTTGTAGCAATTTACAAGTAGGTCAGACTGAGATTATTGTTTGAACACTCGTTGAAACTTGAGAAAAGTTTGCAAAGTTAACATTGAATAGTATGTGTTTTATACTTGTTGAAACTGATGAAAAGATTGCAGGTCAGTATCTTGCCGAAGTAAAGTTTACAGTTATTTTACCCGAGGTATATAATCTCGAAAAGATTGCATAAAGAAGAAAGAAATATAAAGAGTATATGCAAAATATTCTAAGTATAGAATCATATAGAGAAGACAAAGGTACAAGCATTCAAACAAAAATAAAGCATTCAGCAGAAACAAGAGGCACATCGGCCATGAAAAGAAACTTATACTGTCCAAAGAAGCAACAAGGTACAAGAGTACAAACTGTAATGATGCTTAACTGAAGTTAAGCCGAGATGATGTTTAACCGAAGTTAAACGGAGATGATGCTTAACCGAAGTTAAGCCGAGATGATGTTTAAACCGAAGTTAAAACAAAATGATGTTTAACACTTGTTGAAATTCTGAGAGAATTTACAAGTTAAAGAGTGCACAAGATAAATGTCGGCAAAAGATTTGCCGGAGTCAAACGTCGTTTTGATTAGAACAAGAACCATTAAAGTACACGCCGGAAGTGGTGACCAGAATTGTAAAAGGAATAAATGCTTCAAGAAACAGCGATGATAGTTTGCAAAGGCCAAGAGAAAGAGGGTCTAAAGGGGTGAATTAAATACCAGAAGTTTTAATACATCAGCGAAAGAAGAGCACATCGAGTCTGTGACTACGGCACAAAGCCAACTTCCCTAATGTGATCCTAAGTGTAATTTATGTTCACATTAGGGGGCAGGGAGAAGGTGCAGGGGGAATGAATGATAATCAAGGAGCAAGGAATATTAATATTTGTTGAAATTTTTGAGCAATTTACAAGATTGACTTCGATTAAGCAACTAGCTTGTTAAGAGCTGAGAAAGTTGGGAAATATGAAACATGTATAAAAGAAGGCAAGTACAAAAATGAAGACCTTAAAGAACTGAGATGATGAAAGCAAGAACGTCGGACTGATCTGTTTCGACGAACGACGATAGTTCAGCCTCGGCAGTCAATTGGAGGAGCTTCTTTACCGTTATCTCGACATCAATTTCAAGAAGGAAGCAAACTACTCGGCATCAGCGGCAGATTCTGTCTCACCCCCAGAAGACAGTTGGAAAGAACTTCTCAGCAGCCTTCTCGGCCTCGAGCTCAGCATCGATCTCCCGAAGAGTTTGATCAAAGCTCTTCTCGGCGATTGGCATCTCAGAGTTTGAAGGCAAGGATTGAAAGCAAGAATTTGGAAAAAGACACAGAAAACAGAATGTAATTCGTAAATCAAAAATGGTGATGAAGTTATCAGGAAATCAAGACAAAAAGATTGCACAGGTGTGTCAAACCAAAAACAGTGGCAGAAATCAGCAGATATATGAACAGTGTGTATTCAAGAAAGATGATTTGGAAACAACGGGTAAAACAGCAATGGTGGTTAACAATGAAGCAGAGCTTCTTGGAAAGCAACAAGTAATAAAACCAGGAGGAAAAGTGGCTTACCAGAAAGAAGGAAGCCGGAATGAGAATTGCCGAAATTTGACGACAATGACAGAATGACGTAAGCTTCACCGGAGGAAAGGAACGAAGACAGTTGCAGAAGCTTGAAAGCTTGGAAACAATGACAGATTTAAGCAAAAGAGCTAAGAAAAAGAAAAAGCCAGAGGATTGAATGAAAAAAGAGAAAAATCAGAATCAAGAAGACAACAAAGTTCATGAATAAAGCCAAGTGCACAGGCACTAAGTAAAGTATGTGAAGAACAAGAAAGTAATGACCCAGGCATGATGCTAGCAACAGAAAGTAGATATGGCGAGAACAGTGCTAGGCATTCAAACAGCAAAACAAATCGAAATAGAAGGCAACAGATGGCAAGTAAACATATTCGAAAGAGTTATGAAAGATTGAGCTTAATAACAAATAAGGAATTTATGAGCCTACCAAGAGAAATGAACACCGATATGAAGATCGCCGGAGTCAAATAGATGACTGGAAATCAAGAGCCCACCTGAAAATGTGAATGGAACAGTTGCAAAGCTCTTGGAGTTTATGAATTAATGAAACCAGAAATCTCGGCTAGGAGGTGTGATCTCAAATAGCTTGGAAAGCATGAAGCTTGATACTTGACAGAAGTGGACAGTAAAGTCCAAGAAACTTTGAGGTCGGCGAGTTTGATCTCGGACAGAGGGGTACAGATGAACGAACAATGTAGGTTCCATCACCTCAGAATGCCGAGGTAATAGAACCTAGGGGGCAGTTGTGGGGATATATTTTCTGAGTACCAACACGTGGCAAGGTGACGCCGACGTGTCAGCCGAGGTGCCACGTGTCCTGGTTGTTATGCCGAGGTCATCTCGGATAGGCCGAGGTTACCTCCGAAAATATCGGAATCCGAAATAAGCGGATGAGGGGCAAGAGTCCTAGAATGAAGAGGGAACTCAACCTAGATATGGACAAGAGTCCTAGATTGGGAGAAAACTTCAGTTTGGGTAAAGATAGAACTCTTAGAGAGTTTATCTTAATCCCACTGGGAGTCCCAGATTAGCAATAATCCTAAGTCCATTAGGGCCAGGCTCCTATTGGGACTAGGATTGTATTGGCTATAAAAGAGAGGCACCCCCATGGGTCTAAGATATGCTTTTTGATACTTAAGCTTGTGAGTTGAATAGTTGATTTATCTTTGAGAGATATTGAGTACTGACTTGATCGTCGGAGTACCCCCGGGTGGCGAACCACCGTGGGATTCTTCTCTTTCTGTTGCAGGTTATCTAGAAGCCATCTATTCTGCCGGTGCTCACCAACTGATTACTAAGAGGGGCAGTGTGATCAGAAAATCACCCACACAGATAACATCTTAATAATTTAATATAAGGCTTATTTTACACTATATAAACATTCTAAAATTAATCATTTTAAATAATCCATTTATTATTTGAATTTTGAGTGGCTCTGGATTGATCTCTTTTTTCTTCATCCAGTCCTTTTATATTCACTTTGCCCATCTTCAATGCAGTTTACTGTTCTGATTTTCCTTGATCTTCTATTCCTCTACATCTTTGTCCCATCATTTTAGGAATTGTCTTGCCAGACTTCTGCTTTTAACTTGATCTCCAATCTTGATTTTTGGCAACAACCAACTCATCTTCAAATTCAAAAATTGTCTTATAATCTTTGTTTCTCTTTAAAAAAACCATGTCACGTGCTATCTTATCGCACCATGTCAACAACCATGCCACGTCAACAATCTGTCATTGTGAAGATTTCAAAATTTTAGTATCAACAAATATATAGCTATCGATACTCGATTATCTTGATATTTTACATGAATATTTAACTAAATGAGTTCTAAAAACATCACCGAAATTGGTTTCAAAATGAATTTATTAAGCCCCAACATTCACTTAAGTTCAGATGACAATTTGAGAGAAATCTAATCCTTTATTTGAAGAACCATCCATGAACGTGATGTCCCACTACCGACATACCAGATCAAAACACCCCCCAATGACAAATTAAGTCGCGGTGTAGACGGTTGTAGCCCATCATACTATATAAATGTACTAGAAACACCATCTGTGACAGTCCCGTTTTGTATTATGTTTTTAATGTTGTCCAAATTGTGAAATTAAATAAATAAATTTATGAAAAAATCAAAATTATATATCAAGAATATATGTTGATAATTACAACTAAATTATAACAAAAATACACAATACAATAAACTAGTAAAGAAACCAAACCAAAGCATGCACAGTAGCAGTTTCCTTAAAACAGATTTCGCCGCCTCACGGGTCAAGTGCTTGAGGAATCCCGGCGTCTGTCTCCCAAGATACAACGGTCAAAAACCAGCTACAGCAGAAGCACTTTTTGTCTAGCTTAGCGAACAAAAACTGTGGCAGCACTCTCTCACTGTAGGAACTTTCTGGCAAACTGACTTATAAAATGGAAACAAAAATTTCTATATTGAGACTTGACAGGAGGGTCTCAATTTATACATGTATAGAGGAGAGAAAAAGAGCCTCCAGCCTTTAAGGCTGGTCATTAAAACATCATTAACCAGCATCCATAGCCCCTTTTCAAAAAGTTGAAAAGTTTGGATGCCCAAAGGATTCACACCCTTTAGCCAAGAAAAAGGATTTAAATAATCTTTAAAATCTCATTCATGAATCTAACATCATGAGGCAATTTCTTGGCAATTTCTTATTCAAATCTTAATGGTTTTTGGCCCACTTGGACCCAACACAATAGATGGTTGGGACCCACTTTAATATTTAATTAAAGTCACCACACTTTAATATTAAATTAAAGTCACCAAAAAATCATTTTTTCTAACATCTCCCCACATGAATAAAAATTGACCGAATGACTCAACAAACGGACACCGTTCAACAATAATGACTCGGAGAGAGAGTACAACGAACTAACCCCGACATCAAAGAAGGTAGCTTTTGGCTTTAAACCTCTCCCAGTGAAAACCTATCGAGTTTACTGGCTGATCAGTGAATATGACATCTTGAACTGCTCTTCCATTTTTGTAAACTGAGACAATAGATCTCACACGGGAATTACTCCTACCACCATTCTGTTCTCACTAGTGTGCCCTGTATGGCTCTGGGCACTAGCCTGGTTCAGTGAGTGGTTTCAAAGAATCTTGGCTTGCCCAATTCTTCTAGAAACAGCCCCACTTCAAACTCACATATGTGACTCTACTTTAGTATCCTGCTATACTTGGCTCAACAGCTTAACACACTAAAGTCATTAAAAGCTTAGCTTAACCTCTACACTTGCAGGTATCACTGATAAAAAGAATGACTGGAGGTTTAACCTCCTCAGTGACATACCACCGTTACACACAATTAAGTTGTCCCATTGAACCTAGATCTTAGGATCTCCAGTCAACTAGGTTAGGTTTTCATTCTGGTAACTTCCAAAGGCCTCAACCCCATTCCTTTTGACGACGTTTCGACTAATACTCGATTTAACCCTTTGGTTAGCGAATCCACAATGTTGTCCTTAGACTTTACATAGTCTATAGAGACAACTCCATTCGAGAGTAGTTGTCGTATGGAATTATATCTACGACGGATATGTCTAGACTTTCCGTTATACATATTACTCTGTGCCCTACCAATTGCAGATTGACTATCACAAATGAATACAAATAGCTGGCACAGGGTTAGACCAACGTGGAATATCTTCAATGAAATGGCAAAGCTATTCAGCTTCTTTCGTTGCTTTATCTAAAGCAATAAACTCTGATTCCATCGTTGATCTAGATATACACGTTTGCTTGGAAGGTTTCCAAGACACGACTGCCCCACCAAGAGTGAACACATATCCACTAGTGAACTTTAAGTCCTTTATATCTGATATCCAATTCGCGTCACTATAGCCTTCTAGCACCGTTGGATATCGAGTATAATGCAGCCCATAATCTCGAGTGTAGCGTAAATACTTTAACACCCGCATAATGCCCTTCCAATGAGAAACATCGGGATTACTTGTGTATCTACTAAGCCTGCTAACCGAGTAAGTTATATCCGGCCTAGTACAACTCATTAGATACATTAAACTTCCAATTACCCTAGAATATTCTAACTGAAAGACACTCTCTTTATTATTCTTGGTAAAATGTAGACTTAATTCTACATGTGTCGATGACACACTTGTATCTGATCCACTAAACTTTTCAAGTATCTTATCAACAGAATAAGACTGAGAAAGTACAATTTTGCTAAATGTTCTGGTAATCTTAATTCCCAGAATAACATCTGCGATGCCCATATCCTTCATATCAAACTTAGAGTTTAACAACTTCTTGGTAGTTTTGATCATTTCATCGTTACTACCTATAATGAGCATATCATCAACATATAGACACAAAATGACATAACCTCTGTCAGTGTCTTTGACATAAACACACTTGTCACATTCATTGATTCTAAACCCACTTGACAACATTACGTTGTCAAACTTCTCATGCCATTGTTTAGGCGCTTGCTTCAAACCATACAATGATTTGACAAGTTTACAGACTTTCTTGCTTTGCCCTGGAGCTGAAAACCCTTCAGGTTGCTCTATGTAGATTTCTTCATTCAAATCCTCATTTAAGAAAGCTGTATTTACATCCATCTAGTGTATCTCTAGATTGCGCAAAGCTACTATCGCAATCACCATGCGAATGGATGCTATCCTAGTTACAGGTGAGTACGTATCAAAGTAATCCAAGCCTTCTCATTGCCTGTACCCTTTGATAATGAGCCTCACCTTATACTTGTCAATTAACCCATCGGCCTTCATCTTTCTTTTAAAAATCCATTTGCAGCCTAAAGGCTTACGACCTTGAGGTAAATCTACTAACTCCCAGGTGTGGTTCTGTAAGATGGGGTCAATCTCACTTTTGATCGCTTCTTTCCATAAAGGACTCTCAGGAGAAGTCACAGCTTCGTGAAAAGTTTGAGGTTCGTTCTCAATCATATAAGTCAAGAAGTCTGGACCAAAAGATTTGGACATCCTAACCCTTTTACTCCTTCTAGGCTCATCTAAAACCTCAATTTGATCATTACCTTGATCATCAACATGATCATCATCACTGGCAAGCTCATCAAATTGCTCCAAAGACCTCGGAACCCCTTCATAGGTTCGGCAAGGAAAAATGCCTTCAAAGAAACATGCATTCCTTGACTCCATGATGGTATTCCTGTGTATGTTTGGAATTTCAGACTTATGTATAAGAAACCGATATGCACTACTATTATGTGCATAACCAATGAATATATAATCCACAAATTTCGGGCCTATCCTAACCCGTTTGGGTGTAGGAATCGCCACTTTTGCAAGACACCCCCACATTCATAAGAATTTATATGAAAGCTTAACACCATTCCATAACTCATACGGTGTCTTGTCCACCTTCTTCCGGGGTACTTTATTCAGAATGTAATTCGCAGAGAGAATTGCTTCCCCCAACATGTTCTGTGGCAATCCATAACTTATCAACATTGCATTCATCATTTCCTTTAGCGTTCTATTCTTCCGCTCAGCAATCCCTTTTGATTGAGGAAAGTAAGGCGCCGTGGTTTGGTGGATAATCCCACATTGAGCACAAATCTTAATAAACGGAGATTCATACTCACCACCACGATCACTTCTTAAAGCCTTAATCTTGCGGCCTACTTGATTCTCAACTTCATTCTTATAAAGAACAAACTTGTTAATAGCCTCATTTTTACTTTTGAGCAAATAGACATAACAATACTCAGTGCAATCATCAACAAAAGTGATGAAGTACTTATTGCCACCACGTGATTGTATAAATTCTAAGTCACACACATAACTATACACTAAATCCAATGGTTCTGAACTTCTTTCAATAGAATGAAACGAAGATCTTGTCAACTTTGCTTCAACACATGTTTCACACTTGTGTTTCGGATTAATCTTAAAAGATGGTATGTGATCTAACTTGATTAATCGACGTAAAGATTCAAAGTTCACATGTCCTAGTCTACCATGCCACAAATTGGAAGACTTAAGCATGTAAGTAGAAGAAGATGCACCTTTATTCGTCTTTGGGATAATAGTCATTACATTGAGTTTAAACATACCCCCAACATATAACCCTTACCCACATACATTTCGCTCTTGATTAGAAGACCTTGTCGGACTCAAAAATCATGCGAAAACCATGTTTACTGAGAAGAGACCCTGAGACAAGATTCTTACGAATGTCCGGAACATACAGGACTTCATTCAAGGTTAGCTATTTTCATGAGATTAACTTCAAGACCACCTTTCCTTTCCCCTCAATAATAGAGGTAGCAAAATTTTCCATAAACAACTTCTCACTGTTTGTAACCGGTTCGAAAGTTGTAAACAGCTTCTTTTCGGAGCAGATGTGGTGTGTAGCCCCAGTATCAATCCATCATTCTTTTGGATTTGAACCCACCATATTCACCTCAGAGACAACAGCAGACAAGTGCATGTCATCCTCATCATGGGAGTGCTTTTGCATATCTGCCATATGAGCACGAGGTTTAGTCTTGTATGGTTTCTTCTGTTTGCGGCAATCACTAGCTCGATGCCCCTCGCTACCACAGTTGTAGCATTTTCTTAAGAATCGATAACCAAATTCCTGCGGCTTGTAAGCCGATTTCTTTGCAACACCACCCCTTGGCTCCAGCTTAGAGCCCTTGTTCATAGGGGGCTTCTTCCTTACCTCAGAAGATTTACCATGCTCAATGATATTGGCCTTTACTGAGGAGGTACTCCCTCCCTTCTTTCTATTATCCTCCTCAATTCGGAGTCGGACAATCAGGTCTTCAACTAACATTTCCTTGCGCTTAAGCTTCAAGTAGTTCTTGAAATCGGTCCAACCATTGGGAAGCTTCCCAATGATCAGAGTAACTTGGAATGACTCATTCAAAGGCATTCCCTCCGCATGAATTTCATGCAAGATCACTTGGAACTCTTGGACTTGGCTTATCACAGTTTTTGAATCTACCATTTTAAAATCTAGGAACCGGTCAACCACAAATTTCTTTGCCCCGGCATCCTCAGTCCTGTACTTTTTATCCAGAGATTCCCATAACTCTTTTGCTGAGCTCTTGGTACAAAACACACTATAGAGTGAGTCTGCCAAGCTGTTAAACACATAGTTCCGGCAAAGATAGTATGTCTGCTTCCATATGTCAAGCGCCATAACTTTCTGCCTGTCAGGCTCATTCTCTGCCACGGCTGAAGGATCCTCGCTCAGAACCTTTGCAAGGTTTAGCGTGGTCAAGTAAAATAGCATCTTTCGTTGCTATCTCTTAAAGTTTACTCCAACAAATTTTTCTGGGCGCTCATGGTGACTAAGCGGTCCTCCCAAAATAGCCAGAGTAACGCCAGGGTTGACCACAGAGGTCACGGCATTAGGGGTTGGCAACCTAGTTGCCCCAGGGTTCAGATCCCCACCAACATTAGCAGTAGCAGCAACATCAGTGATAGTTGTCATTCCGGAAAATTACACCAGAATATCACTTCTATGTTTCCAGAAATTAAACTTAACTCTTAGAAAATCCCTCAGATGAAAAGTTAATTCAAAATTTAGTCTCACCACAAAACCTAGAATCGAACATGGTCAAGAAAATTTTCAGGAAGACTGGAGGGGTCACATCGGTCCCAATTAAAACCCAGTTAACCTGTTGACAAAACTTTCAAGAGCATGTTGACTCCTAGTCCATGATAAACAATTTTAAGAATTAAATTTTCTTAGGGATGAACTAGGTTAAAACAAACCAAGGTCCAAAACTTTTACAAGCAATGTAAAATAATTGCTACAACAATATAAGCAAATATAACTTACTACTACAAATTGGTAAACAAACCAACTAAATCTCAAGCAAACTTGCTTCAAACATTTAAATAAAATAGTCAATCCATAAGGATTCTATTTAGTCCAAATATTTTTGTTTTTACACCCCAAATATTATTCATTTGGTTTTGTATTTAATTTTTCCATTCCCTTTCGCATTGGTATGTCTACAAAGAAAGTTAGTAGCAAACCACAACAAAATACAAACAAATAATCTAAGAAAAAATTAAATTTAATAAATTAAATGAAACCATCTAGCCAACTATTAATTATATAAGTAACCACTTAATATAAGGTACCAAAACAAAATACAATTTGTAACTTCAAAATTAAATTATAACTTTAAAATAAAATTTAATAGTCATGAGTTATTAATTCACAACAACCATGTAAACTTGTAACTCTAAATAAATAAATTAAAAACCAAAAATTAATGCAAGCAATTAGATAATTCAGATAATGCACCCAATTAAATTCAAATTAATGTACCCAATTAAATAATTCAGATTAATGCACCTAATTAGATAATTAAGATTAATGCACCCAATTAAATTCAAATTAATCATGTACACAATTCATAAAACTCTATAACTCCAAAATACATTAATCTAAAATTAATAGGCAAGAGTTACAAACCAATAACCATTTAGCAATTAACATATGCAAATAATTCTAAAAAATAAAAAAAATAAATAAAATAAATAAAATTAAATTATGTAATCTAGTCTAGAAAATAATAAGCATGTAACAAATTAAAAACTAGAATAGAATTAGCATGTCAAAATTGCAACACCCATAAATTATATTTTATAACCTTAAAATTCATGCAAATCATGGTAGGGGAATGATGAACCATACACATAAAATAAGGTCATACTAATACAATTAAGTAAGCAAATTATGATAGAGCATTCTAATTAAACTAAGCAATTAGAGAACAACATTGCATAATTTACAATCATTGAATTTCCAAAGGAAAAACAAACAATGGACTTTCTCTTTAGTACATGTAGTCTACTTAAATAACAGAAGCAATAGCATGCAATATGTCTAAGACACACATGGATCTATTCACTAGCAAACACAAATATATTAATGTACTCAGAAGGATGAATCAGTGCAAGAAGGCATAAAAATAGTTTTATGTGCATGCAAAGAAGCAAAATCATGAACCGGCAATTAACCTACAGAAAACAGAACAATGGCCTATTCATATAAATTACTTGAATCTCTAAACATGCAAATTTATATTTTGTATCATTGAAACAGTGAGCAATTCCACAACAGTTCCTAGTAACATTATACAAAGCTAACCTAATTGTCTACATAAATCTATTTGATCAATTTCATAGAAAATATATATAAAAAAAAAAAAAATCTATTTTAAGCTTGTTGTCCAAATTATGAAATTAAATAAATAGATTTACGAAAAAATCAAAATTATATACCAAGAACATATGCTGATAATTACAACTAAATTACAACAGAAATACACAATACAATAAACTGGTAAAGAAACCAAACCGAAGCCTACACGGTAGCAAATTCCTTAAAACAGATTTCCCTGTCTCACGGGTCGAGTGCTTGAGGAATCCCGACGTTTATCTCCTAGGATACGACAGTCAAAAACTAGCTACGGTAGAAACACTTTCTGTCTAGCTTAGCGAACAAAAACTATGGCAGCACTCTCTCACTGTAGAAACTTTCTGGCAAGCTGACTTGTAAAATGGAAGCAAAAATTTCTATATTGAGACTTGACATGAGGGTCTCAATTTATACATGTATAGAAGAGAGAAGAAGAGCCTCCAGCCTTTAAGGCTAGTCATTAAAACACCATTAACCAGCATCCATAGCCCATTTTCAAAAAGTTGAAAAGTTTGGATGCCAAAGGATTCACACCTTTTAGTCAAGAAAAAGGATTTAAATACCCTTTAAAATCCCATTCATGAATCTAACATCATGAGGCAATTTCTTGGCAATTTCTTATTCAAATCTTAATGGTTTTTGGCCCACTTGGAGCCAACACAATAGATGGTTGGGATCCACTTTAATATTTAATTAAAGTCATCACACTTTAATATTAAATTAAAGTCACCAAAAAACCATTTTTTCCAACATTTAATTCCTTAATTGTGCAAGTGCCTATGTGCTAAGTGTGAATTTGAGTGATAATTATGTCATTAATGTGGTTTTGACTACATATCTATTCATCGTAGGAAAATCTGTTATGATTTATGTTTTGATCTAAAAATTGAAGGTCTTCATGGCTTCAAAAACTGGAATTGATTAATTTAATGTAAATGGCGTAATTTTTAGAGCCTAATGGGAAGTTTGATTAAAATTTGATCCAGTTCAAAAATATTGAGTTTTGATTAGATTAACCTTAAATATAATTATTCACTTAATCCTTGATTAATGATAATTAAGTTAATTAGTACATATATATATATATATATATATGATGAGTGATAAGCTTAACTCATCTTTTGGAGCTCAAACTTTGTTGAGATACATTCTAGAGAGAGGGAGATGCTCAAACTTGAAGAGTTTTGCTTAAGAATTGGAGAATTTGGTAGAACAACTCAAGTTCTTGCTAGAATTGGTATTCTTGAAATTATAGATAAGTGTTTATATCTCAATTCATGAATTTAAGCCATCTATAATGTGAATTCAAGAGGATTATGTGTTCAAATGTAGTAATTGAGCTTAGAATGAAGAATTAGAGGTTAATTCTTACATGCATGCATAATTTGATAGAGTTTCATAAGTTTGAATATGATTCATGTTATCCATGTTGAGTTTTGAAGCTATCTCCTACATGCATTCATGAATTATAAAGTTTTAGAGCTTAATTCCATTATTTACAAGGTTTTAAAAGTGAATTGCATGTTTTTGTAAACTTTGGAAGGGAATTTGAAGTTTAATCATACATGCATGATCATTTGAGTTGAATTCATGAAGTTTGGCCATGAGGCTTGAGAATTGGTTGTGAATTCATGTTTTTGGAAGAGTTTTAAGTGTTTGAGAAGTTGTTTACAAGCCATGCACTAGTTTGTTTTAAAACTACAAGCTTTGAAGCTCAACTCTGTTATGGAATTCCCAGAATTTTTTCTCACCGCTCAAGTGAACAATCTGTCGCTGAAGTGCATTTTTCATGCATCTAGTATTTTTGCAGACAATTGTAGTTGGCTGAAGCAACCAAGTCACCGCTCGAGCAACCGCCTTTTTACTTTGCACCTTGGCTTGAGCGAACATCAAGCCTAGACTCGGACCATCCAGTACTTTCACAGATCAAGTGGTTCGCTTGAGTAACCAATATTACGCTTGAGCGAAGTGCTCTGTTTCGGCAAATTTTGAAATGATATGTTCTGATCAAATGTGCATTCACATTCCTTTTTGAGCATTCTTAGGCATGAATTGAACATCCTAAATGAATTAAAGGGTTGGAATGAAGCCTAAGAGAATAGAATAAGTTAAAGAACAATCCGATTAAGCAATGCAATTCAACGTTTGTACGTTTATGAATTGTGTAGGATCATTTGCAAGGACAAATCAGTAATGCAATCACTGTGAGTAATATCTTAGTAAAGATATTTTCTTACTTACTTTATTTTTTGAATGTCCTAATGTGGTAAACTTTTTGAAACTGTGATTTTGCAAGTGTGAATAAGTTTCTATCTGTCTAATCAATATGATATATGTAAATATGACTAATGTGACACAAATGTGTATAATGGACCCAAGGTCGTTCTATATATCTGAATTGGACCCAAGGTTGTTTTGTGTAATTGAAATCGACCCAAGGTCATTCTGTATATTTGATAAGATAAACCCAAGGTCGTTTTGAACATCTAATAAGTCTGATTATCTGTTATGAGTAGACCGAATGGTCATTATACAGTTGTAAATGATTGAACCCGAGGTCATTTTGTTATGGTATGATCAATTCCATTCTGTACATCTATTGGACCCAAGGTCGTTCAGGTCATTCCGTTAAGTAATGCTTATGATACAAAAAAGCTTATGTTAATTACTAGAAATCATTCACATAACCCCTTTACTCTGATGTTATTCATTGGGTTTTCCCTCACTTCATTATATATATATATATATATGTATATAGGTGAGCAACGGGATGTCCAACCCCAGCCTTAGCGAATATGTGAAGAATACCAAGTTTAGTGAAGTTTGTCACGAGCGCCTCATGAGTAAGGCTTTTGTTTAGGGAAATTCTATTTCCACGCATCAAATTATCTCTGTGTACATCTTATCTCAATCCACACATTTAGTAATTTGATTTTTACTTCTTTATCTCAGTCCACATACTTCACATTCCAAATATACCCTCACCTTCTCTGTGTACATCCTCTCCTTCCATCATTCCTCAAACAAAGCATTACGGAATAGTGAGTTCCCCTGTCCAAACCCTTGATGTAAATGCATCATACAGCATGCATTAGCACTGACAATTAAATTAACTGAACCATAATGAAGCTAGTAAAAGAAGTAATTGGTTAAAGCTCCTCATGTTGCTACATATTACTGTAGTAATAGCTTAATCGGACAAAATCTACATGACAAGCAATTCTATCTAAAAAACTTATTGAGCACAAGAAAGAGAAATTACATAAGTGCTTGTACTCAACATGCTTTTTATGATCCAGATAAGCATAACAATATGCCTCCTTACAAAATAGTTCAAGAAACTTCTTCTGTAACCAAAAAGAAAAAAAAAATGGAAACTAAGAATTAAATGGTAGCAGAATGAATAGTAATGGCCAAACAGGAAAAGGAACTAATGGTATTAATTGTTCAAATTTCATTTTCAGAACGAAGTCCACTGATTGAAGAAGTTATATAACCTGGTGTTGTTCCTCGCTTTGTATGGTTAAGGTTTGGGCATAGGACGCGATGTTCGGCGTGAAGTGGCTAGTGAGATGGTAGGGGTGAGATGTGTATGGAGAAATTGTGAGATGTGTGGGTGAGATGGTGGTGGGTGAGATGGTAATTTTGTTAAAGGATAAAATTGTGATTCTGAAAAAATTCATTAAGTGTGTGGAGTAAAAAAACTTGGTGTGTGAAAATAGAATTTCCCTTTTGTTTATTTTGTCTTTTGAATTTCTGTCTTCTTTTATTGGTCATGTTTGACCTTGTATATGTATATAAATTATGGTTTTGTATGACAATAACATTTAATTATTTTATTTTTTCTTAATCATATATTATTCTTAAATTTTAATTTTTATCTTTTGAGTTATTAAATTTCTAATCGATGCATATTTTTAAAAAAAAACGCAGATTAATATTTTTTACATGATTAAAAAAATTGAAAAATAAATATAAAAGTAAATAAAATCTAATCGCCTCAAAATAAATTAAAATTAGTTGATAAAGAATGAAGGATCATAAAATCATTTGAGAATAATAAACAATTCAAACAATTTATCATTTCTTACACGTAAAATTAAAATTAATCTTTACTTGAATGGAGAAATTATTTGAAAATAATAAAATACTCAATTAATTTGTTATATATAAAATCTATTTTTCCGTCTTTATTTATTTCATTTAAACTATTTTTATTAAATTAAATCTTAAAATTAATTTCTCACATTTTTTAATGGTTGAATTTCTATTTTATTTTTTGTTTATAAAAGTTCAAAAACTTGCTGTGGAAAAAAAAAAATAGAGTCAAGAAATTACATTTATATTTTGAAAAAGTTATGAAAAATAAATAATAATTTCATATATATTTAATAGGATAAAGTAAATTTAGCGCATTTAAGGTTAAAATTAATGTTAATAATGAATGAGTTTGGCTTAATTGTCATAAACCTCAACAGAGGTGATTTTTTTTACTTCTATATTTATTTTTTATTTTTTTAATCATGTAAGAAATATTAACTTGTATTTTTTTAATATGCATCAACTAGAAGTTTAATGACTCAAAGATAAAAATTAAAATTTGATAATAATATATGATTAAGAAAAGATAAAATAATGCAAATTGTCAGAAAAAAATAAATCCATTTATTTCAACTTTAAAAAAAATTCAAATAATAAATGCATTACTTAAAATGATAAATTTTACGTTGTTTATGTAGTGTGTAATAAATTTTACGTTGTTTATGTAGTGTGTAATAAATTTTATATTAAATTATTAGGATATTATCTAACATTAATTTTAGAGAGATTGTTTATTTTTAGTATTTTATCAATGAAAATTATTTTTTTTCATTAAATGTTTTAATAATGTCTTAACAATTTAAGGGTTTTATTTATATTGCATGAAATTTAAGAATTTTATTAAATAGTGCTAAAATATATATATATATATATATTATAGCGATCCCGGCTTTTTTCTTTCTCTTTATTGTATTCCGGACTTAGGTTCCGTGGAGTTGGTGGTCGTATATCTTGTTGTTGTCCTTTGATTCCGCATGTTTGAGTTTTAGGATGTAGTGGGCGTGTTTCGAATAGGTTAGTTGAGCTTTAGTTCCTTACCTTGATGCCCAGATCTTTGGTGGTACGCTCGAGTGGGTTACTTTGCGCTCGAGCGGAGTTTGATGTTTGGTTGTCCACTCGAGCGGATATTCTTGCGCTCGAGCGGGTTTTACACACTCCCAGTATTTCGTGCCTCTGCAAAACTTCTGCACATATGTTTTTCACGCTCGAGCGGGTCGCGCTCGAGTGGGTTCCTTGGCGCTCGAGCGGGTAGTTCATTGTCTGTAAAAGTTCTGGAATGGGGTAATCTACGATCGAGCGGTTTTCCCTTTGCGCTCGAGCGGGTGTGTTTTGCAGTTGTGTCTTGAAGCTCGAGCGGGTCCAATTTTTGTGCTTGACGCTCGAACGTCCTGTTCTCCGCTCGAGCGGGAGAGTCATATATCAGATATCAGCTGGGTGATTTTAAATCACTTTTTCAACTTCCTTTCTCCCTCTTACTTTCCCAAAACCGATTTTTGAGAGCTCCTCTCTCTAGAAAATACCTTCTCTCTAGGGATTGATCTAGTTAGAGTGATCTTCTCCCTTAGTGCCTTTGTAAATGTTGTAGAGCTTGGTGTGGGCTTCCTATCAATCTGAGAATTTCTTGATTTGGAGCATTTCGGAAATCTTCACCATCTCCTTTGGGTTTCATCTTTTGAGGTAGGGATTCCTACTCATTCTTATGTACTTTAACATAAATTTTGAGCATTGTGTATAAATGGTTTGATCTTGGAAGTTAGGGTTTTGAAATGTGCTAGATTGAAAAGAGGGGTTTTGTTTATTTGACTCATCCATGCGTGTTTTGGGTCTAAAATAGATATTGTTGATGTTGTTAGTAATATTTGGACCCTTAGGTCAATATTGAGAAAAATGAGGAAAATGTCATGTTTGGGTATATTGGGTCATTAGTGTAATAAATGACATTTGTTGTGGAAACACGAAATTGAGTTGAGTATAATTAAATTGGCTCATTATGAGAGAGAACGGCGGAGTTGGATTTTATTAATCACTCACTTTTGAAAATATTGACAATTTATCTGTTAATTCATTTATTATCTGTTTAGAAATAATTACTTTGGGCTACCGGTGGAGGGTAGTCTTGATTGTTGTAGATAATGCATGATGATTAGGCAAACTAAAACTAATCAGTTGAGTACGCTATTAAATATGGCGGTTGGTATAATACAGCATCACAATGTGTATTGATTGATTGAATTTGTATATGATAATTGTTTATATACTTTGTTTTGTATAGGAGGAGATGGGGGATGTACTCCACGGTTTATTGGAAGATGGGGGATGGACCTCTAAACCGGATTTTGTGTGTTAATGATACAGCACTACAATGTGTATCATTTGTAAAGCATAGAAGTGTTTTTATGTGTTATTGATACAGCCCTACAATGTGTATCATTTGTGAAACATGTATATGATAATTGCTTATATACTTTGTTTTGTGTGGGAGGAGATGGGGAATGTACTCCACGGTTTATTGGAAGATGGGGGATGGACCTCTAAATCGGATTTGTTTGATATTGATACAGCACTAACATGTGTATCATTTATAAAGTATAGAAGTGTTTTGTTTGATATTGATGCAGTACCAAAATGTGTATCATTTGTGAAGTATGGAAATGTTTTTGAATGAGATTGATATAGCACTAAAATGTGTATCTATTATGAAATATGAAATGTTTAATGTGAGTTATTATCGCAACTGAAATAGAAATACTGTTGGTAGGAGAGGTGATCTCCTTTAAATTGCTTGGCTAGGTTCTGGACCATTGTCATGAATTGGGAATCGGATAAGAAATGGAAACAGAAATAGAACATGGACATAATAGCCATGGAACTGAAATGTGCTATAAGTTGTCGTGTATGAGTTGAGCATTTGTCTATTGCTAACATTTTAGTTATTGTTCATACTATGTTTAGCATATCTCTACTGGGCGTTGGCTCACCCTATATGGGACATCATTTTCAGGTTCAGGTATTATGCCGCCTCCGAGATCTTAGCTTGGATGGTTGTGGGAGTTGAAGACTCTTCTTTTGTTAATTTTGTTGTATTACGTGTATATCAAGCCAAGGGCTTATCCTGTATTCTGAGTTAGTACTCTCTTTTTGTAACCCAAGTGTTGACTTGGAAAGTTGTAAGCCCATAAGGTATTTACTTTTGTTGTCAACATGTAATACATCTGTAAGAGTTACTCTGATGAAATATAATCATGCTTTATTCTCTTATGTTTGAACATGCTAATATTGGTTGGTTTATGGGTTTATTTTGAGGGCGTTACATATATATTTATAGATTTTTGATAATATATATGCAAAACTTGTTGGAAAAAAATGATTTTTGGGGACTTTAATTTAATATTAAAGTATGGTGACTTTAATTAAATATTAAAGGGGGTTCTAACCTTTTATTGTGTTGGGTCCAAGTGAGCCAAAAACCATTGGGTTTTGAATAAGAAATTGCCAAGAAATTGCCTCATGATGTTAGATTCATGAATAGGATTTTAAAGAGTATTTAAATCCTTTTTCTTGACTAAAGGGTGTGAATCCTTTGGGCATCCATATTTTTCATTTTGTGGAAAGGGGCTATGGATGTTTGGTGTTTTAATGACTAGCCTTAAAGGCTGGAGGCTCTTCCTCTCTCCCCTATACATGTATAAATTGAGACCCTCCTGTCAAGTTTTAATATAGAAATTTTTGCTTCCATTTTACAAGTCAGTTTGCCAGAAAGTTCCTATTGTGAGAGAGTGCTACCATTGTTTTGTTCGCTAAGCTAGACAGATAATGCTTCTGCCGTAGCTGGTTTTGACCGTCGTATCCTGGGAGACAGACGCCGGGTTTCCTCAAGCACTCGACCCGTGAGGCGGCGAAATCTGTTTTAAGGAAACTGCTTCCGTGCAGGCTTCGGTTTCGTCTCTTTACCCTTTTATTGTTTTGTGTATTTCTGTTGAAATTTAGTTGTAATTATCAGCATATGTTCTTGGTATATAATTTGTTTTCTTCATAAATCTATTTATTTAATTTCACAATTTAAACAACAAGTTTAAAACAGATTTTATATATATTTTCTATGAAATTGATCGAATAGATTTATATAGTCTATTAGGTAAGCTTTGTATAATGTTACTAGGAACTATTGCAGAATTACTCACTATTTCAATGATTGTAAATTATGCAATGTTATTCTCTAATTGCTTAGTTTAATTAGAATGCTCTATCATAATTTGCATACTTAATTGTATTAGTATGATTTTGTTTTATGCGTATGGTTCATCATTCCCCTACCATGATTTGCATGAATTTTAAGGTTATAAATTATAATTTATGGATGTTGCAATTTGACATGCTAATTCTATTCTAGTTTCAATTTGTTACATGCTTATTATTTTCTAGGCTAGATTACATATTTTAATGTATTTGGAATTATATAGTTTTTATGAAGTGTGTACATGATTAATTTGATTTTAATTGGGTGCATTAATCTAAATTATTTAATTAGGTGCATTAATGTGAATTATTTAATTAGGTGCATTAATCTAAGTTAACTAATTGGGTGCATTAATGTGAATTATTTAATTAGGTGCATTAAACTAAATTATTTAATTGGGTGCATTAATCTGAATTATTTAATTGGGTGCATTAACTTTGAATTTGACTTATCTATTTGGAGTTATTAGTTTAAATGTTTATTATGAATTAATTTCATTTATAACTCATGAGTATTGAACTTTATTTTAAAGTTGTAATTTAATTTTGAAGTTACAAATTGTATTTTGTTTTGGTACCTTATATTAGTTGGTTACTTATATAATCAAAGTTGGCTAGATAGTTTCATTTTATTTATTAAATTTTTTAGATTATTTGTTTGTATTTTGTTGTGGTTTTCTACTAACTTTCTTTGTAGGGATACCAATGCGGAAAACAAATATAAAACCAAATGAATAGTATTTGGGATGTAAAAACAAAAATGTTTGGACTACTAACTTTTGTGTTGAATAGGAATACCTAAGCGTGGAATGGCTTTTGGACTAAATAGAATCCTTATGGATTGGCTATTTTATTTAAATGTTTGAAGCATGTTTGCTTGAGATTTAGTTGGTTTGTTTACCAATTTGTGGTAGCAAGTTTTATTTGCTTATTTTGTTAGAAGCATTTTATATGCGTGTAATTGTTATAGCAATTTTTAAATTGCTTGTAAGTTTGGAACTTGGTTTGGTTTTCTGTAATAGAAACCAATGTGTTTAGCCTTGGTTAAAGAGTAGTTCTTATTTGTTCAGAAATGACAACTAAGATGGATTTGGTTTCAAACCTTTGGGTTTTGAGGAAGTCTTTGGGTTTAATCATTTTATTCCCAAAGTGTTGGAAAACCGTGTTTGGAGAAAGTCTTTGGTTATAATCTGATTATGTCCAAAGTGTTTTGGTTTTGAGAAAGGAAACCAAAGTTTAGCATTAGCTAAAATATTTCTGATTTTATTCAGAAATAATGGGCTTAGTTCCGGGAGTACCGGTTAACTTTCATGGGCTTAGTTCCGGGAGTACCGGCTAACTTTTATGAGCGGTGTAATTCTGATAGCAAATTTTATTTGCTTGGGAATCGGTTTGTTATAACCTGGTTTATCCCCTGGAAATCTTAATTTTAAAATTGTTTCCTATGGACTAGGAGTCAACATGCTCTTTGATGTTTTGTCAAAAGGTTAACTGGGTTTTAAGTGGGACCGATGTGACCCCTCCAGTCTTCTTGGGAACATTCCTGACCATGTTCGATTCTAGGTTAAATGGTGAGACTAGTTTTGAATTAAATTTCTATCTGAGAGATTTTCTAAGGGTTAAGTTTAATTTCTGGAATCACAGAAGTGAAATTCTATTGTGATGTTTCAGAAATGGCTTCAAAATGTGACAAACTGAAATGTTGTTCCACCTGACAACCTTTGCCTCACGAGTTTCTTAAAGGAAATCATAAGATTGCATTAAAATATCTCTGAATTGATCAGAGGCAACTAGTATGGTATCCTTGTGTTATTTATAGCTTTTTTGATTGCTATGTGACTTTGCTTGAAAGCAAAGTTGAGACAACCTCTTATAGTTGGTGAATATTTTTTTTTTGGATTTTTAAATTCCAAATATATTCTTAAATTGGTGGCTCCTAGTGAGTTCAAGATCATTGATCACAGAGATAGAAAACTGGTGGTTCCTAGGAGGTGTAGACCACTGGCTACACAGTTATGAGATTGTGGTTCCTAGTAGTGAACAGATTACTAATCACATGTCAAGACATCATGATTCCTAGTAGTGGAGAGGCTACTGGTCATATGTCAAGACATGATGATTCCTAATAATGAAAGAGTCTATTGATCCTATGTCAGGACGTTGTGATTCCTAGTAGTAAAGTGACTACTGATCACAAGTTAAGACATTGTGATTCCTAGTAGTAGAAAGTCTACTGACCACATGCTGAGAAATTAGTGATTCCTAGTGATAAGACTACTGGCCATGTTATGAAGTTCCGAATAGTAGACTATTGAACACTGGATTTGTGTTTCCTAATAATAAGACTATTGGCTTCAGAGTGATAGGTTGGACCAAATATATTTGGGTGCCTAATTCGGTTGATGACATTCTGGGAATGTATTTACTGTGATATGATTTTGAGAGTTTCATAATCATTGTGACACAAGGATTTGTTTAAAACTTTGTATTAATTCTACAAAGAAGACTTAATTATCCGACTCCGAATTAAGGAGGATAATAGAAAGAAAGGAAGGAGCACCTCCTTTGTAAAGGCCAATGTCGTTGAGCATGGCAAATCTTCTAGGGTAAGGAAGAAGCCTCCCGTGAACAAGGGCTTTATGCTGGAGCTAAGGGGTGGTGTTGCAAAGAAGCTGGCATACAAACTGCGAGAACCTGGTTATCGGTTCTTTGGGAAGTGCTACAACTGTGGTAGCAAGAGGCTTTTAGCTTTACTAGGGCTACATGCCACATCTGCTCCGAGAATGAGTTGTTTACAACTTTTGAACCAGTTACAAACGGTGAGAAGTTGTTTATGAGAAACTCTACTACCTCATTTGTTGAGGGAAAGGTGGTCCTGATGTTAACCTCAGGAAAGAGCTAACCTTGAACGAAGTCCTGTATGTTCCGGACATTCGTAAGAATCTTGTCTCAAGGACTCTTCTCAGTAAACATGTTTTTCGCATGGTTTTTTGAGTCCGACAAGGTCGTTCTGACGAAACACAAGTGTGAAACTTGTGTTGAAGCGAAGTGGACAAGATCCCGTATGAGTTATGAAAAGGTGTTAAGCCTTCTTATAAATTCTTACAAATGTGGGGGTGTCTTGCTATTATGGCGATTCCTATACCCTAACGGTTTAGGATAGGCCCGAAATCCGTGGATTGTATATTCATTGGTTATGCACATAATAACAGTGCATATCGGTTTCTTGTACATAAGTCTGAAACTTTAGACATTTACAGGAATACCATCATGGAGTCAAGGAATGCACATTTCTTAGAAGGGGTTCCGAGGTTTTGGAGCAATTTGGTGAGCTTACTAGTGATGTTGATCATTTTGATGATCAAGTTGCGAATCAAGGTGTTGATCAGCCTTGAATGAGTAAAAGGGCTAGGATGTTCAAGTCTTTTGATCCAGACTTCTTGACTTAGATGATTGAGAACGAACCTCAAACTTTCCATGAAGTTGTGACTTCTCCTGAGAGTCCTTTATGGAAAGAAGCGATCAAAAATAAGATTGACTCCATCTTATAGAATCGCACCTGGGTGTTAGTCGATTTACCTCCAGGTTGGAAGCCTTTAGGCTGCAAATGGATTTTTAAAAGAAGATAAAGGCCGATGGGTCTATTGACAAGTATAAGGCGAGGCTCGTTATCAAAGGGTACAGACAACAAGAAGGCTTGGATTACTTTGATACGTACTCACCTGTAACTAGGATAACATCCATTCGCATGGCGATTGCGATAGCAACTTTGCGCAATCTGGAGATACACCAGATGGATGTAAAGACAGCTTTCTTAAATAGGGATTTGAATGAAGAAATCTACATGGAGCAGCCTGTACGGTTTTCAGCTCCAGGGCAAAGCAAGAAAGTCTGTAAACTTGTCAAATCATTGTATGGTTTGAAGCAAGTGCCTAAGCAATGGCATGAGAAGTTTGACAACGTAATGTTGTCATGTGGGTTTAGAATCAACGAATGTGACATGTGTGTTTATGTCAAAGACACTGACAGAGGTTATGTCATTTTGTGTCTATATGTTGATGATATGTTCATTATAGGTAGTTACGATGAAATGATCAAAACTACCAAGAAGTTGTTAAACTCTAAGTTTGACATGAAGGATATGGGCATTGCAGATGTTATTCTGGGAATCAAGATTACCAGAACATCTGGCGAAATTGTACTTTCTCAGTCTCATTATGTTGATAAGATACTTGAGAAGTTTAGTAGATCAGATACGAGTGTGTCATCGACACCTGTAGACTTAAGTCTATACTTTACCAAGAATAATAAAGAGAGTGTCTCTCTGTTAGAATATTCTCAGGTAAATGGAAGTTTAATGTATCTGATGAGTTGTACTAGGCCGGATATAGCTTACTCGGTTAGCAGGCTTAGTAGATACACAAGTAATCCTGATGCTTCTCATTGGAAGGGCATTGTGCGGGTGTTAAGGTTTTTACGCTACACTCGGGATTATGGGCTGCATTATACTCGATATCCAGCTGTGCTTGAAGGATATAGTGACGCGAATTGGATATCAGATATAAAGGACTCAAAGTCCACTAGTGGATATGTGTTCACTCTTGGTGGGGTAGCCGTGTCTTGGAAATCTTCCAAGCAAACGTGTATATCTAGATCAACGTTGGAATTAGAGTTTATTGCTTTGGATAAAGCAACGGAAGAAGCAGAATGGCTTCGCCATTTCTTTGAAGATATTCCATGTTGGTCTAAACCTGTGCCAGCTATTTGTATTCATTGTGATTGTCAATCTGCAATTGGTAGGGCACAGAGTAATATGTATAATGGAAAGTCTAGACATATCCGTCGTAGACATAATTCCATACGACAACTACTCTCGAATGGAGTTGTCTCTTTAGACTATGTAAAGTCTAAGGACAACATTGCGGATCCGCTAACCAAAGGGTTAAGTCGAGTGTTAGTCGAAACGTCGTCAAAAGGAATGGGGTTAAGGCCTTTGGAAGTTACCGGAATGGAAACCCAACCTAGTTGACTGGAGATCCCAAGATCTAGGTTCAATGGGACAACCTAATTGCGTGTAACGGTGGTATGTCACTGAGGAGGTTAAACCTCCAGCCATTCCTTCTATCAGTGATACCTGCAAGTGTAGAGGATAAGCTGAACTTTTAATGACTCTTATGTGTTAAGCTGTTGAGCAAAGTATTGCAGGATACTTTAGTAGAGTCACCTATGTGAGTTTGAAGTGGGGCCGCTTCTAGAAGAATTGGGCAGGCCAAGATTCTTTGAAACCACTCGCTGAACCAGGCTAGTGTCCAGGGCCACACAGGGCACACCAGTGAGAACATAATAGTGGTAGGAGTAATTCCCGTGTGAGATCTATTGTCTCAGTTTACATAAACGGCAGAACAGTTCAAGATGTCTTATTCACTGATCAGCCAGTAAACTCGATAGGTTTTCACTGGGAGAGGTTCAAAGCCAAAAGCTACCTTCTCTGATGTCGGGGTTAGTCCGTTGTACTCTCTCTCAGAGTCTTTATTGTTGAACGATGTCCGTTTGTTGAGTCATTCGGTCAATTTTTATTCATGTGGGGGATTGTTGGAAAAAAATGATTTTTGGGGACTTTAATTTAATATTAAAGTATGGTGACTTTAATTAAATATTAAAGGGGGTCCTAACCTTTTATTGTGTTGGGTCCAAGTGAGCCAAAAACCATTGGGTTTTGAATAAGAAATTGCCAAGAAATTGCCTCATGATGTTAGATTCATGAATAAGATTTTAAAGAGTATTTAAATCCTTTTTCTTGACTAAAGGGTGTAAATCCTTTGGGCATCCATATTTTTCATTTTGTGGAAAGGGGTTATGGATGTTTGGTGTTTTAATGACTAGCCTTAAAGGCTGGAGGCTCTTCCTCTCTCCCCTATACATGTATAAATTGAGACCCTCCTGTCAAGATTCAATATAGAAATTTTTGCTTCCATTTTACAAGTCAGTTTGCCAGAAAGTTCCTATTGTGAGAGAGTGCTGCCATTGTTTTGTTCGCTAAGCTAGACAGATAATGCTTCTGCCGTAGCTAGTTTTGACCGTCGTATCCTGGGAGACAAACGCCGGGTTTCCTCAAGCACTCGACCCGTGAGGCGGCGAAATCTGTTTTAA
Source organism: Camellia granthamiana (assembly GCA_036172215.1). Classification (NCBI taxonomy): domain Eukaryota; kingdom Viridiplantae; phylum Streptophyta; class Magnoliopsida; order Ericales; family Theaceae; genus Camellia; species Camellia granthamiana. Next base: position 21,493,440 of record CM069916.1, on the reverse strand, counting down.
GGAAACTACTTCCGTGCAGGCTTCGGTTTCGTCTCTTTACCCTTTTATTGTTTTGTATATTTCTGTTGAAATTTAGTTGTAATTATCAGCATATGTTCTTGGTATATAATTTGTTTTCTTCATAAATCTATTTATTTAATTTCACAATTTAAACAACAAAACTTTAAGGGAGGTAAGTGTAATTTATCGATGTTGATAATGTATGAATTACTTTATGGGTATTTTCATTTTTTCACATGCAAATCAAAGGGTAATATAGCCATTTTTACACCCAACTAATGCTGTTTGTACGAACATAATAGATTGGGGAATTTTGATAATAGTTTCAAAAGTAAAGAAGGTTAATGTAATTATTGAAACCATAGAAGAAATTCCTATAATTGTTAACGATCTCAAGAGAGGTACGTGTAATTTACTCATTTAAATTTGATGAAAAGAAAGTTAATTAAGAATTAAAAATGTTCTTAACTACTTGCAAAGAAATTTGTATTACTATAATGATTTTGACACACTTTAACAAAATCGTTGTACAAAATATTACACTACACAAAAACAAAAGATTTATTCTATAAATCACGAAAAAGTAGTCACCAAAATTTTTTGCAAAGCATTGGACAAGCAGTTTCGATAGGGCTCATCTCAGTTTTATAAAATATGTTTTTATGTTTGATTTGTTATATCTTTTAGCTGATTTTAAATGAGATTTAATTAAGTCAAATTTAAATATTTTATTTTTTAATATACATAAACATATAAAGATGAAGAATATATTGTTTGAAACATAATTTAAAATTTTAATGATTTTGATTGATTGTACTTAAAATTTAGTTAATTTATTATTATATAAGGAATCAATTGTAGACCAACTTTTAGTAAAGGGCAATGCCAATCGTCTTACAAATGTAAGGCTGAGACGAGACCTCTAAACCATGGTCCTATCTTTCATATATGGGTCACATGGCTACCACGTTGAAGTAAATGAGAAGTAGCACGGATTAGGGATGGTGATGGTGATTGTGGGTCACCATCCTAATAGATTAGTTGTTGTAGGGGTTATTTGGGACAAATTATTCAATGGTCCTCGTAGAGAGAAAGGACATTATGATTTTGTATTAGATAAGAGAGCAATGTGGGTATACAGTGGCGGAGGAAAAAGCAGGCCAGGGGTTACGTGCCCTCTCAGTTTTTATTTATTTATTTATTTATTTTTGTGTTATTGTTGTTATATATAAATTGTATTTTTTTTTCTTAACATGTTTTTTAGTTAGGGGTACTTACCAATTAGTCCTATTAACTAGACTTATTTATCTGCAGGTCCTAACTAATAAATTTAACACTATAAAAGTAAGAGAGTGATAAATTTATCACTAAAAATTTATTCATAAAAACAAAGAGACTGATAAATTTATCACTATAAATTTATTCATAACAATAAAAGATTGATAAATTTATCTTTATCACTTAATAAATTTATCAATATGACTTAATGGGTAATAAATCTCCAAAGTAGGACCTATTGGTAGTTTACCCTTTTAGTTAAGGGTTTATTATATTATTCACAATAAATAGTTATTTGATATTTTGAGAGCACTATATTGTATTATTTATGTAATAATTTAAACTAATAGTATAGCGAAAATCTTCTAGATTGGATATGATGAACTCATTATTTTAGATAGTTGACATACTATTTAGTGTGATTTGTAATTTCATATGCTTTGAGTATCACGTAGGCTAGGGCTGTCAATGGATCGGATTTAATCCGGATCCGACTCGAATCCGACCCGATAATCCGAACCCGTTTACAAAAAATCCGATCCGATAATCCGATAATCCGAATCCGTTTAATCCGTTTATTAAACGGATTGAATATGCAAAAATCCGATCCGATCCGATAATCCGATAATCCGATCCGATTATTCTCAATTTGAATAAAAAAACACAAAATGAATTTTTTTTTCAAATTATATAAAATTGTAGTTCAATAAATAAATAAATGGATCGGATTCGGATTATCGGATCGGATATCCGAAATCATCGGATTCGGATTCGGATATCTATAATCGGATATGAACTAAACGGATTCGGATCGGATTCGGGTTTGTCTTAATCGGATCGGATTCGGATTTTGACAGATCCAATCCGAATCCGATCCATTTACAGGCCTAACGTAGGCAATGCTATATGGTATTCTAAGACTGTTTAATAATTTTCATTCAAAATACATCATTTATTAGCAACGTCATCTCTTTAATAATTTTCTGTCAAACAAAAAATAAATATAATTTATAATAATTTATGCTATAAATGATGTGTTTTTATTTTCTAAAATTAGGAATTGTGATCCATAATTTTTTGTGCTAAAATTACAAACTTACATCATCATCCCGCACCGAACTCTTCTACACTATTATAAAATTTTAAATTGTTCCTATTAATAATGAATATGTAATTTAGCTCGTAAAATTATTATTATCTTAATATTGATTATAATTTTTTTTAAATAAAAAATTATAATTATTATTATTATCTTAAAAATGTTTAAGATAACTGTATAAAATAAATGTGTGCCAAAAAAATGTACAATTATTTTGTTCTAGTAACCAATATTTTGAGAGCACTCATTAACCAAATTCTATCAAAATATCACTAAAGTCAAAACTAATGGCCACAAGTAATATAACTAGATGGTACACACTAAAAAAATGGATATGTAACATGGAATTATCTTAAAGCAATAAATTATGACAGCATTTCAAGAGACAATAATCTTATCATTAATATAATTGAAGGTTTGCAATAAACTAATGAATCTTATTAATACGTGTGATGCCTAACCTAACCTAGTCTCCACTACATATGGAACAAAAAAAACATATATGATTATGTTTATTTTTGGTAGTTGAGGTCTAATCTAATGTGTAGTTGGTCCTAAATTCCTAATGCAAATCGACTTGGACCGCAATTCCGGGTATTGGGTTTAACAATTGTCGCTTAAAAGGCAACATAATGGAAGGTTAATCCCTAAATTAAAACGGATTAGAGATTGACTTAAAATTTACTAATGCATATGTTTATAAATGTTCTTGTTCTAAACCCGTTCAATTAATTTAAAGCCACCCATACCACAAAGGTTGGTAACTTAGCTAGTGGAAGCTTACTTTCATTAGATTTGGCGAAAAAGTAGCTATATGTTCGAGTTTTCATGAGGGCAATACAATTATTATTTATTTTTATTTATTTTTAAATTATTTATTTGAACCTGATAGAGTTAGAGTCAAGTTATGACTTAAATTTGTCTTAAGAGAATGCTTGCAATTTCCCTATATGTAATATTCCTATTTTATCGAGTTTGTTTAGGTATTTCTATTTTCTCTCTTTTTATAAAATTAGGTCTTGGAGAAAAATTATATCATTTTTTTTAAAACGTTAAGTCTCCTAACAGAATATTGGGTGACTACAGAGGCCTAAATGGAACTGTTGGGCCTATGAAAAATATTGATGATAATAGGTTTGCCACCCAATAATTTTCCAAACTCCATTTAAATATTTGTTTGGATGCACATCTTCTGCTAACCTCATTCGTTTGACTGAAAGGTAACATTATTCTAAAAGAATAATAGAAAGTATATCCATCAAAAAAAGATTTTTTTGAATCAAAAGTTGTTTTAAATTTCAAATAAAAAATGTCGATTTAGGGTTGTTTGGGATGACATAAATAAGTGTACTTTTTGTCTTTTTCGAAAAAATATGCAGAAAAGTAGAGAGGTGATATGATGGAAAAAAGATAAAAATATGAAATATTTTTAGGTTGCCAAACTTAGCCTTATTTTTCTTGTCCTGGGATCATTTTAAGAATGATTCTTTACCTTGGACTTAAATTTTGAATAAATTTTTGGGTGGAAAAAGCCTTAGACTCCCACTAAGGGTGACCCCAGGGCCAGTGGAGTGTAATTGGTCCATTATTTTTTATTTATTTATTTTTTGATCCAATGACCAATCCGAAAAAAGACTAAGGCCAAGTTTGGGAAGTTTAGAATAAGTGCACTTTTTGACTTTTCTTGTATTATGTGTAGAAAAAGTAGAGAGGAGATGTTGATTGATGTGACCCAAAAAAGATAAAAAGATGAAATAAGTGCACTTATATTGGGTACCCAAACAAGGCCTAAGACCCCAGTGGGGTTGACCCACACCACCCCACTGTTTTTTGATTGGTCCAAATTTTTTTTTTTTTTTTTAGTCTTGGTCTCACAACCCCCGCGTGGAGGTGGGGGTGTTGGGGGTCACCCCCACTAGGGGTTCCCAGCACTGCCAGACCCACATGTGTGTGGAGGTGGTGGGGGTGCTTGGAGACTGGGGGTCTCTAGCAAGTTTGTTTTTGGGTTTTGTTTCTCAACTGAAAAAGTAAATCAACTTTAGTTCATTTGTTCTTGAATCTAAAAATGAAAAAATAAGGACCTGTTTGGTAATTATTTCGTTTTCAGTTTATATTTTCAAATTTAAAAAAACTATCATAAAAACTTATTTGATACATTTGAGGAAAAAACGTAAACTCAAAAAATGAGTTTACGTTAATTTTTAAACAGAAATTTAAAATTTTGACTAATAAAAATTTTTTTCAATTATTTTTTTTTTCAAAAAAAATTTTTCCAATTAACTTTTTTCAAATAAATTTTTTTAATTAATTTTTCTCCAATTATAATGTGTATGATCTTATTCTCATAAATAATAAAAAAATAAATATAAATATTTTAGGTCTAAACAAACATATTTTTTTAGTTTATGTTTTTAAAATTTTTCAAATATTTTGTTCAAACCAGACGCGTTTGTAGTTTATGTTTTTTTTAAAAATAAACAAAAATCAATTTATAAAATTTTTATAAATATAAACTAAAAACGTAAATGTTACTAAACACTACCTAAATAAATTGGCTTGTTATTGATTATTTATAGAAACAAAAATAAAATAATAATTATATGAAATAACTTTTGAACCCTACTGGACATGGTCATGTATATGGGTACCTCACATTTATCACCAATTATATTTTTTTATATTGTTAGGCAAAACATTGACATGACAAATGTGATGGGCCAATCATGTTGGAACACAAATACCCTAATATTGGGTATTTTTAAAAATTGTTCAAATGACAAAAAAAGGTCATCAGCTCGGTTGGTGCAATATGATTGGGTCCATGCATTCTGAACTGGGCTCGCCCCAACTACACTTGATTGATGGGCTTATGGGACCAAGTTCTTTCCTGACAATCATATATGGATCATTAAACAAAGCCACACAAGGCGAGAAAAGGGCCCACAAAGAATAAATTATCCTAATTAAAGCAAAATAGCCCAAGCCCACAAGTTCATAAAGGGTTGATTTTTTGGGTGGGCTATCTCGGGACATTTAAAAAAAAAAAAAATTTCTCCCCAACTTCCCCATTATTTATGTACCACTTACCACATTTCTTACCTACATTATTATTATTATTATTATTATTATTATTATTATGTTGTCTTTTAAAGGAAAACAGTATGTTTAATACATTAATAAATAATAAGTTGACTTCTAATTGGAGGGATTGATTGGAATGTTCCTGCATGTCATCTATTTTGATTATTGAATTCGTGTTTCCAAACTTATATGCTTTATATAAAGTAAATAAATTGAACAAATAATTATAATTATGTAATATTATATTTATTTGAAAAAAATACATGATAAATATAAGTTTAAAAATATCTCACAAACTAAATTGATACAAATAAAATATATAACTACAATTATCAAGGTATTTATTTTCTTTTCTTTTTATATAAAAAATATATTGAATCTAAAAAGATGAAATGCGGATCATCAATGTATACAAAAATCTATATATACAGGAAAGTAAATAATATGCAATTCATATTAGCATCTTAAATAAATCTAAACTATATAATAAATATTTTGAATTTTGATGTAGTATTTTTAGTTAATAAAAGAAGTAAAAAGGGTTGCTTGATTCTGGAAGAACGCTTTGCGTGAGCAATAGATTAATTGAAATGCATGTAAATTGTTCGGAATTAATTGAAATATGAGTAAAATATTTCAATTAATTCAGAGATTCGGTCATTAAAAAAAATATAATTTTTATTTCAAAAAATTATACAAAAATAAAGGGTGTCAATTGAGAAAGAAAGGTGGAGTGTGGTGGCACGGTTGTGCCGAAAACTGGGAAGAGATATTTTGTGGGGGAAAGGAAGGTGAGGTGAGAGAGGATTTTGGAGAGGTTTTGACCCTTTCTTTGTGATGGGGAACCAGTGGTCGAGAGACCTAAGTTAACTACACATCCAATTGGGTTTTCTCTCTCTCTCTCTCTCCTGCTAAACCTCCTTATGATTTCATGAACATTTGATTTGAAGGCCACTCTTCAATTCCTTATTCATTGGGTAATGGGTTTGAAGCTAAATGTCAAATGGGGTTCTCCAGTTCAGTCCCCTTACCACCTAACCACTTCATCCTATTGCCCTTCCTCATTCTCATGTGAGTCCTTTGTATTGTTTTTCTTCACATTTTACTGATTTCTATGGTGTTGTGTGATGTTTTTAGTATTGTTTATTATAAAAGATAATCGATTATTGCTAAAATTGACTATAAAATCATGGGTTTTGTTCTACTTGCATGCTTTATTCTTTGAAATGAAAACTTAGTTCAATCATTATATTGCAAGACACAATTCCAATTCAATAATATTATTACTTTTGTTTATTGCTTGAATTTATCTGTGTTTAATGTTTATTAGTTGCTTGCAGTTGCATCCTTAGGGCACAATCCAATTCATTAATATTAATTTTATTTATTGCTTGAATTTATGATTGTTTGATGTTTATTAGTTAATTCTAGTCTTATGATTGCATTCATCTCCTAGAGTAGAAAAACACATCAGACTTACATTTATTCTCGTTGGCATATCTGATCCTGTTAAGAGATCCAGCACGCACATATGGTTGTTTCCATGTCCATGTGTTGTGAGGTGTCTTGTTCTTTTACTGACATTAATTTACTTTAAGGAGTCTTTTTTTTTCTTTCTGTAGTTGGCAAGAAAGAAACTTAATTGATGAGATCGATGAATACACATTGATACAAAAGGCAAGTGCACCAAACATCAAAGCAAACCAAATTGATACCTATTAGGTTGGCACCAAAAAGCAAGCCCTAACAACTACTTTAAGGAGTCTTTTATAGTGGTGGAGGGCCGAGGTTGCCAAGGCCTGGATTTTGGAGGTATTTATTGTATTTTTCGGCTAGGGTTTTAGTGTGTGAGAGTGCAACCACATTGTAGAGCCGTTGAGTTGAGAGGTTCAAAGTTGTGTAAACCTTATTGTGCATAGTGGATTTGATCTCTTCCCCTCTGTGTACTTCGGCTCATTGCTGAACTTGTGTGTTTCCTTTGTTTCTCTTTAGCAAAAATTAATTGGCACTGCTTCCTTTTAGATTTTTTTTTTTTTTTAAATTTTTAAATAAAAAAGTTGCAATTGTCATGTGAAACTCTGATGGTAAACCTATTTCAAGTTAGAGTTTTTGTTGTTTGCACACAAATGTTACTTTTGTTTTTCCTTGCAAGCTAAGATTGGAGGTGGTTCTTTGCTATTTTAATAATTGAATTGGTTTAAGGTCATATTGTAAGCTATGGTTTGGTTTCTGGTTGGGTAACCATAATTTGAGTCAACAGTCTACAAAGAGTGGAGTTTCTATATTTTTCTCCAAATATGTCCATTAGTGTGCTGAACCTTGTATGTTCCTAATCACATACCTGATTTCTTTCCTCCTTATTTATTTTGCGTCTCATCTGGATCATACATCTGCATCATGTTTCTGCATAACAACAACTTATACTAGCAGAATGAAGAATAGAGTTTGACTTCCCAAAATGATGCTTCATGAATTAAGCATGGGGTTAATGGAGGACTGCTGTTTTTGAGCTTTCCTTGAAGTTCCTTCAATCAGTACTGAGCTGTTTACAATTTCTTTCACAACTTCATGCTTGAGGTTGGGTATTTTATGGTCATTATATTCGTCATGGTAAATTGCCAAAAAAATTAACTCGTTTAATTTATTTTAATTCCAAATATTTCATTGTTCCTATTCTAAAACTTAGTCTACTGAATTTAGTTGGGAAGTTATTGAGTTTTAGTGGAGAAACAGTGTCCCAAGTGCATGTAGGTTGTAGACCATTCCTGCAGGCTGAAACTAGTATTTTTAAGTCAATTAGACAATATTATCAGAAAAATAAAAAGATCCTTTCAATTCTATTTAATGTTTAATATTTTGTGTGTTTTTGGAGATCTAAGTGCTATCCATTATTATTGAGTCAACTGAGATCAAAGTTCTACAACATGTCTGTCCTTTAATTTTCAAATCAACTTGATATTTTGAACTTGGGTATCTTCACATTCATATTGAGACATGTATACTCAGTGGTTTTCTTTTCGATTTCATTGCACCAATGTGTACTTTTTCTAATTGATCTATGATATATCATATCATTAGTTTTATGGTGTTTTTGTTCATAATCATATTATCTGTTATTTTCTTTTATTTACTATTTATTTATTTTTAATTATACAGCTAGAAGCAAGGAGACCTCATATGACTCAGCAAGGGTGACTTTTGCTTTTGTTATTTCCTGTCAGAGTGAGGCTTTATATAATGATCCTTTGAAAGCACATAGATGTTCAACTGCTCCACAAACCTTAGAAAATGATTACTCAGAAATGGAAGACATAAAGGTTCTCCCCTATTTTAGAGTTTTGTTGATAAGTAATTGTGATTTGTTAGTTTTTAACATCAAATGGATACTTAATTTTGACTCTGATCATTCAGATGAATATTAGCAAGAGGTCCCACGATGGCTTAAATAACACGCTTGACGATAACATAACAATGCCCATGGGAGATGATAAGCTGACATTCCTTACAAGCTTACAAGCAAGCAGGGCGTCACAATTTGGTTTATTATTGCAAAATCTTGATATGTTGGAATCAACATTTGCTGATTCAGATGTGGTAAGGTTGGAAAGAGATATTATGGTGCAACTAGAAAGGCTTGGAGCTCTAAAATTATTCCATACCTGTCTGTCCAGGACCCTTAAATCTTCAACTTTTTCTGACTTCTCTGACTCGCCAACTCAGCTTATTGGAGAGCTCCAGAAGAATGACACGGCGGATGTTCACTCAGGGAAAATTGTCGTTCCCTCTAGAAAGAAGGAAGAAAGAAAATCAAGAAGAAAAAGAGCATCAGAAAAGGTTTCCGGACTGGCATTTCCATCAAAAGCCACCCCAAAGGACCAGAAGAAATCTGCTTTATCTTCTGTAAAAAGACTATCAAACTCTAGAAGTAGAAGACTAAAAGTTGCAAAGAACGAGGCTGAAATGGCAAGAGGGGTTAAGGTTATGACCTGTTTCTGTGAAGTATTATTCATCTTCTTCTGTTGTGCTTTGGGAATGATTTTGAATGTCATATTTTATAATATTGCAGTTGGTCGAATATTTGGAAGGAATCAGAACAGTATTGGAAGAAGAAACTGGGCAAGTAGCTAGCTTGAGTAGATGGGCAGAAGCCGCTGGAGTTGAGGAGAAGGTATTGAAGCAGCATTTACATTTTGGTTGGTATTGTAAGGATGAGCTTCTGAAAAGCTCACACTCCTTAGTTGTATACCTTGCAAGAAATTACAGGGGAATTGGAGTGGCCTTTGAAGACTTAATTCAGGTTGGTCAAACTTGTTTCTGTATGATTGGTGTAATTTTTTTTTCTTTTTTCATTTTAAATTTGTTTCAGTGATAGGGTTCTTTAATAGATTTCACCCTAGAGTATTATGCGTGTGGCAATCATTTGGCCATAGTGACCAACTCTGGATCTCAAGATGATTCAGTTACATTTAAGATCGATAGTGAGGATCGACCATAATATTATCACCAGTTCCTAATGTCAGAGTATAAAAAGTGTCTATTCTTGACTTTTCAGCTCTTCCCTGCTAACATTGAGAATGGTACAGTCCGCCTGATTCGCTATGGCCGCATTTCATGTTTTGAGTCCATCAACCAGTTTTTTGGGGGTATTTTTTTTTTTTTTTTTTTTTTTTTTTCCTGTTTTCTTTTGATTGTTACTATGCATTTGTTTGGCGGATTAGGTTGGATAGGATTATGAGTACAGTAGGATTAGTGAGGAGATTTCGAGCTGTATGATAAAGGCCCTGTTTGGTAGGGCTTATTTCCAGCTTATTTTAGCTTTTAACTTAATTTAAGCTATTTTGATGTGTTTGGTTCAGCTTAACAATACAGCTTATAGCTTTTTGTAAGTCAAAAATCAACTTATTCTTTGAGTGGGGGAGGAGAAGCTTAATTTATAAGTAAAAAATGAGCTTATGTTCACAGCTATAAGTTATAAGCTGTTAGGCTATAAGTTGTAATCACTTTCCCACAGCTCTACCAAACGGGGCCAAAGAGTGTTTGTTTGTGTACTAGTGTGGTGGTATTAGTTGTTAGGATTAAATCTATGAAACACCCTCATTGTATAATAACTAGCTTTGTTGTTTTTGTAATGTAAAGGCAAAATTGTACTTTCACACCTAATCCCATAGGATTGGATTACCAATCCCACCCCTCCTATGGGAAAGCTAATCTCATCATACGGGGGTATTCATAATCCCATGGGACTACTCGCCTCCTCCTATTTTTGTCAACCAAACATGGGCTATGTAGGGCTCACAGGATTGCTAGTCCAATCCCCCCATCTATAGAGCCAAACAAACATGACTTAGAAAGGAATGTTCAAAGCTGTTATTGATTAGTGCTAAGGATTGGACAGAAGGGGAAAAAAGGGGATGGGTGCGCAATATTCTTTATTTTGCAAATATCTTGTGTCCAGGCTAAATGATAATGAAACTTAATCTTACTCAACATTTTACAGGCAGGGAATTTTGGTGTCATGCAAGGCGCAGTAAGGTTTGACCACACTAGGGGATACAAATTCTCAACTTATGTTCAGTACTGGATAAGGAAATCAATCTCAACGCTGGTCGCACAGCATGCCAGAGGGATTCGAATTCCTGTGTGTACTTCTCTGATTAATTAGATTGCTTCTTCATTCAATTTTTGGTTTAGTGAATTCTAGAGCTTATTATTCTCTTCATTGCTTTTCTGGTTGAACTTTTATGCAGTTCACATTAAACAAGGCAATAAATCAGATACACAAAGCTCGAAAGGCCCTAAGCACAAGCCAAGGGAAATACCCTGGTGATGATGAAATTGCGAAGTTCACAGGACTATCCTTGGCGAAAATTACTTTGGCAAGCAAATGCTTGAGAGTCGTGGGTTCAATTGATCAGAAAGTGGGGGATTTCAGTGTTAAGTTTATGGTATGTCACACATTTTGTATTCTGCATTGTCTTGGTTCCTTTAGTGCATCAACCTCACTCTTACCAGCACATGAGGATCCTGTTCATTGAATTTGTGTCTCGTGCTCCGGCTAGATATGCCTGTTATTTGATTCAGCTGTTGCATCATATTTGCTTTTCATATTTTGGGTGGATGGTTGAATGATGTGAAAAATTGACAATACCCTCAGATTTAGGTTTATGATAACACTTGGACATGTACCCACACCTATACTTGTACCCGAGTTTATGTAACATGGAATTGCACTATTGCTATACTTATATGGACAATATATTTGTTGAATGATATTCCTTTCTTAGGACGGTGAAAGATGTGTTCATACTCATTCTGGCAGGGTTTAATATGGAAAACCGTCTGAGAAAATTATTTCCTTTATAGCTCATAGAAATACTTGCCGAGAGTCCTTGAAGAGCTGGTTTTGTTAATTTTAACGTGTTTTTTGGCATTCATGATGCAGGAGCTTACAGCAGATAAATCAATAAAGAGCCCCGAAGAAGCTGTCATGAGGCAACACATGATAAAAGAGATACATGGTCTTCTGAATGGCCTGGGTCTGAGAGAGAGGCAAGTGTTGATCCTAAGATTTGGCCTCGGTGATCACCAGCGCAGGTCGCTTGAGGAAATCGGGAGACGTTTTTGCGTGAGCAAAGAGTGGATAAGGAAGATAGAGAGGACGGCGCTGACAAAACTAAGAGATGAAGAAACCTGCAGAAATTTGAGGCATTATTTGCACTTATAGTTTCAGTTAAAATCCAACAAGCTTTTGTCACGAGCTTTTGGTGAGGAGTTTGGAATGTCAAATGTCGTCAATTTTTTAATTCAGAGAATGCCAGATGAGTCTGTATAGGAGATCCCAAAAGTGTTTTCATCTTGGCAATGTCTGAAGATTTGAATTGACTGTTGTGAATTCCAAACTCAAAACTCTCCGGTTGCTTCCTGATGATTAGTGTTCTTTACAAGCTCCCCCATTGTCCTTCGAGACCTGATCACCTCTGCTATACAAGTCCTTTTGTTTTTTGTTTTTTTCTTTTCCCATTAAAAAAATGTCTTCTTCTTTCTTTTCCATTTTTCTCTGGGGATGGGGATGGTATAGATTGAATATCTCGGCTATTTTTAGCCTGAATCGTTGTCATATAATTTTCCATGACACTCATCCTCAGAAATGAATATTCAATAATGTATGTGTTAATGTATTTGTCTCTACAACGAGAACTCGCAATTTATATGTATCTCACTCCATTTGCAGTAGTTCTGATTCAGTTAGCCTTTTTAAAATGAATGTTAGTGTAATTATGTTAAAATTGTAGGATTAATTGTATTTTTTTCCAAATTTTAAGAGTTATTAGTGTAATTTGTCCTGTAATATAAAATAGATTTATCATTTTGAGATGAATTGTAAAATTTGAATCTTCTAGGTTCAACTCTAGTTGATGTTGCATCCACTTATAATTAATATACATGGTTTACATTATTTTTTTGATGGTAATATTATACCAAATTTATTACTAAATGATGTGCCACATCATTTAATAAATAAAATGGACAAAAATTTATGCAAAATCAATAATATATATAGTTTCAGCATTTACATATCTTGAAGTTATTGATCATGAAAAACCATGGTGATCTTGTGCACTATCATTCCCAATAAATTCATATAATAATTATCTTAAAGTTCCAAATCATGGTTGCATCTTGTGCATTGCCATTCCCAATATATTCTTAGAATAGCTTAAAATTCTTTTTGCAATATATTGATGACCAAAATGCAACTTGCAATACCACTTTTGTCAGAGACATCTGTCCAAGTGTCTGAATCTTTGTGAGATAGATACTTGTGGAGATAGGGTGACTTTGGGCTATTTTGGGAAGATGATTATAATCAGTTTTTTGATGAAAAATTACTTATAAGCAGTTTTTTTTGTAAGAGAGAAAGTGGGTTATAGTCTGGGAATTGGATTGTAATCCACTTTCCAAAATTGTGTATATGAGTTTTTAGTCATATTTGGTAGAATTTATTGTATTTACTAGTTTATTGTATTTTTTTCAAAGTCCTTATTACAGTGTTTTATATAACTTATGATTAAAGTCTATTAAGTAAAAATGATTTGAATAAGTTTTTAAAAAAATAATTATCTAAAAGTTAATAAATGAATGCTTTTAGTTTATATTTTTTAATTGTCAATTTTTAATTTGAGAAAAAATATAGCAAATAGGCTCCTATTTTATAAGGTGTGTGTATCCAAACTCAAGTGTGTGACATCTTAAAGAGGCTTCTTCATATCAAAAAAATAAAAAATTAAATGAAAATGAAAAAGTGAAAAGAGTAATCTTGAAAAGAGATACATTCAAGTTACAAGTTGTTCTTTGAGAGGAATGCCTTCAATCCTAAGCGATTCTAGCTTGAAAATGGTAGAAAATGACAGGCCACATGATAACTGGCAAAAAGGAGACAAAATGAGAGAAGGGGTACTCCTGCCCTTTCGTGGGAGGTCTTTTTGAGTGTTTTTTAATTATTTGAACCGTTTATATTGTAATATTTATTAAGAATATTATTAATGTAAAAGGCAGTAGACAGTACCCTTTTTCTGACAAAATGACCATGCAAATAATTTTTTTTTATCCTGGTAGAAAATGCCATTGACCATAAACTATTAGGGTGTATTTGTGACGAGAAAAAATGCATAAGAAACAAAACATATATATATATTATGAATCACATAATAACTTAGAATCGTTTTCAAATTGTCATTTTTAAAAAATAAGGGTAAATTACAGTGAGATTTTTGTTTAATATAAATTATTCCTCCCATTTGAAAATTTATATTCTCCTCCCTAAGGTTTATAATCTTATTACAAATTACCTCTTGGATTGTTAATGACATGTAATGACATGTCTTAAAATTTTCTAAATGACTATTTTGTCATTTTTCCTATCATTTATTCTTTCTATTATCATGACTATATTTTATAATTTTTTATCATTAAATTATATCTAAATATATTTTTATTGAGTGATGATATACAAATATAAATTTTATATAGAATTTTCAAACACAATGATATAGTTTAGTGGTGACCTTTCACTTTAAAACAAAATATCCATAAATATGATTTATATTTACAACAATAACAATATCACTATCACAGTATTTTTATAATATTTTTTGTATAAAATTTTATATATGAATATAATTTTTCATTTTTATTTCCACCATTATATCTAGATTGGATCAATTTAATCTAGATATATTTAAAAAGTACAAAATTTGTACAAAAAACTTTTAAAAAATCCTTTAAATGCAACAAAATAAGATAACGTATTGAACTTTTGTATTTTTATTTTATTTTTTTGTATTTGGTGAATTTAAGAAAAAAATCACAAAATATTATACTTTTTAAGCATGGCTAGATTAGGTGTATCTAAAAAATATTAAAATTGCTTAAAATATTTTAAAAAAATAGTAAAAATAAAAAAGAATACGAAACATAAAAAAACTCAATTTTTTGTGTGAGTTAAATCTAAAAAGATGATTGTTATTTCTCTTAAAATGACATAAACAAAATATTTATAAAATTTTATTATTTTATATGTACAAAGGTTAAGAAACAAATTTGTTATTTTAATATGATAATGAGGTAAATATAATTTTTTAAATGTAAAGAGAAATTTATATTTAATAAAAATCTCATGAATGTCAGTGTAATTTACCTAAAAACGATGTCTATATTGCTGGGAACATAAATTTATGCTATGCTATGCTATGTGAGTGCTTGTGGGGTTTGTTTTGGACCTATTTTGATATTTAAATTATTTATATTGTAGAATTTGTTAAGTGTATCATTAAAAAATTTAAGTTAATTAGACATTTAAAAACATATGATAAAATCTCAAATATTCTTTAAAATATTATCAAAATCATGTTAAACGTTTATTTAAATAAAAAAACAAATATGGGCTTGTTATGGGACTAAAGGTGTTTAATTAATTTAAATTTTTTATTAATTATTTATACGATGATATAAAATATTTAAATTATTAAAATAGGAGTCGAAACAAGTTCTTATTTAGTATAGTAGTCTAACATCTTCTTTATTGTTAATTGTTAATTGTTGCTATCAATTTTCAAAATCAACTTATTTTCTTCATTTAAATGTAAAAATATCTATATGTGATTTGACAAATGAACGCGCAGAGATTAGTATAAATATCTATATGTATATATGATTTTATCTATATGTATATATGATTTGACAAAGGAACGTAAAGAGATGTATAAATATCTATATGTATATATGATTTGGACAAATGAACGTAAAGAGAATAGTGATAATTAACATTCCAACCTTCAACGTCGACGTTTTCGTCTACAATGACATTCTTGACAGCAAAATGGGCATTCAATTTTCATTTGAAGGAGAATTTGAACTTGATAACATTTATGGTGATTTAAAAAGTTGGTTAAAAATTATTTTTAATTTTTTTGTTATTTTATGTATAAAAAATTATGGAAAATAATGTGACTTCAAATAAATTAAAAACTAAAAATTGATTTTTAATTAGCTTTCTAAAATACCCCTTATGCTGTGTTTGGTTGAAGAAATTGAGGAGGGATTTGAAAAGGAAAAGGGAAAAGGAAAAAGTGTGCGAAACTAGATGAAATAAATATATGTTTTATTCACATTTCACCTACCTTTTTCATTTCCCTTTCTAAATCCCTCCTCAAATCCCTAAACCAAACACAGCATTAATCACATCTCATCTCACTGGTCCCGTTTAGTAAAACTGTTAGAAAGTAATTATAACTTATAGTTTAACAACTTAGAATTTATAACTGTGAACATAAGTTGATTTTTGATTTATAAATTAAGCTTCTCATCCCCCACTTAAAGAATAAGTTGATTTTTGATTTACAAAAAGTTATAAACTGTATTGTTAAGCTGAACCAAACACATCAAAATATCATAAATTAAGCTAAAAACTGAAATAAGTTAGAAATAAACCCTATCAAACAGGCCACTATCACTTTTGAGAATTGCCTTTTTATGGTGCCAATTACACTTCACTCCCTTTAGTTACGGATTATTATTTTATCTCACTTAACTAAAAATTACTATATTTTGTCATATTCTTATGTATTGTTTTATCTCAACATTTTATTATGAAAACACGACAACAAAATAGCATGTGAGCATCATATGTGAGAGATATATATATTTTATTTTTTTTATAATAAAAAATACATAAGAAGAAATATATGCATATGTCACTTTTATGACTATAGAATAAAATATATACATATATAGTAGTGTTTTAGAAAGTTGGTAAAAGGTTAATTTTTGACTTTTTAAGTTTATTTTATCTTTTTGAGTAAAAAATGTGAGAAGTAATATGATAAAAAATAGATAAAAAACTAAAAGCTGACTTTTTTTTTTTTGTTTCTCAAAAAACCAAATAATAAACAAACTATTTAATGAGTGTTTTGGACATAAAATTTTAGTAGGTATGACTCAAATGTCACTTTTTCGTTGGTTTTTTTTATAATACGATGTTATTATAAGTTTAAAATTTAAACAAATTAGAAATTAAAAAAGAAAAATGTATCAATTTTTAATTTAAAATAGTAAAGTTATAGTCAACAACCCATAGTTGGGGGATATAGTGTAATTTTTATACATAATTATTTTTTTTGATAAAAAAATCCTTATTAACTAATGTGTCATCGAAAGATAAAACTTAAAAAATTAAAATAAGATCGTTTTCAATAATATAATAAATGTCATTTTAGTAAGTATACAATCTTTTCAAAATTTATTAATTTATATATAACATTATTTTTATAAAAAATTGTATACCGTCACTTATTTTATCATTATTATTTTAAAAATAATGCCTACCATTGTAAATATTAAATTGCGTGGTTAAAAAACAAATATTGATAGTACAAAATTACACAAATCAGACTGCGGCAAAATCTTGCTCACAGTAGCCATATCTTCCATCATAATGGCAACTACCACATAAACAAAATGTATGCAAAATGGTTACCAACCAACTTCATATTTTGTTACAAAAATTGAGTCGCATGTTGCACGTGCCACACATGATGGTATTGTGGTAATATAGTTACTTACAAAAACTTCCTATTAAGCATTTGTAACACATTTGGTATAATGAAATAGACTGAAATTAATATATGCTCTAGTTTTGTATTCTATTTTTTTTCTCTTGGTAAGTCTTATTGGAATAATTGTTATAATAAGAAATAAGAATGCGTATTTATTCTTCTAAGCTAAATAAATGATTTTGTATTTTATTATAAAATCACTTTAAAACAGTATTTTAAAGTGATTTTGGCTATTGTTACCTTTTTTATTTGTCAGCATTATTATCACTATCACTATTACTCGAATCAACAAAAATTATATAAGTCTTTATAGTTGTTATTTTATTTGCATAGAGCGACTAATTTTATAGTCATATTTGCCTAACACCATCATAATAGCTCTCGTGCACACAACTAGTTTATTTTCGTGTGCAACTGGACCACCAATTACCAAAATAACCATATTATCTCTTCATCTAAAAATGTTTACACTCTTGCCCTCTCTAATAACGCTACCAATTTTGTTATTATTATAGTTGTCCTATCCCTTTAAGGCCTCGTTTGGAAACAGACTGATTTAGTAACTTTTTGACTATTTTGGCTACAATATGAAGCTTAAAAAAATTAGTATGTTTGGGATGACTTTTTAGCTTTTTACGAAAAGATGTGCAAAAAGTAGAGAGAAAAAAGAATCTTTGACTTTTTAGTATGAATTGTTAGCTTTTTAACTTTTTTAATAACTTTTTGTCTTTTTGACAAGTTTGGGAAGACTAAATAAGTGCACTTTTTGACTTTTTATAAAATATGGGTTGGATTGGGTTGGGTTTGAAGTGATGTGGTAGAGATGTGATGTGACTTAAATAAGATGATGTGACTTAAATAGGATAGTGACTTTTTGACTTTTTAGATTTTTTTGAAGATGTCAAACTTGGCCTAAACCGGCCTGTTATTGTTCCTCTTCAATTCACTTATAAATATTATTTTTTTGGGCATATATCTTCAAAGCTATTAGAGTTAGAGTTCAAGAATTATTTTATTATATTACAAAATTGAATAAAAATTTTAAAATAAATAAATGATAAAGAGGTAATTTAATTAAACATTTTACATCATATAATTAAAAAATGTCTTATTAAGAGGGCTTAGAAATGTTACATTATTTAATACACTCATTTTTATGCAGAAATGTAATCCTAAATAAAATAAAAAATAACTTCATAGACAAACTACTCTGAACGTTGGAGAGAAATCGATATAATTACTTCAAAATTAGGGGACTATCTATAATTTTCCCAATCTAGGAAGTCACTTTTGCCATTTTATATATATTTTTTTCTTAATATTTTAGACAACCGACTCTTAAACTTTGTTGATTTATTAATTACCACCCTGGTTTTAACAAAGCAGTTCTGCTTCGCAAGCTGGCTCCGTTGATTTGATCTCTCTCTCTCTCTCTCTCTCTTTCTCTTCATTCCTTTTCGACAATCAAGAAACTTCCCTTGAGGTATTCCAGGCCATTTTCTAGGGTTTTCGTTCCCATTTTCTCTCTCTCACGTCTCATTCAAGACACGTATATCTATATCTACACAAAGGCTCGTCCTTTTCACCTCTGTTTTCATTCTGGGTTTTCAAGGGTTTCAATCCAGACTTCATCAGATGCAATCTTTTCTTGATACCAACGCTCGGGTGTAATGACTTTTGTCATCAGTGAATGGCGGCGATTCTCCATTTCCTCATACTGGTAACTTTCATTTCAAACCCTAGTTCTTTGTTCAATCTCGTATCGGCTTCGCACGACGATTTCTCGATAATCGGCGTCGATTCGGAGCTGTTCCACCAGGATTACTCTCCGCCAGCTCCGCCTCCTCCGCCGCCGCACCCTCCGTCGGTGTCATGCGAGGACGATCTCGGTGGTATTGGGTCTCTAGACACTACTTGCCAAATAGTATCTGATTTGAACCTAACAGGAAATGTGTATATACAAGGAAAGGGCAATTTTTACATCCTTTCTCGTAGGAATGTTAATTGTTTGGTTTCTGGGTGTGAAATTACTATAAATGTGACTGGTAATTTTAGTTTGGGTGAGAATGGTACGATCGTGGCCGGAACATTTGAGTTGGCTGCATATAATGCAAGTTTTGGTAATGGGTCTTTGGTGAATACTACTGGGTTGGCTGGTTCTCCTCCTCCGCAAACTAGTGGGACACCGCAGGGGATTGATGGGGCGGGTGGGGGGCATGGGGGAAGAGGGGCTGCTTGTTTGACTGATCAGGAGAAGCTCCAAGAAGATGTTTGGGGCGGTGATGCGTATTCTTGGTCATCTTTGCAGAAGCCGTGCAGTTATGGTAGTAAGGGCGGGACAACGAGCAAAGAGGTGGATTATGGTGGAGGTGGCGGTGGAAGGATTAAGTTGGAGGTAGTGACCTTTCTTGAGGTGAATGGTAGCTTGATGGCTGATGGGGGTGATGGGGGTCCCAGGGGTGGAGGTGGGTCTGGTGGCAGCATCTTCATCAAGACTCGTAAGATGTAAATTCCTCACCTTTGCATATTTCCTTGTTACTCAATTTAGCTCAATAATCTTTGTGGATTGAACTTTGCTGCTATGAAAATAATGAATTTGTGTTGCATCCCTTGACGCCTTCCTTATAAAATTCTTATTTATAGTAAGAAATGAATTCATAATTATCTCTCTTTATTTCAATATTATGTTAGCATATGATTGTTTGTGTTATATTAGAGTTGTGTACTTCTGTTGGAATCATGTGGTAGATTGTATTTTCATATCTCCAATGGGTGAATTCCATTTTCAACATAACAAAAAAATTGTATTAAAATTCTAATGAACTTCGTATTGTGTAAAGGATTGTATGCTGTGATACAAGTATATGCTGTCCTTAAAATATTTTGGTCTTCTTCATGGAGGCATTTGATTATACTAACCTTGTGGCGGAGAAAACAGTTTTACAATAAAGTTTACGGCCTCGAGATCACATCTAGGTATCACTACGATATACTTTCTTCTTAGAATTCTAGTATTATAGGTTTGTAGCTAAGAAGGTTGAGATGATGGAAGAGGTTTCTCTGTAGATAAAGATAATCTTGAGAAGGTTGAGTTGGATTGGTGGTACAAGGAGTGATTAGTAGAGAAATAAAGCTGTTAGGTGAGGTTTCTCCACCCTTTGATTTGGAATTGCTTCTTGGGTTGTCTTTTAAACGTAAAGTTTTTTGCGAAGTGGTGGTAGAAAGGTCTAAGAAGTGGTGGGCTTGTTGGAAGATATTGTATTTTTCCAAGGCAGGGAGAATTACTAAGATTTCGACATTATTATTATTCGGTCCTCTGAATGGTTCCATTTATGTTTTTATTATTTCATTGTGAATGGCGGTGAGGCTTGATTAAGCTTAAGAGGGAGACCCTAGGGTGGTGGATGGTTGGTGATGAGTTTAAATATTATTTAGTTGATTAGAGATGATGCCATCACTGATGGAGGAAAGTGACCTCCTGTAATAGTGATTTTAGCCAGTTCAATCAAGCCTTTTTTAAAAAATGACCAAATGGCATTTTTGAGGTGGAGGGAATATATTCTTTGGAGATATTAGTGGTGTTGAACGACGACTTTGATAGATCTATTTAAAGGAAAAGGCTTTGGTGGAATAGATCGATCTTGTAGGGTGGTTGGAGGCGCTTTTGTGATGGGCTTGTGAAATACATGAATTTAATGGTGGGAAAAGGATGGAGGGTTAGGTTTTGGTATGGCATTTAGTGTGGGGACTGACGTAGGGAAAATGCAATATACACTCTCCTACAAACTAGAGTACCAAAATTAACGTGAGGCACAGAGGTAGCATGCAAAGATTTCTTTTAGGGATAATTTTAGGGTTTTAGGGGTTTGAAAACGGAGTAGGAAAGGGGTACGGGTTTGGAGTCTTAACAAAGCGAGAAAAGAGGAAATTTGGGGGTTGCTGTGAACAATACCCATGGAAAGTATAAGGGGTTGGTTTGAGTTGTTTTATGTGATACAGTTGATTGTTTGAACGGTTTAGGTTTGTGAAGTATGGTATAAAAATTCGAAATAGGTGAATTAAACTTAACTATGGGGATTGATTTATACACTGTTTGAAGTGCAGCATTTCTTTTAATCTGCTCTAAACCTGGTGGTTCCTGGGCAGAATTTATCATGCCAGAACTTTGTATCCTCCTCATTGGCAATTCCTTGGTTTTGACTTTTGGTGCAGTATGTGCTCATTAGGTAAACCTTCATATATCTCAAGGGGTTAGTGTGGTGGGTGTTCTGATTGTCTACATATTTTGAGCATCATTTTGTTCAGCTGCTGCTGTTAGTTTATCTCTAAAAGGCATTGAGAGATTATTTGTGTTTGAGAAGATCTACTGGATGAAGGTTAATGCCTAAAGTTGAATCAGCTTTTGTTATAATTTTCATATAATACCCAAAGTTGAAGCTGCTTTTGAGATATCCAACTTCTTGTGATACTATCAATTCAGCAGTGGAACTTTCTGTACAATTCACTTAAGAAGATTAAACTTTTACTCTTAGTTTGAAGAATAGGTTATGCTTCCAATCCAGAACTGTGATTTTCCTTTTCATTTGGAAACTTGTAGAACTCAGCATCTCACTATAAATTTATCGTTGCAGCGCCTCAAACTAATTTGATTAAGTTTATAGTATAAAGAGACTACTGAGTTTTCATGAATGATGTAGTTTACAGAACATTAAAATAAAAGGGGGAATTTTAGCTACAAAAGTTACCTTCATTTTTAACAACATATTTGTTGAATTTTTTTTAATTTCTAAAGAATGAAAGCTTCATACTTGCTCCAGAACTTTGGACCTTCTATTTCTTGCTTCCACCCTTGAAATTGCATCCATTTCATGTAATAAATTTGAACTCTTCACATGCACTCAAGGACTTTGAGCTTCTTGGGCTCTGGCTATTCTTTGTTTCTCTCCACAAAATCAGTTCCCTTTTATTGCTTCTTCTTAGATATGTAAAATACTAATACAATTACATGCATCTGTGTAATATTTATACATATATATATGCAAGATATATTCCAGATGATATGTTTCTTTTTGTCATAAGTTCATATGAAACATGAGTTTGCTATATACTAGTTTCTACCTCAAGATACATGTTATGCAAAATATGCTATATTGCAAATGCATATCTTGACATTATTTTAATACAAGTTTTTTCTTGTGAAGTGCAGGACTGGAGGTGGCAGGATAAGTGCTTGTGGGGGTAGTGGTTTCGCTGGTGGGGGTGGCGGAAGAGTCTCTGTTGATGTTTTCAGCAGGCATGATGACCCTAAAATCTTTGTTCATGGTGAGAAATAGTGGCTTCCTATTTTTATTTTCTGCTAAGTCAGAATTAGTTCTTTTGCTATTGTAACTCAGAAATAGATATTTGGGAATTGTTTTTTATCCCAGAAACAGAAAAAAGAGAATGACATAGGGAATGTGTTTATTGAAAACAAAGTTTCTGAATCTGAAAATCTTTTTGAGAAAATTTCCGTAAAAGTGCCAATTTTCTGGAAACTTTCTTAAGCTGTTTTCTAAGTTGTCAAAAGTCAGGGTTCACAAGAAAAAGAAACAATTCAGAAACAAAAAAGTAAATGATTCCAAACAGGCTGCAGCGCTATCCTACATCAGGGGAATTTTTAATTTATACATCTAAGGGGATGTAGTTCCTTTAAGCGGCTAATTGCTTATTATTTTGATTAATAGAGTACTCCACCCTAGTTACTCTTCTTCTCTCTTGCTGTGTGTGTTTGTGCGCACACATGTGCAATCACGTCCTTGTAATTTTTTTTCTTTCTTTTCTTTGGTTGTTGTTGGATAGACAAGGGCTCCATTTTTTTTACTATTACTAATCTTCTTTTTTTTCTGTGTAAAACAAATAGGAGAACCCTTTTAACCTTTCACTCTTAAAGTATGCTTTATAGTCCTTGTTAGTGAATGCAAATTCTGAGCTACTGCCAGCTGTATTATCATATCTGCAGGAGGAGGAAGTTCTGGCTGCCAACAAAACTCAGGTGCTGCTGGGACCTTTTATGATGCTGTTCCACGGAGCCTTATAGTTAGTAATCATAACATGTCAACAGATACAGACACACTTCTTATGGAATTTCCTCATCAGCCACTTATGACAAATGTTTACATTCGAAATCATGCCAAGGCCACTGTGCCCCTGCTTTGGAGTCGAGTCCAGGCAAGTGGAATTCAAGTTCTTATTTTCCTCCTATGTCATGTGGGCTCAAGAATGCATGTTGGTTGTAAGTGTATATTGGTACCATATTTGTCCAACCTTAGACATTAAGAGTTAGGGACATGATAAAATTGGTTATGTTCGATAATCTTAGAAATATTGTCTGAATGTATGCATAATTTCTAGACCCAAATTAATTGATTCAATAAATATACAAATATAAATACACAAAATTTAATAAATGGAAGGCTCAAAGGAAAGGAGTGAATGTTTTAAATTCATCAATAACCCCTCTAAAACTCAATGACGCATTTTTAAAAACTGTTTTTAAGCTCATTTTGTCACATTTTAAGCAATGTTTTGATATATAGAAACACTTTTTACTCGTGGAATTTTTACAATATGACAAAATGGTAAAAAAAACTCATATTGAGGTTTGGAAGCTTATCTTATTATTATAAATGGGGATGAAAATGGAATTTTTACAGGGATGATTCTTAGATGGATGGTCATTTGACATTAAACTATAAAACGAAATCCAAAGAAGAAAATTTATTGATCGCACATCAGTAGGTATAAAGTTATTTATATTTTGTCTTCTTTATATAAATGTGCAAGTTGCCTAACCTTTTCTCAATCGCTAGCTGTCCCACATCGGTTATAAAGCCTTTGTGCTCCTACCACGTCCTTTATAAATATTAACTGCAGTTAGTTGCCTGACCTTTTCTCAATCGCTTGCTCCCCACATTGGTGGTAAAGCCTTTGTGCTCCTACCATGTGCTTTATAAATATTAGCAGTTGGTTGGTCCTGTGATAAAAAGCTAGCCACGTTGTCATGTTAGCCAAAAAATGCTAATTTCTTTGTCAATGGAAGAGTTTTCTGACCTGAACAAGATAGTTGAAATGGACTGGTTTGTTGATGTATCATCTTCTAAATCCGGTTCTTAACGATTTGCAACACGAACTTGACGGGTTTAGGAGCATTATAGATGCCTTTTGTGTACATGAAGATGTCACCCTTCAGTGCTTCTCAAATGAATGCCGTTGCAGCTATGTCTTACTACTTTTGTTGACACAACTTTGCAGTCATAACATATATTAATTCTGTGTGCGTGTGTTTTTTTTTAATTTTTTTTTATTGTCATTATTTTTTACTGAATATAGTTATATTGGCATATGAGGGTCTTACTTAGCCATCTTTTTGATGAACTATTTAGGTCCAAGGACAAATTAGTCTCTTGTGTGGTGGAGTATTGAGCTTTGGGCTGGCACATTATGCTTTGTCAGAATTTGAATTATTGGCAGAGGAGCTCTTAATGAGTGAATCTGTAATTAAGGTAAGCTGCTGCTTTCTAGATTTTCCTGTTCAGTCCCTGGATTCATTCATGGGTAACCACATTTATGATGATTTGTGTGCAGTTTTTGTTCTGTTGACTATCTCATATAGTTTAGGTGCTTAATCAGGTGGTTTGACAAATCTATTACAGTTTTTATGTTTTATTGAAGTATCCATTGAAGTGTTTATATAGTTTTTAAGGTTTCTTGCCGCATGCCCTTCCCTCCTAAATTTCATAATTTGGAAATCATGCACTATCTGATCACTGTGCTTTATAACTTCAGGTTTATGGAGCTCTACGTATGTCTGTAAAAATGTTCTTAATGTGGAATTCAACAATGCTTATAGATGGTGGTGGAGATGCAAATGTGGAGACATCTTTGGTTGAAGCTAGTAATCTAGTTGTTCTCAGGGTGCTGCAGTGATAAACCTTGACCATTGTGTATATTATGATACTCATCAGCATTCATTGATGACATGCTTTTCTATTTTTCTTTATCAGGAATCATCTATCATACATTCTAATGCAAACTTGGGAGTTCATGGACAAGGTTTGCTAAACCTATCAGGACCAGGAGATTGTATTGAGGCACAACGTCTAGTTTTGTCGCTGTTCTATAGTATCCATGTAAGTGGATGTCTCATTATAAGTGTTCATTTTTTATTGTTGTCTTTGAGGGTATTTAAAGCATTTAATTCCCCCTCCCAGAATTACTGACTGGTTATGGATCTGTTCTTTTTTACTTTCTAATTTTTGTTAACATCGTTTTTCATTTTAGTGTGCTCGCTTATTTTTCGATTTGTAGTTTAAGTAAGTTGAGTATGGGAAGCTTGACTGGCTACTGTTCTTGTTTTCTTCTCAGTGAAGCTGACATGATCTTTGACTTGTCTCACTCAGTTGCTCATCCACTATAAGTTTCTACATTATTGTTTATTTAAAATGAATTTTCTTGGTAATTACAGTCAACTAAGGTCAATATCTTTCAATTGTTGTCAGTTCTCTGATGCGTAACTTGTCCTCATCGTAAGGCTTAAACTGATCAATGCTTTCATTTAATACAAATGCAGAGGCCTTATTGGCCCTTTTCACTCTCTAGTGGGTTTGAAGTGCCTTTTCTTAACTATTAAGCCATTATTTGCTTTCATATTTGATGGTCGTGTAAGCTTGATACTTCTTTTTGTCCACTGGTTAATTTTGTTTTATTATGAAATGGAAAGAGACTTTTGTGGCAGTGGCAGATTGGTGTAAATTGCTCAAATCCTAATGAGTTGTCAATGTCTTAATAAGAATCTAAGATGCACACAATATACTATTTATTAATTAAAAAAAAGAGAGAAAGGATGTGTATAATATATTTTCTAGTTTGTTAATATTGAATTCCATGTATTGTACTGAATGAATCTCTCTTTTTCCTTCGTCTGTCTTTTTTCCTCTTCTTAAATGAAGCTTGGACTTGGATCTGTTCTGCGAGGTCCTCTAGAAGATGCAAAAACTGATGCTGTGTAAGTTTGTCTTTGTTTCTTTTGATCTAAACCACTTATTCAATGCTGTTTTAATGATTTAGCTAAATACATATTTTAATGGATGTTAGGACTCCAAGGCTGAACTGTGAACTTCAAAGTTGCCCCATTGAACTACTTCATCCGCCTGAAGATTGCAATGTCAACTCTTCATTGTCCTTCACCCTTCAGGTGTCTGTCTAGTAAAAAATGTTTACTGATAGGGTTTGGTGTTTATTTATTTAGGCATTTTAACATCTTTATCCATCTGCTTCTTTAGATTTGCCGTGTTGAGGATATCCTTGTTGAAGGCCGTATAGAAGGATCCGTTGTTCATTTCCATAGGGCAAGAACTATAGCTATTGATTCTCTTGGAGCAATTAGTTCATCAGGAATGGGTATGTATTTTTTCTTTACTTAAAAGTTGCTGTTAAATAATGATTTATTGGCAAACTTCTGAGTTCGCTTCTCTCTGCAGTGCTGCGTAATTGGTGTGGTGTATTCTCTATTTTTTACATTTACTTCCTTGAAGGGGGAAAAAATCCTGTTTTCAAGTAAAGAGGAAAACAAATTGTCCTAAGAATGCATTATTGTGGCTTGAATTATATTTCAGATGATGTAATTTCGTTGTTGTGTTTGTACAGGTTGCACAGGTGGTGTGGGTAGAGGAAAAGTTTCAAGCAGTGGTCTTAGCACTGGTGGTGGTGGGCATGGTGGCATAGGTGGAGTAGGATGTTATAATGGCACCTGCATTGAGGGTGGTGTTGCATATGGAGATGCTGACTTACCTTGTGAACTTGGTAGTGGAAGTGGGAATGAAAGCTTAGCTGGTTCAACTGCTGGTGGTGGCATCATAGGTAAGATGAATGTCTATGCCCTTTTAAAATACCATTCTTCCTTCAATATTCTTAAATAGTTTGATACCCTTTGGTGATTTATTTTATAAATAACGTAATGTATAGAATTGAAGAACATTGTTAAAACAGGCACAACCTTTGTTCAAAAACTGGGGAAGAAAAGAAAATTGAGTTTATAGTTACTTTAAAATCCATCATATATGAAGGTTATTTGTTTTTTCGTTTTCAATTTAACTGTCTTTTGTTTTATTCCTTGTGTTTTTTTGTTTAATGCAGTGATGGGTTCAAGGGAGCATCCGTTGTTGAGCTTATCTGTTGAAGGTTCAGTTGCCTCAAATGGAGAAACTTATGGAGAAAATAGTAGGAAGAAACATAACAATACCATAGATGTTTTGAGTGAAGGTCCTGGTGGTGGATCTGGTGGAACTATTCTTATGTTTTTACGTTCACTAGTTGTCAGTGAGTCTGGCATGCTTTCCAGTGCTGGCGGCCATGGGAGTCAGAATTGTGGTGGTGGAGGCGGTGGACGGATTCACTTCCACTGGGCAGACATTCCCACTGGAGATGTGTACCAGCCAATAGCTAGTGTAGAAGGAAACATCCATACCAGGTTGTGCAAATATTAAATTTTTGTTTCACATTTTTTAAAAGATTATTCTGCGAAGTCTGTTGGTTTATTTTTGACTCATCAATGTCTCATGAGTTTTACCTTGAATTCTGTTTAGATTTATGCTCTTCATGTTATGGATTAATTATGTTCATTATCATGTCGAATTTGATGCTCAAAGTGGTAAAGTGGTTCACTTTTGTTTATTGGCTAGGAGATACTTAAATGGAGTCTAAGGATGAAGTGATGGAATATCTAAAACTTTTTTGGGCTTTAATTGGAGATATTGCACCAAACAAGCTGGTCCAAACTTAGTTGGCATTGGCCCATTGAAAGCATAAATAGAGAACTTGAGTTTGTTTGACCAGAGAAACTAAAAGAAGCAAATTAAAGGAATGTGGAAAAACAGACTGGTTAATGTGGTTCACCCATTAAATTACACACTCCATGGGTGGGATATTTCATTCTTGTATGTGGATTTTCCTGCGTAACCCACAACAAAAGCATCCAAACCAAAGGCCTAAAAGAGAATGGAATTCCAAATAATCCTGTAATGTAAGTTCTCAGTTTTTTATTTGATTTTGTGATGTTTGTATTTGTGAAAGTTGAAATTTCCCAACTGAAGTTGGTTTGTGCTGCTGTGTGTGGTTTTATTGTAACAGCGAGAACTTCAATATAGGTAAATTTCTATGCTACCCACCCCCTTTTGAGTAATTTAACTTGTCATGGAAACCTGTGAATAACTTCAGTTGCTAACTTGAATGTCCATCCCACACAAATTTTTTTGGGGTTTGGACTTTACGCATCCTGATCCAATCTCAAATTGATCCACAGAAGCCTTTTTGCTTGACACAGTATCATACAACTTTGGAAGTTCCGCATTAGAAATATGCTTCCCCACCTAAAACATATTCCTGGTCAAGGTGCCATTATAAAACCTTAGATTTTGGCTAACTTGCTGCTATCCTCAGCCCTGTTGTTGGAATGGCATCAAAATGGTCTGGTGGGTGGAAGAACACATATTTCTCCCTACTGTGTAGGATCAAGGCTATACACTTGTACTAGTTAGTTTGACTAATTCCATGTATTTTTTTTCCTTATTTGGTAGTGTTGGGTAACATTGCTTCTAGGATTAAAATGATCAAAATGAAGCCTTTCTGGTTTATACAAGGGAATTCCACGAGTCCAATTGGTGAGAGATTGGAAAGTATTTACATGAAAACATATATGCGTACTAATGTTGGATGAGCGGCAGTTTGGGATTGAGGAATGTGATGTTGAAGAACAGTTCCATAAATGGAAACTGGTTTAAATGGGAATCCCATGGAG
This sequence comes from Camellia granthamiana, assembly GCA_036172215.1. Taxonomy (NCBI): domain Eukaryota; kingdom Viridiplantae; phylum Streptophyta; class Magnoliopsida; order Ericales; family Theaceae; genus Camellia; species Camellia granthamiana. The sequence continues at coordinate 21,464,036 of CM069916.1, read as the reverse complement.
CAATGTGCAGGATGGCACTTAAGTTGTCAAATGTAAGTTTGGCCTTCAGGATTCAATTATGATGCTATATGGCTATTGGTTATGGCATCATTGTGTATGAGAGGACTTTTGCTAGGGAGCGTGTTCGTTGGAAGTTTGCAATTTACTAACAAAAATCTCAAGGAAGACTTAAATTTAATATGGTTACATGCACATCAAAATGCTTATACAAGGACTAAAACCTTAAATGTACCAGGTGACCTCACAGCACTTTAAGCAACAAAGAAAGAACTTATGTTATGTGCTAGAAACAGTGGTAAAATGTTTTGCTAACATGGTTTTACGTTAAATCTTCTTTATTGGGGGTTCACATTGTAATTTACACTTCTATTTGATTTTGGCTCATCTCGGACATGAAAAGTTGCATCTAATCCTCAATTATGATGAATCTTGGGAAGTCCATGAGAAGTGAAATGGAATACTAAGATTTGTGAGCAGGGAACCATTTACATGATCTGATAGATTGGCAAGCCCTACAACGAAAACAGTTCTTCTCCCACCATCTTAATATACGCTTCTCCAACTTAAGTGCTTTAGGGTCAAAATATATATTATTCACCCCTCTTTTCTTTTTTACTTTGATACTTTAGAGATCTCTAGAGTCTTTTTCAAGAGAAAAAAAAGTTATCTCTGTGCGCTAGTTTACACCAAATCGAAAACCTCTTTTTATTATTAAAAAAAAGATCATGTTCCCATTTTTGGCAGCCAGCTTATTTTTTAATCGAAGAGGTCTTGCAGTTTGACTTTTGAGGTTTAATAAATAAAAAAAACTTATGCTCCCATTATATCTTAGCATTTTGACTTTTACCTTACCTCAAAACGATACCAAACCCACCCAACATATCTTGTTTGAAGAGACACAATAATAAATTGTTATTTCATAATGCTTGGGTTCTACTTCGTAGTTTGAAAGTTAATATTCTCCAGTAACATTTGGATGTTTTCTTCTATTACTGTAGGGGAGGTCTAGGTAGAGACCAGGGTGGTGCAGGGGAAAATGGAACAGTGACTGGAAAAGCTTGCCCAAAAGGGCTTTATGGGACATTCTGTGAGGTAGGTTTTTATAATTTTTTACTTCTTTCGAGTTCCTATAGTATTTGTTTGTCATAAGCAGCCTGACTTCGAGGTATTGTGGATGCAATGTATAGCCTTTTTAGCTTCTTGCAACTTTTCTTCCTTCAAATTGGACATGGGGTTGGAAATTGAGTTAACTTCAAGCCAGCTTGAATTGAAATTATCTTTTGTCATTTCATGCAACTTTGGCTGTTTACGTCATCCATCCACACTACTTATTTGTCTCAGGGATTGAATATTTCATGGGAACCTGAAACCTTTACATAAATGACTCCAAAATATGATATTTGTCGAAGTTGTATGCTAATTGTTTTTTTTCTTTTTAAGCTACAAATAAGTAGGTTGAGTAGGGACTACTGTTAGGATAGCTATTTCCAGATCTTATTATAGTTACTAGAATTTGTGTTTTACAAGGCTTACATTTCTACAGGAGTGTCCAGCTGGCACTTACAAGAATGATACAGGATCTGATAAAGCCCTTTGTCGTCAATGCCCAGCATCTGAGCTTCCCCATCGAGCTGTTTACATTGTCGTCAGAGGTATCTCTAGATTAGTGGTGTGCATAGTGTTTAATGCTATGTCATCTTCAAAAATATTGTTACCGTACACACTTGCACAATTTTACCTAGCACCGTATTTGTACTATGTATATAAATCTTGTTTATTACACCGTTTTGGTTTCATCATTGTGGAAAAGGTGGTGCTTGTGATCTAATCTTTGAATCATCACTCATCCTTGTTAACAGGTGGTATTGCTGAAACACCTTGTCCTTACGAATGCATTTCAGACAGATATCACATACCGCACTGTTATACAGCTCTTGAAGAATTGATGTACACATTTGGTGGGCCTTGGGTATTTGGCTTTCTTCTTGTGGGCCTCCTGGTCCTGTTAGCTCTGGTGCTTAGTGTTGCACGAATGAAATTTGTTGGTGTTGATGAATTACCAGGCCCAGCTCCGACACAACATGGCTCTCAGATAGATCACTCTTTCCCTTTCCTGGAGTCATTGAATGAGGTTGTCCTCCCAACTATTCTTGCATTGTTAAATTTCTTCAACATACTAATATTCGCAGAGTTTGTAAGGCAGTTATTTTAATTCAGTTCTGTTGCCACACCGCCATCCCTTGTTTCTTTTTCTTTTTCCTCTCACCATGTTCATTGGAAAGTAGTGATGTAGTGTCTGACTTTCAGGTTTTGGAAACAAACAGAAATGAAGAGTCGCAGAGTCATGTGCATAGAATGTACTTTATGGGACCAAATACCTTTAGTGAACCTTGGCATCTTCCTCATACTCCTCCGGAACAAGTAAAAGAGATAGTGTAAGTTTTTTTTTTCCCTATGTTATTGGTTGCCTTTTCCGTGGTGATGAGATGGATTTGTAACAAACAGCTATGGTTATAGGCTGTGTCCATGTTTTAGTGTTTTTTTTATTTCTTCTTACTAATTATATTAAAGAGTGGTGAAACTCTTTTTAATAAGAAATCAAATTGGCAGGTATGAGGGTGAATTCAATGGATTTGTGGATGAGATTAATGCCATTGCTTCTTACCAGTGGTGGGAGGGATCGTTATACAGCATTCTTTGTATTCTTGCATATCCTCTTGCATGGTCATGGCTGCAATGGCGCCGGAGAATCAAGTTACAACGACTCCGTGAATTCGTCAGATCAGAATATGACCATGCCTGCTTGCGTTCTTGTCGCTCACGTGCCCTCTATGAAGGGCTCAAGGTTTGTTTTTGTAGAAGTTTTATACTTTTGTTCTTCATTTTATTCACTATTGTCAATTTTCCTGAGTATGATTTGGAAATATCAAGTTTCCTAGTTGAATTTTGTTCTATGGACAGGTTAATTTTTTTTCAATACATCAATGCTTTAATATTCTGCATATTATCAAATTAAATTGGATAGGGAGGTCTTCTTCTAATGGCATGCACTTACTGTTGAAACCTTGCTGTAATGTCGTTCACATCTTTTAATATATATTTATTTCCATAATCAATTTACTACTGAATTTGACAAAAATAGCATGTGGGCCAATGAAATTCAGAAACTTCTGAAGCTTGGATTTGTTTGTCTATATCACTGTAGGTAGCCGCAACATCTGATCTAATGCTAGCATATGTGGACTTTTTTCTTGGTGGAGATGAAAAGCGAACTGATCTTCCTCCTCGCCTTCATCAAAGGTTTCCTATCTTCTTGCTTTTTGGAGGAGATGGAAGTTACATGGCTCCTTTCTCACTTCAGAGTGATAATATTATCACTAGTCTCATGAGCCAGGTTTGTTATTTGTTGCCAAGGGTGGAGTCTTTGAGTTTGATTTTGTTTCACTAAATGTGCCTTTTCCTTATGATCTAATATATTCAATAAAATTTTCTTGATTGGTCTGCTTTCACTTTCAGTCTGTGCCACCTACTACTTGGTATCGCTTTGTCGCTGGTTTAAATGCACAACTGCGCTTAGTATGTCGGGGACGTCTTAAAGTAATGTTTCGGCCTGTCCTTAGATGGCTTGAAACTCATGCCAATCCTGCTTTGAGGATCCATGGTGTGCGTGTTGATCTTGCTTGGTTTCAAGCTACAACTTCTGGTTATTGTCAATATGGACTTCTGGTACATGCTGTTGAAGAAGAAATTGAGCATGCTTCCTTTGATAGAAGTGCTGGAGCAACAAGAACAGAGCAACAATCTCGGTAATAATTTGTGATACATAACATGCACCTAAATGTTGGTTACATATACTGATATGCATTGTCACATTTATCTGTATCTGTACATATGTTTATATGCATTTATGTATGTATATGTAGTAGAAGCTTCCACCAAAGAGTGCCATAAAAAGATTACTGAACTGGATGGATCTCAACCATCATACTGAGTCGCTACCATCATTAATATGATTCATGTAAAAACGATGCCTAAGAAGATCCAATGTCTGATTTGGGTATGGGGTTGGATGCATAGTCAATACCCTTGTGTTGACGTGGATGGGTACCTTGTTGCCTTTGGGTAATACGGCTTTATTCTTGAATCTGCTGCATACCACCCGCGAGTTGGTTTTTGCTTAGTTGCATGAAGTCGGTCAAGAATGTCTGTGGGTGCAAGTTTCTGAGGTTGGTAGCGTCTTTGGGAGCATGTATGTATTTAATATATTACATATATAGATATATTCTAGCATTTTTTTGCTTAGTTGTAATATCTGTTTTAAAATATGAATAAATATTAGAGATTGATGTTAACTACAAATTGACTTCGTTAAGTATAAATAAATATCGTGTAAATAGAAACTACTAGAATAAGTTTTGAGTTGTTTTTCTTTTTGTTTATGTGAGACTGTGAGAGGTTCTATCTCAATTGGAAGCGAGTTTGTTCCTAGATATGAGTGAATTTCTTACTTGAGAGTGCAGAATCATGTTTCAAAGTAAGAAACGTCACCCAAGTAGGAGGTTCTTGCTTCTAAGGGACACTGTGCCCATAGTCAACCAAAAAGTAGTGCTATTATGCACCCTACTATGGTATGTAGGAATACATTCTATGTCATTTTTTTGCATCGTGTGCATGTGATTTTACAATACACAACTTCACAAATTGACTAACATAACCATAGAAAGTCAAAAAGTGGATATTGTGTAAGATGAAGAAATACTATCATTAATGTGGAAGCACTAGAGTTGATGCTAGAAAAAGAAAAAGTAAAGTGTAGTCACATGTTGCTCACATGGAAGCTTGATGATTCATGTTTCTCATGCACATGCGCATGTACTTGCCCGCAAACATTTAGAATTAACTGTATTGAGTTTTATTTTATTTTATACCTAATATAGTTTTTGTAGTTCAAGCAGCATTGGTAAAGAAAATCCACTGGATCATCAGAGAGAAGAGATGCTCTTAAGCCAAAGCCATAGAAGCAGTGAAAATCTCTCAAAGCAGATGAAGATTTACGGTGGGATTGTAGATACTAACAGCGTAAACATGATTGAGGAGAAGAATATATACTACCCGTTCTCTTTTATTTTGCATAACACTAAACCAGTTGGACACCAGGTAGTGTTCTAATTTGTGTGGGTGTGTTTCTAGATAAAATATATTCTAGAGGTTTTATACTGTGAACATGTTTATGGCTTCTTGTAGGATCTTGTTGGTTTGGTCATCTCGATGCTCCTTCTAGGAGACTTCAGTTTAGTTTTGCTGACTTTGCTCCAGTTGTATTCAATTTCATTGGTGGCCGTCTTTCTAGTTTTGTTCATTTTACCGCTTGGGATTTTACTTCCCTTCCCTGCTGGCATCAATGCTCTTTTCAGTAGTGGGCCTAGACGGTCTGCTGGTCTTGCACGCGTTTATGCTTTGTGGAACCTTATGTCCTTGGTTAACGTCGTAAGTTGCTATATTACCATGCTTATATATGGCTCCAATCGTTCAACTGAATTCTGCTGATCCTTGTTTTTTCAGTAATCACTGTATTTAATGCTTGCCTTGTTTTCTATTCCTTAATGATGAATTTCTAAAGTGCAATGGTCTATAATATGTTTGGGCTCTTAGGAAATGCAAGACTGGAAGATATTTTTATGATTGATAATGAATTTTATTTTACATATTTTTCTTTCATTCCATTATTCATCTGAGATGCCAAATGAATAGTTTAAAGTTTTTTGATTAGTTACAAGCAGAAGCTTATTGGTTGTATTACTTTTTCTGTAGTGTGTGACATTCTGTAATGGTCTTGCACTCTCGTCTCAGGTGGTTGCATTTGTTTGTGGTTATTTTCACTATAACACTCAGTCAAGTAAAAGAGTTCCGAGCATTCAACCATGGAATTTTAGCATGTGAGAATATTCTTTTGATCCTCTTGTGGTGGGAAAAAAAAAAAGTACTTATTTACGAGATACTGAAATAGAGCATATTTTCTTGTGGGTACAGGGATGAAAGTGAATGGTGGATTTTTCCTCTTGGACTGGTTTTGTGTAAATGCACCCAATCCCGCCTCATTAATTGGCACGTCGCAAATTTGGAGATTCAAGATCGTTCGTTGTATAGTAACAACTTCGAGCTGTTCTGGCAGTCATGATTTTTATCAAGCAAACATCTCCGAGTACACAACTACAACTATTTTCGCTTTTTTTCTAAAATTTATTATGCTTTCCTTTTTGTAAGCTACTAGAGAGAGAGAGTAGGTGAATGATTGACATAGTTGGGAGAATATAGAAAGAGATAGATAGATAGAATGAGAGGTATTATTCATTCATGTAACCCCACCCCCCCCCTCCTTTTGAATTATGTGTAGCCAAAGCCAGTAGTTTCTTTGCTCCAATGTAAATATATTCAAGTGGGATATATATATATGCCCATATGCTTTTGAAATTCATTAAAATTTTCTTCTCTACTGGTTCGGACCCAACGTTTTGTCAATCTGTATACATATTCTTATGTGAATGAATACAAATTGAGATGCGTTTTATTTGATTGTTAGTTGAAGGCAATTTTGGTATTTTAGGGCTAGAGACTGAGGCCTTTACTGAAACTGAATATTTTAGAGTGAGATTTGGTGACAAATAAGTTGATTGGTTATTAAAATATAAAGGGAGAAAAATAAATCTCACTCATATAATGTCACATATTTCCTTTTTTTACATTTTTTTTTGTTGTTGTTGAATCACTTCGTTTGCTTGTGACAAGAAGAAAACATAGTTATTTTTTAAATGAAAAATTATAATTTTTTATTGAGTTTGGTTAACGAGTGTCTTAAGCGTATTGATTAATAATGTTTAAATTAATTATATATTACATATTATACGCACACTTATATCATTATGAATAAGCATTTTAAACTTCTTATCAAGTACTTCAAAAATAATCATTAACAAAATCTTTATTTTATTTTATTTTCTTTTCTTTTCTCATCTCACGTGTTGATGTTCTTACATACTCTTAACAATTCAATGCTGTTGATGTTTAGCAGACTAAGCAAAGTGTGAGCATTGAGGTTTTGTTTCCACGTATAATATTTGTCCTGTCGTTCAACAGAAAGTAAATAAAATATTTATTATCAAAATTTTTAAAATAATTCATTATTAAATGTTTTTTAAAATCAGAGTTCACGTGTAGCTCTAGCCTTTCAACACATCAATCTTTCCAAAGGTGTAATGGTGGTCTTCATTAATTTTTGTCACAGTTTATGAAGAGCTGCCGAATTTGTCCAACTCGTACCGACCTGAACTGTCACGGATGATTTTGAAGAAACCAACTGTCGGCTGCTGCGGTATTTCTCAAAGGGGTTGTGGCATTGTGGTAAGGCCTTGGGGTTTAAGCCCCAAGGTCACAAGTTCAATTCTCCTCTTGGGCCAATCTCCTGGGCGAAGCACTGTTGGTTAGGAGGTTGGACCTCAAGTTGTCTAGTCAGCACTTGGTGTGGGTTCAATGCTCCTCCGCTGTGCAAGTCCTGACTTAAGCGGAGCTTGTCTTGGGAGGTCGGGGCAAGTTCCCAGGTTATAGTCTCCTCGCTCAGAACGGCTAACAGGACACCTTGGTGATCTCTGCAAGGGGCGCTACCTTAGACCTGCGGGAGGGTAGGGAGGATTTTCCTGTAACAAAAAAAAAAAAAAAAAAATTCGGTCGAAAACGGATCACCCACACATATATATATATATATATTTATCCGATCAATCCGACCCGTGTGAATAAAATTGAAGCATATAAAATTTCTAGCGTTCTAGAGATTCTTCATAGTAGGGATGGCAATTTGAATCCGAACCGACGAAGACCTGACCCGGATTTGAGCGGGGTTTTTCCTTGAAAAATACTCTTGGCAGGCCAAGAATGGTATTCAAAAATCAATTCCCGGTGATATTCAGGCCGGGGACGGTGATACATTTATAAGCCCCGGCCCCAGTCCCGGGGGAGCTTCTGTTTGCACACACCCAATCCACTCTATGCACACACTTAATGATATTTATTTTTATTACAATTTTATCCCTAAGTGAAATTACTATTTTGGACATCATACACAATTCAAATAAACAGACGTTCTCATTGCACATCCAAACTCCACATTCACATCACGTTGAAGTTGTTGAAGCTCCAAGTCCATTGTAGCTACTCCTTCCATTGAAGCTGTTGAAACTTCAAGTCCATTCGTAGCTTTCCATTAGTTTACACACTAACCCCATCCTCATTCATCATTGTTATGAAAGATTTCTCTTATGAAAATTTAAATTTTCAGAAGCAAATAAATGTTTATGAGAAAAATAGCCAATGAAATGTAAGTTTTGCAATATAAAAGTCATTTTTTATTTATTATTATTATTTTTTTTTCAGCGTCTTTCGGATAACTAGAGTCGAAATCTATCAGTTTGTTCGGCAGTCTACTACCGAAATAATTATGTAATTTCAGAAGTTGTCGGCCGAAATAATTTAAATTTTACGACATTCAACTTCCGAAATGGTAAAAATAATTCGGACAACTACATTCGAACATTAGCATTTTTTTTGACAATGTACTTCCAAATGAAGTAAAAAAAAAATTTCCCATTTTATATTCCAAATTTGTAAACTGCATACTAAATTTACAGTTTCGAATTGCAAATTTATCTTTATAATGCCATTTCAAATTTGTAATGTTATACAAAACATGTAGGAATATGTGTCAACTCAAGGAAGTCAGGTTTGTGCGGATAGTGTGTTGGATTACACTACTCAATTCACAACTAAACAAGTTCACTCTACGAATTATAATGATTATATTTTGAATTACTCAACAAATGTAAATGTTTGATAATATTTATTTGACTTTGTAGGTATTCAAAAGTAAGGATGAATTGCTCAACTCTGTACGTGAAGTTGGAAAGAGAAATGGTTTGGTCATTGTAATCAACACATTAGACTATGGTGGAGGGAAAATAAGGCCTAGGATGTATCTTGCTAGTGAGAGGAGTGGCCAATATAGAGCGACAAAGAAGTTAAAATATGATGGCAACAATATATCAAGAATAATCGGTACGAAGAAGTGTGGTTGTCCTCTTGATATGAGGGCTAACAGGTTTACCATACATGATGAATGGACATTGACCGTAGTATGCGGATTGCATAACCATCCACCTGCAGAGCACCTTGAGGGACATTCATATGCGGGGAGGCTGTCAAAGGATGAGAAAGCATTGGTAATGGATATGTCAAAGAGCATGGTTAGACCAAAAGAAATCCAAGTAACCTTGAAACAGAGAGATGCCCTTAATGTAAGCACACTTAAAACCATTTACAATATACGCCATCAAAACAAGGTAGTACAGAGAGTTGGAAGATCACAGATACAACACTTATTGGGTGAATTGGCCAAGTATAATTACATTGAGCGCCATCGATGTGAAGAGTCCACGATGACTGTGATAGACTTGTTTTGGGCACATCCTACCAGTTTGGACTTATTTCTGTCTTTCCCACGTATATTAATTATGGATTGCACATATAAAACCAACAGATATCGTTTTCCTCTTCTTGAAATTGTGGGAGTGACATCAACTGAAATGACTTTCTCTGTAGCTTTCGCATACTTACAGTATAAGAGGGCCGATAACTATGCGTGGGTGTTAGTTACATTGCATGATGTCATGGATGGTTTTGTTTTGCTAGCGATTATTGTCACTGACAGAGAGCTAGCCTTGATTAATGCCATACAGAAGATATTCCCGAGTGGCAGACATTTATTAAGTCATTGGCATATCAGTAAGAATGTATTAACCAAATGCAAGAGAATGTTTGAGACACAACAGAAATGAGAGAAGTTCAACCATGAGTGGAACTCTTTAGTGTATTCATTTTCTGAAATTCAATACGATGAGCGTCTTAAATCATTACTTAAGGAATTCAGTAGTTATCCCGATGCAGTCAACTACGTCATGGATACTTGGTTGGTTCCTTACAAGAAGAAATTTGTGGCAGCATGGACAGACACGTATATGCATTGTGGCAATGTTACAACCAACCAGTAAGATTACTTTTGTTCAATAAATTATTAATAAGTGCCATGTACTTGATTTTTATTTGACTTACATTGAATTGAACAACGCTGAGAGTGCACATGCAAAACTTAAAAGACAATTGGATTCATGTCAAGTCTCATTGCAGGCATCATTTGAGAAAATACACAGTCTGCTTGAGTTGCAACACACTGATATCAAGGCTTCATTTGAGAAAAGTCTAACTGTTGTGCAACATCAATTCAAACCTTCTCAGTTCAGGGAGCCACAAGATAATGTGTTTATCTTTACATTAGAGTATTTGCTTGTAGAGAGTAAGAGAGCCAACTCCATTGGTATTGATGCTGAAGCTTGTGGACGCATCCTTCGCCACACTCATGGTTTACCTTATGCCCATGAGATTGTTGACTATATCAAACAAGATCGTCCTATACCACTTGCTACCATACACTCACAGTGAAGGCAACTTCATATCTCCATATGCAACAAAGAAGAGGAAACAGAGGTGACTTGTCATGCAGAAGTAAAGTTGTTTGTGAAAAAGTTCAATGAAAGTGATAGAACCATGCGGTTGGAGCTTTTGAAGCAGTGGAAAGAGATTGTATGTCCGGGAAACAATTTTCTTGTTGAGCCGGAGGTGAAGCCCAAAACACGTCCTCGGGATCATAAGAAGATCAATGTTTCTGCCCGTCATGACCCGTGTGCATTTGAGTTGGTGCAATTTGGACATGATTCCTTCTCACCTAGGGACACTCAAATCACTACATTAGCTTCTATTCTGGAAACCAAGAAGAAACGACCTGTTAAGGAAAAGGAGAAGGTGAATACGAAGGGGAAGGTGTACATTACCAGAACAGTGAAACCTGGTGCATATGTTGATGCTTTCCTCCATACATTAAGTTTGCCAAGGATGTAGCTGCAGATGAGAATTGTGGTTTTAGGGCTATAACTACTTCAATTGGTCATACAGAAGATGATTGGGCTCAGGTTAGGCATGATCTTTTGGGTGAGCTGCACACACACAAAGATGAATACATTACACTTTATGGATCCTACGAAAGGTTTGAAGAATTGACAAGCATATTGTCATACTTTGAAGACAGTCCTAGCTACTCACATTGGATGACTATGCCAGACATGGGGCATCTTGTTGCATCGTGCTACAATCTTGTGTTATACCACTTGTCATTACAACAATGTCTCACCTTTTTACCTCTTAGAACAGTGCCAGTACCTCAACTTGATAGACGTGAGATTGCCATTGGGTTTGTCAACGGAAATCATTTTGTCCAGGTATAAGAGAAACTTATCAATTTGTGCATGTACAAGAAGTTATGAGGTATGACCACTGACTCAAGTGACATTTGGTGCAGGTTTTTTTGTTGCCAGGCCATCTAGTTCCTCCTATAGCCACTAATTGGCGAAAATACTGTCACCCTTGCGTTGTCGACTAGGATGATGCATATTTGCGCCGCATTCAGCATTTCATGGACATCATTCATGATACTGTAACTGTTTGAGAGACATTTGATGTTATTGATGTCGAATGACACATGTATGCATTTGACAATGTTAGAATTATTGAAGAAATTAATGGATGTGTTTTGATGTTGATGTGTTATGTGGCATGGATTGAATGTTATGGACTATTGTTACCATTCCATTCTAATAACAAAATATCATTTACAAAATCATCGATCATTGTTACCATTCCATTCTAATAATAAAATGTCATTTTCAATGTCATCCACCATTGTTACCATTCTATTCTAATAAGAAAATAGCAACCATTGTTACCATTACAGTAATGTCATCTTACAAAAAAACACCACAAAAAATTCATCAACTAACAAATAACATGTCATGAATTAGCTGTATGCCTACGATTGTATGTCAATGTCGGAGATGAAAAGCGACCTCTAGTACAACTAGGTCCAGCAGAACTAGGTCCAGCTTTGTCAATATGCTGACCTTCAAGGACATGCGCCATAGCCTCGATAGCTTGGTAAAGTCGATGAGGATGTCGAATCCCGTCCTCATAACCAGCCTGAATGATAGGATGTGCAATACTCAGTGCATGTGCAATACGTTATATTTGAAAAGAATATCCATGTAACCCTGTACGCATTGATGAACTGGTGTGCTCCTCTGCTGCTCAGATAACACGTGGTTATCTCAAGCCTCCCAGATCCTATCCAAGTATCTATACATGACTGTATATCGTGCAGATATGTTGCCTCGAGCACCACGAGTGGCAGCCAGCGGTGCATCTAGGATGGTTTGAACCCTGCCAAATTGCCTCAGAACTCTACGTGGATGATAGGGTTCGACCATGTCTAAGCACTTCAAGCATCCATGGTAGAATGTAACCGGGGTACATGGATGCCGGTCTCTGCAACTGTGGTACGGATCCCAAATAACCTGTAAATGTAAAGTGTTTTTGAATTAAAGTATATAAAATGTAAGATAAATGGAAAGTGTTAAAATTATCTCAGGACGAGTAAACTTACATCAATCACTACCAAACTGTCAAGCTCTGCTAAAAAAGATTTCAAATGATCAATGGAGGAACCTGCCTCTCTCCTAGATGTCTAATGGTACACGTGTGGTATGTTTTCATTGTAGCCCATGTTCTGGTGAGGTCGGAATGCTCAGAAGTGCTCATAAATCCATGCCTCCAGAGGAGTCATATAACCACCCATCTGCTTAACACCAGACCGGCTAGCATACCCCAGCTGTCTATCTAAAAATGCTAATACAGCAGCACCCCAGGCGTAAGTATGAATGGATCCCAAATCCATCAATAAGCCAAGGTAAACAACAGGAACCCTACCACTACTCTTGTCACTGAAGAGCGTACATTTCAACAGAAACAACAAATAAGCTCTAGCAGCGCACTGTATAGCCTCATCTGGGTCTGAATCTGTGACACCAGCAAACTGACTTCGCAACCACTCAAGTTTGACTGAATTCCCACTAACAGTAAAAACCTCATCATGTGCTGCACGTTTAGTAATGCCCAAGCTAGAAACTAGTAGTGTAACTCTATCAAGATCTGTCACATCTGGTACGCTGACTAATCTGCATACAATGGAAAGGCTAAGAATAATGCCAACATCATCCAAGGTCAAGGTCATCTTACCAACTGTCATATGAAATGTGTTCGTCTCAAGTTGCCATCTTTCAACAAAACTGGAGATTAGAAGCTTGTTGACGAATTGATAAGTGCAACGAGCTAATTGCGACAGCCTAGACCGCTCAATAATGGTTTTGAATCTGGTGTTGTTGTCTACTGACCACTATGGCTATGCAAGGATCTTCGAAGAGTGATTATGACATTTTAGGGGCCCTCGTTCTTATAACACAAATGAATATCTCATTAGAAACTACCATATAACACACAAAAAAAGAAAAAAAAAATCATATATAAATGAATTTCACTTCTACTTAGGAATGTTTACCTCCCTGTGCCAAACAGCTGCAGCGACATGACTATTGAAACTCCGCAGTATCGATGGATCAGTCAGTCTACCTGGAAAAGCATGAGTAAGGTCCTCTTCCTAGACAGTAGGAGAATCGGGTAAAAAAGCATCCTCCACGGCGATGTCAGGCATATCATCACCTTTAACTCGTCTTTGGCTTTAGCTCCGACTTTGACTGGCACTGGGGATATCATATTCTACCGAAATTGGATCACGACCTCGACCTCGACCTCGACCTCGTCCTCGCCCACGCCCACGCCCACGCCCACGCCCACGCCCACGCCCACGTCCTCGTCCCTGTTCATGGTCAACATCCAATTCACGACATCGTCTATTTGAAGCAGTACGTGGGACACGTTGTTGACATTCAGAATCCATATTATTTGCAAAAATTAATATATTTAATGACTATACAATTGTAAAAAGAATATATAAAAGAGAGGGGAAAAAAAAAAAAAAACCGTTCGGAAATTGAAAATCGAAAATATCTATTTTGTTCGGAAGATGAAAACCGAAAAAAAAAATTCACTTCAGAAGTTGAATGTTGTCCGAATTAAACATATTTGGAAGTTGAATGTCGAAAGAATGAAAACATTTCGGAATTCTATTGTTGAAATAAATGATAATTTTCAGATTTCTACTTCCGAACAAGTTATTTACTTTTGGAAAACCAGTTTCGAATGAGGGACATATTGCTCATTTCGGTGGGCTATGTGTTCGTTCGTTTCGAAAATGGTAACAACAAACCCTACATTACAAATTAAATAGGAATTGGGATTGAAATAAGTAAACTAACCTAAGTTCTCCAAATGTGAAGAATTCCTTCAATGGTTCAATGAGATTCTTCAATGCTTCAATGAGATGTCTTGATGGATGCAATTTTGGAGATGAAAGGTGTGAGAGATGGACTTGTGTGAGAGATGCATCTTCAATGGGTGTGTGTATTTTGCACCGTTCGGAGAGTTGGGTTTAAGGGTCTAGGTGTGTGTATGAGGATACATGTGGAATAAAAGGTGTGTGCAGTGAGTAAAATAATTTGAGATTAATTTTTTAAGTGTGTGTAGTAAGAAGGATGTGCAAAGAGTAAAAATTGTGTGCGCAAATAGAAGCTCCCCAGTTCCGGGGGAGCATCTATTTACACACACCAATTACTCTCTTTGCACATCCTTCTCACTACACACACTAAAAAAATTAATTCCTAATTAATCTACTCACTACACACACTGTTTATTCCACATCTGTCCTCACACACACACACACACACAACCCCCGACCCCAAACCCAGCTCTCTCTCAACGGTGCAAATACACACACCCATGGAAGCTTAAGCTACATCTTCAACCTTGAGGATACATACACCCATTGAAGCTTAATCTACATCTTCAACCTTGAGGACACACACACCCATTGAAGCTTACCGTGTGCAAATACACACACAGAGCTTTCATCCCCAAATACACACACACAGCTTTCATCTTCAACCTGTCAATAACAATAAATCACAAACCTACTGTTAAAATAAATCACAAATGAATTAATCAAAACGTAGAGTTTTGTTTTTATCATTTTGAAAACGGATGAAGGCCCACGGAGTGTAAACAAACCGTTCGGAACTGGTTTGCCGAAATTAATTCATTTGTTCGGAAGTAGAATTCCAAAATTGGTGATTTATTTCAACAGTAGGTTTCCGAAACTTTTTGATTATTTCGGAAGTCAACTTCCGAATATATTAAATTCAAACAATAATCAAGTTCCGAAATTATTTTTTTGTTTCGGATTTCAACTTCCGAACAGTGTTTTTTTTTTTTTTTTTTTCTCTCTCCATGCTTATGTATATTCTTTTTACATTTGTGGTAATGGTATAGCTTTGTTTGAGCTTCTTTTTACATATTATTTTGTTAGTTGATGTATTGTAATGACATTTTATTATTAGAATGGGATGGTAACAATGGCGGAATTGATATTACCAATTTTTAAACATGTGAATTGACATTACAAATTTTTAAACATTTACTAATATTAAACATGTGAATGGCTATTTGAAACTGCAAATTTAGTCTGAAAGTTACACATTTGGCAGATAAATTGAAAAAAAAAATGTGCCTTCATTCGGAAGTAACAGACCGAAATTACTGCTACTGTTCAACTGTTGGTGTCCGAAGTTTTTCATTTCATTCGGAAGTTGATTGTTGAAAATTTTCATTTCATTCGGAAGTTGATTTCCGAAAATTTTCATTTCATTCGGAAGTTGATTTCCGAAACTTTTTACATCATTCGGAGGATAACTTCCGAAATTAAGTTTAATTTTCGACCCTGGTTTTCCGAACGACGCTGGAAAATCAAAATGGAGCAAAACTCACTTTTTCTTGGGATTTAGTGTGTGTTTAATGAAAAATGGAATGAAAAATGAGGAAGGAAGAATGAGGAAGACAGCTCTGGTGTGTGTGTGGATCATTTAGCAAAATGAGGAAGCAGAGGGAGCCTCTATTTGGATCAACGTGTGTGTGTGTGGATCAACGTGTGTGTATTGAGAGGGACAAAATTGTGTGAGATGTCTATAATGGTAATTTTATTTAGGGACAAAATTGTAATAAAAATAAAATTCATTAAGTGTGTGCAAATAGTGGAATTGGTGTGTGCAAATAGAGGCTCCCCAGTTCCGGTCCCCGGCCCGGTTAGCCGCGATAGAAAATTACCAGCATACCCCTGGTTATGTATATGTGTGTGTTTAGGGTTTTGTTGACACAATCCCAACACAAGGAGGCTGCTGCGCTCTCTTCTCTCTCTTCCCGCCGCTGTTCTCTTCTCTCTGCTCCCTCACCGCCGATCCTCTCGCACCGCTAATCCTCCCTCACCGCCGCTGCTGTATAGGCTTTCGCCTCCCTCTCTCTCTCTCACGGCTGCCCCTCACCGCCGATCCTCCTTCATCGCCGATCTTCAAAGGGTATCTCTCTCTCTCTCTCTCTCGTTAAACTAGATCTACGGATTTCAGATCTGAGTGTATATGTGTGTGTATATATATATGTATCAGATTATATATCTTCTAGAAATATCTTGGTTTTCTAAAAGATCTAAGTGAGAGAGAGAAGAAATAGGACTTCCACTCTAACTCCATTCCTTGTATTTGTCATATGAAGAAAATCACTATCAACTGTCTAAGCAAGTAAAACAAAGATATGACAATAAAAAAATAAAAAAATCTATAATGTTTTTTAGTTGGTTAGAAACTGGATAAACTTGAAAATTCTCAAAAACAAAAGATTGAAGAGGCACCTTTTACAAGTAATACCTACCAAATGCTAATGTTATTGGTTGCTACCACCAGAAAACCTATAATGCCATCAGGATTATTAACATTTTTTTTTCGGCCACCATCAGTCATCGACACATGCGGTAAGCCTAATGAGACCCAAGTCATCTACACATGCTTTATTTTATTTGTCAGAACTTAGAATGGCCAAAAACTATCCTTCAAAATGCAATGTATAAGCAGGTTTTCTTTGCTTAACAAATGCTTAGTTTCCCAACGAATTGAATAAAATAAATGTTGACATACACAAGAAAAATCTATTCTTTTCCTGCACAACTTGAAGGTCAACATGAAATTGAGTCATATACAATAATGACTTTGAACACCTTAGAAACAATTTACTGAGTACAAAAAGTTTGGTAGAATCTGAGAAGCACCAACAACTCTTAGAAGGTAGCATGTCATGTCCGACACTACACACCACTTGTTGGACATTTTCCAACACTTGTTGAACACACGTCGATGTTAACAGAAGGAAACTCACTGCTGACAGATAGCAAGGAAAGGCATATATAGGAAAGGAAGACAGGCATCCCTTATTCTATTCCTTCCTAAAATCAGAAATAGCCGGATGATTAGATACTAATGCTTGCTAATAGCTACTCCTGATACGGCAGCTCACCTACAGTTCAACTCTAGGAAAGAGAAAGAGAAAGAGAAAGACATCCCCTACTCCATTCCTGAAGGAATGGCAGAATGAAGAACAAGAACTCAGAGCTACAAAGACTTGCTAATATTCATTCTTCTTTACAACCATTACTTCATTAAAAGGCTAATAGTTAAATAGGGAGATTTGCTTAACACTTAAAAGTAGATACATTGGGTTGGACACTGACTCCCTCATAGATACATTGGGTCGAACACTGATGCCCTCACGGGCTCTCTTCTCCTCTTTGGGTGCTATGGGAAGAAAGCTAGGAGTACATTCCCGACCTCCCACTAGAATAGACTTTTTAATGCTTTACTGCTTGTGCCCAATATCCATTCGTCCGACCTCAATAACTAGATATATCCAAGTTAGAGCATCTCTAACGTTGTATCTTTTTTTTCACCAAATTTGAGTAAAAACTCCATCTGATATCATTTGCTCCAATGGATTTCATCAAAACACCGGTCGACCGATGCGGACGACCGAACGGATGTCCAGCTGGTTGACTGACCAATGTAATTTTTTCACAAATTTTTGCAAGGAGGTGGTCATCCAAGTGACAACTGGCCGGATCTTCGGTCGATCGTCCGGTGGTGAAAATGACTTACAGCTCCAACGTCTCTGAATGGTGAAATGATGAAAGATCTGAGCCATCCCCAATTTGGTGAGAGATTTATCATATCTTCAATTTGAAACCGATGAAACGATTGGAGTAGCAAAAATGACGTTTATTCATCAAATTTAAATTTGATGAAACAATAGGTGACACGTTGGAGATGGTCTTACCCCGTGCGATCTATAGGTTCTGTCGTCAAAGCAAAGAACAGTGCAATCGATAGGTTCTTACCAACTGTCATACTATTTTTTTAAAAATTTCTAAACTTGACAAGGACAAGCTCTAGACACTTGATTATTTAGACCTATGAGAGGCATTACAAGTATGAATGTAATAAATTGAAAACAAATATTAAATAATAAAACAAAAACAATATAAATTTTATACCTATTAAAAGACTTCAAAAAATTATATTGTTTTTTGATTAAATATACTATAATAATATATCTATAAAATCAGGCATGATTCGTATTAAAAATTCAAAATCCCAGGAAGTATAGATGTGATACCTAAGGGTACATATTTAAGATCAATAACAGATTTAATGACATAAAAAAAGGATATTAATGAAAAAGTTAGCATATTAAACCAATAACAAAGGATTTTTAAAATAAAAAGATTAAGGAAGTTCTGATTTCATTTCGTGGAAAGGAAAAAAAAAAGATCCATCAGAACTGAATGCACAAAATACGTTCTAGAAAAAATATCATTTCTGATTTTATTTTGGAAAAGAAAATGAAACTCTGAATTAAAAATTAAATAAATAAATAAGGAGATGAAGAAGAAGAACTTGCCTCAGCGGGGTCTGAATTTTTGTTTTTCTCTCAAGGGGTCGAAGAGAGAGAGAGAGAGAGAGAGAGAGAGAGAGAGGAAAACAAGCGGATCCAAGAAAAATGAGTGAAAGAGAGAGGCAGAGATTGAAGAGTCTTTTCATTTGGTCTTTTCTAGAATTGACCAGGCAGCTTGTGTGAGATGGAGTATCAAACACTTTTCTTTTACCCCATAGTGGTTGTTTATGAGTAATCATCAATATGTGCCATGGGAATCCATTGAAAAGGAAGAGTCCGTGAGCAGGATACACTTTTTGGTTAGCAAGTTGGTAGGTGCCCAAAATATAGACATTGAATAAGTTTTTGGGCATTCTAAGTTCTGACAAATAAAATAAAGCATGTGTAGATGACTTGGGTCTGATTAGGCTTAACGCATGTGTCGATGACTTGATGGTGGCGGAAAAAAAATGTTAATAATGGTGTTGATGATATTTTTTCCTGATGGCATTATAGGTTTTCTAGTGGTAGCAACCAATAACATTAGCATTTGGTAGGTATTACTTGTAAAAGGTGCCTCTTCAATCCTTTGTTTTTGAGAATTTTTTATCTAGTTTCTAACCAACTAAAAAACATTATAGATTTTTTTTTATTTTTTTATTGTCACATCTTTGTTTTACTTGAGAACTAGTTGCTTAGACAGTTGATAGTGATTTTCTCCATATGACAAATACAAGGAATGGAGTTAGAGTGGAAGGCCTATTTGGGAGTCCTTCTCTTTCTCCCTCTCTCTCTCTCTCTCTGTAGATGACCTATGAAAACTTGCTATGAATAGTTGATTTGGGGTATGTCTTTCAAGCAGAGTTAAATGCATTTGTAATATGTTTTTTGGGTGGATAAAATTTGTAATATGTTAGTTGAGAAAATTTGTATTTCTCTGCCTAGGTGTCATAGCTTCTTTTTGTATTTTGTGTTAATTTATTTCATGTTTCCATATAACAGTGTCTTTTTGATATTGTTGTTTGAGTTAATTTAATTTCATATTTGGCTTCTTTTTTTCTTTTTTACTTTGATCCGGCACTAGCTTGGGTTGGAGTGTTTGGACCAACTTCAAATTCAAGTAACCTTGGTGATCTTATTTCATTGAACTCTTCTATTGTCAGTGACTTGGTGAGTTAATACCGTTGTATGAGGCATTAGTGAGAATGGCAATGGAAGAAAGTCGACATGGAAAGCAGCAATCAGCTGCCACCACAAACCCAGCCATCAGTTCATGCCGAAAGAAGAAGTCGGAAGAAGCTACGTTCTTGGAGGATGTAAAGGATCACATTGATGAGTTTATTCATGCATCAATGGATGAACACAAGACTTGCTTCAAGAAAACAATCCAGAAGGTATAGATCCAACTCCACAATGCTAGCCATCTCTGTGACTTATCTTTAACTCTGAATAATCATATCATGTCTGGTCCTGATTAACATATTGGGTGTGTTTCAGATGTTTGGAATGTCGAAAATTGTTGCAGAAAGGAGTTCAGCCCCCGAGGAAGTCAAAAGTTCTTTGCCGCTTCAAACTGTTGTGTCTGACTAGTCGATTAGTAACTTTTCATGACAGTTAATAATTAGCATTAAGAATTTGCAAGCTAATAAATTACAATGCATAGTGTGTATGCTCTTTTCAGATTGTTGTCTGGTTTCCAATGATAATATAGAGAGTGTGATCAGTTTTTGAGAGCCACATAAATTTCTTTGATGCTCATAATGTGGCATATTCCTATTTTGTTTTTTTTTTTGTGTTTTTGTTTTTGTCTCTCTTCAATGGAATGTATAATCAAGTTAAAGAATACAGAAACTGCCCGCTCTGTGTCCATCCTTGTTAAAGTTAAAGAATACATTGTGTTTGGTTTCGATTAGTAGTAAAATGTGTAAATAAATAATGAAAAGCAATATTTTGGTTCAAACAATAAAATTGTACCGTCTCTGTGCAAATAGGATTTTATTATCAAGATTATATTTTCTTTTGAAAATTTTTGGTCTCATGTTGAATATTAAGTGATTGTATCTAGGGTTGCAAACGAATCGAATCGAGTCGAGCCGAGCTTTGTTGAGCTTAAGCTTGGCTCGTTTAGTTATCGAGCTTGTTTATTGAGCTCAAGCTCGGCTTGATAAGAAATTGGGCTCGAGCTCGGTTCGGTTCGTTAACATTAATGAAGTTAGAGCTCGGCTTGATAATTTTTTTTTTAATATTATTTATATAAAAATATTTAAATAAAAATTATTATTTATATTATTTAATATATAAATAATGTATTTATATTATCATTTATATATATTTATATATTATTTAATATATAAATAATATATTTATTATATAATTTAAATAAAGATACACAAGGTGACACGAGTTCGAGCTCGGCTCGTTTATTAAACGAGTCTAATAATTGAACTCGAGCTCGGTTCGTTTACTAAATCAGTCAAGCCGAGCCGAGCTTGTTCATGAACAGCTCGGTTCATTTGCAGTTCTAATTGTATCAAACATTACTTTTCTGATTGGGTACCATAGTAAAATAATATGGAATTTATAATTATTCAATAAAAATAATAGATTAAATTCAATCACGCCTTCTTAAAGAACTTCTTTGGCCTCTCTGGCGTATGAACAAACAAGAATGTAAGAGTTTTACTGGTGTTTATTATTCGTCACTAAAAGTTCAAATGAAAAAGATAACTTGAGCTTTTGCCACGGCAATATTCGTCATAATAGGTAACCAAAAAATATTATCAAAATTTTCTTTTAACGACAGCTGTGGTGTCTCAAAAAATATAGTTTTATTATTTTTCATTTGTTTTTAGACTTTTTTTAAAGAAAAAAAAAAATTGCTTTTTCAAAAAGTGCATAAAAAGTTTTTTCGTTCTCTAAAAATATAAAAGAATACAAAATAAATAATAAACAACAGAAGTAGTTCCCAAACTAGTCCATTTCGAGCACAAAATTCAGCCCCTAAACAAACAAAAGAAACGGAAAATTTTTATTGTTCAAATGTCTAACAAATTGCCTACGATTTCTCTCTTCTACTAGGAAATTGGTTTGTACATAAAAAATCGCAAAATCTGAGATTGTCATGACATAAACAAACCTCTTCAGGTAATAAGTAAAATAGAAAAGACTCTGCATTTATGAGCACTTCTGTCCTGTCATCTCTTCCAAACAACATTTCCTACTTTCCAAGAAGAAGAAAAGAAAAGAAAAGAAAGAAAGTCCCCCCCATACATGCCGTATATCACTACACATTTACAAGTTTGTCGGTTGCCAGGCCAAACTGAAGTCAACCTTTGCCAGGATCTGCTCCATCGTGCACATCCAGATTGCTTCTTGATTCAACATTTTTGTTACAACGAATAAGATTTGGAGTAGCTGAAAAAATCGCATGGTTCTCACCAGTTGGATTTATGACTGGGTCATGAGTGGTCTCGCCTTCCAGCAAAGCAGATGCCACATTCTGTGCACTCTCACTTTCAGGCAATGAAGCAGATGTCATATTTTGGAAGCTGTCATTTTTGGGCACAGCAGCTGATGCCACGGTGGTTGATGTAGCAGCCTCTGCTACACTGGATTTACTTGCTCCATCTTTCCCACCACCTATCACATCAGCATTATGAATAAACATCAGTGACTAGGAATGATGAATTAACACATTCAAGAGAACCAAAGGAATAAAAAGAAATGAGGATGGCTACTTTCCGGGCTTCAAGGTTGTGCCACGTCAGTATTTTTCATAAATTGAAAGTATAAATTATCTAGCCATTGGCCCATTAAATGTTGGGTCAGGTTTTTAAATTGGATCTAATATTGGGTTTATAAACAGGTGGATAAAATCTGAACCATTAATTTTAAAAAATGCCGACATGGCGAGCATCCGAGCAACAGACTAGACGTGCAGTTCGGAAGGACCCTGGCCTGATAGAAATTAGTCATTTCCATGAGCAATGATCCGGTGAATTTTTCATAAATACAAGACGAAGTGCCGAAACAAAAGACAAGACGTAAACGCGTGCACGTGCACACATATAGTTTGTGTGTAAGGGAGAAGAAAGAAAATTACAATCTGGCGCTGATTCAATTTTTCTAAATACTACAGCAGTTGGCATTGGCCCCAGACACACGTATATGTTCCCAAAATATTGGGCAGTGTGAGCAAATAGAAAATAAGCAACCTCAGAATTATGAAAAAATGAAGACTGAAAAAAAATAAGTGGACCTGTATTAGAAGCGCCAGCAGCGGGTGTATTTGTATTCAAGGGCACTGATGAACTTCCAGATCCTTTTTTCATCTTTGACTGCAGATATAGAACCAAAATCCAAGATATATTAGTTCCATTTGCTCGTAAATTCCTTTTACACGCAATTGTAAATTTTACTCTCATAATGCTCTAAATCTAATAAAAGAACAATTGCTAAAGTTGTTTTGGCTGCTTCTGCAGACATTCAAGCCAAAATTTAGTCAATAGGCCACAGAAGCAGCCAAAGCAGCCAGTGTTGAAGGACAAAGCATAATAAAGTGCCAATCACCTCCTAGGAATTAATTTACATTCATTTACACAATGCATTTTGGCATGCCAACCAAACACCTCTACAAAGTTTTACTCAATTAAATACCTTGGCATTTTCTTCACAATACTTCATTACGGCTGGGATGTTTGTGTAATGGCCATGCAACAGTGTGTACGCCCATAAAAGAAGCTTCCGTGGAATATTCAGAGAGCATTGACCCCATCGAGGCCTGGATAGAAGTGTCCTGCAGTTGCTAACTGAAACGGCACCACATTCAGGTTGATACTTGATGGGAGCACTGCACAGGAGGTGTCCCTACTTAAGTTGTAAGAACATCTAAGCAGCGTGGCAGCTGTCTCCAGATCCTGCTCTGAAGTTTTCTTGATTATAACATTTTTGATTTTCGACAATAAAGGGTTCCATTTTGTTTCAAGATTTTTTAGATGGTTTGGGTCTTCAAAGGAAGAATTCCACAATTCATTTGTCTGCAGATCAACACAGAGCTGTTGGCTGCTCTCTGACCCCAAATCTGACGGATTAGGAACTTGGATCTCACTTGAGAGTCCAGAATGTAAAGGAGTGATCAATGCCAAGTTAATTACAAGTGACCGATACCAAGCAACAGAGACATGCTTATAAACTTTAGCACAATTGCTATTTGACAACTTTGGATTCTTAAAACGCTTTCGTATCTTTTCACTTATTCCTTCAAGTACTTCCACTCTGACATTTCTCTCTAATAACTGGATATATTGGTAGAGATATCTACAAGAAGGAGAAAAATTATTAGAACGTATGTAAAACCAGGAGAGGAGCCTATTTCTTTCATGTGAACTGGTATTGGATAATAAATAGCTAAAGATGTATACAACCCTTGGAATGCACTATGCTGAATCAACACATTGGCCAATTCAGAACACTAGAATAGTTAAATTCCACTCCCACCCTGATGGCCCCCACCCCCTCCTCTCCTGGACACCCCCCGCCCCATTCTCTCTCTCTCTCTCTCTCTCTCTCTCATATATATATACAGATATGTATGTTTGTAACTAGGATGTTAGAGAAACGAAGCAGCATCGGGGGGGTGGCAGAGGAGGTGAGTGGTAAGATGGGGAGGTGGGATGCAGAAAGAATTTTGTTTTTTGTAATTTTGTCCTAAATGGTAATTGTGCCTTGGGAAAAAATTGTCATAAATAATTTCTAGTGAGTGTACATGGAAATATTGTGTGTACATTTAGAAGCTCCCTAAGTTTGCATAAAGTTCAGGCTTCTTAGGAAACTAATTTTCTCAGCATCACTTACCCATATAAGCTGCTCTCCGTTAATTCTGGGCTGATGATCTCGGGCAAATAGCATAAATCTGACCATAAGTTCATCTGCTCAATGAACAAGGAGAAAATTTTCTCCAGAAGATGCTCAGAGCGGCTTGCAGCACCAGAGCCAACATTCTCAGTTTGATGTGTCGATGAAATTAAGGACTTAACATACCTCCCAAGAGCTACTGGAACAAGATCTTCGAGGCACAAGGAGAACTGGATTTGACACTGATAGTAAGTCTTACTGCAACATATATTTAATCAAGGAAATCTTTAAAATGAAAATATGGCCGTACCCTCTTATCTGCTCGAATAGAGATGTAAGCCCGGTCAAGTGTACAGATGTCTCCCGTCTCCTCCAACAGTTTCCAATAAAACAGAATGTACTTCCTAATGCAAGTGATAAATTTGCGAGAGCTTTCTGGTAAGTGAACTTCAAGGACCTTTCTGTTCCCAGAAAGACCTGGTGTTTTGCGCCTGAAATTAATAGAAGGAAAAATATGCCAACTGTATATTGAATTATTTCGTTCAGAAGCTAATAAAAATAACTAACAAAGGACCTACAGGAAAATGTTACTAGGTGGGACTTCCTCTTATTTCTTTCTTTCTTTTTTTTCTTCCTTTCTTTTTTTTTTTTTCCCTTTTTTTAATTTTGGATAGACAATGTGCATGTCTCCGTAGTAGCCTAAAATTACAACTAAGGCCAAAACCCAGTCTTTACTGGGGACTTTCCAGTAATACATTCAAAACACGATTCATCACTCTAGCAAAGCATGTAGAATCATTTTAGCATTTCAAGAATGATATCATTTCAATGTGTAGATGACACTATTTAATATTTCCTATGATAATGACTTGTCCCTTTTTCTTTTAATTGCTCAAACATGGTAATAAAGACACATTTTCATTGTAATTACTTCATGGAGCCAAATAAGAAAATATTTGTGTGTTGCAGAAATAGTTCAAGGCTTGTACCTTCCTTTCTTGACCATACTATCAATCTCCCACATATTAATTGTGAAGGATGAGCGAGATGACTTAAAGCAAAAGGAAAGTTCATCCTTTGCCCTCTCCAAATCCCCACTCTCACCCCTTCTGCACAGCCCTTGGGCAAGCATATATCTGGCCTTATGAAAATGTTTCAGGTCTCCTTCTACACAAATTTCAAGGGCAGAAAGGCAATCTCTGTAAAGCATATGCCACGCCTCTTCCAATTGATGTGAATCTACTACCTTTGTATCCTCGGGATTGGTTTGAATACTTTTGTCCTCAACATCCATTAACAAATCTGGAATTTCAGTACCCATTCTGCTCAATATCTTCACGATATTCTCCTTTGTTGATTCACTAAAAGAATATTCTGCAACAACCTAAGGTAAACCCAAGAATAATCAAGACAAAAAAAACAAATTATAGCACAGACATCAACTACAACATTACTTGTGCAAGTTGAAGATATTGTCAATAATAAAGGTAAAACTAATTCATAATAATAAATAAATAAATAAACTACAACCATGCGCAGGTGTGTATGTTTCTACATGTTTGTTTGTGTCCAAGTGATCGTTTCTCTTCATGTAGGACTAAGCGGAGATGCATATGTATTTAGATGCAATTATTTTGACATGGTAAAACCTTGGAATAATAATCTTGAGGTTATGGGTTCAAGTCACGGGACAACCACTTTGTGCACTATGCCAAAAGTTAGGTGTGTACCCAATCTTTCTCCTCCCAAACACACATTAATGTGTACTAATTGGGTGTTGTTTTTTTTTAATATTAGATATCTTTCATCTGCCACTTCAAATAAAACACACAAATGAATAAATCAATGGAAAAATGAAAAGTACAAAAAGATAATGGAAAAAAGAAAGATAAGTTCGACATAGGAACAACCTTTAGAGCCTCTTTATTTTGTTTGCCACATGTACAAAGTAACTTTAAGCGTGAAGCATGCATCCTGTAGACAGCATCTACCGCTGAAGGATTCAAATCAATAGCCTTATCATAATATGAAAATGACATCTCATATGAGTATCCAAGCTTTTCAGAGAGTTTCCCCAAATAAAATGCGTGAGACCAATCTTCCCTGCAAGTAGAAGTCTCAAATTTGTTGGTGCAGTTCATATTTGAAAAGAATAGCAAACTAATAGCAAGTGGGAAAAAGAAGATACTTATGCGCGAAGGCCTTCTTAAAATGTCTCATTGCGTTATGACAAAACATCATCCATGCTGAATCCTTTGAGGGTAAAACAGATCTTTGATCATAGAAGGGAACCACATTCTGTAGGCCATCATAGTACACTAATGCCAATAATTCATGTATCTCACCCTGGAACCAAACAAAATTTATTAATTGCCTGACAATTTACCATATAATAAATAGAAATATTAAGAGCGAAGAAGAAAAACCACTTTTAATCTTAGCCTTCAAGATTATCTCATTTTTTCTTAAGCAACTTTACTGGTTGTATGGTAGATACTTGCAGGTGCAGGATCCAACACAAGGCATGCCTCACTTTACAGATTTTGGTCTCAAAATTATCAGAATGGACCTGACCAGTTGATTTGATGACCATTCAAATGATTAACCATCCAAATGTTCATATCATCAGACTAACCAAATTGGCAATAACCCTAACACTAGACCATGATATGCCTTTGGTGTCGAATCTGTATGCTGTTGAATCTATCAAATTCAATTTGCAAGCCATGTCTAGATAGCAAGGGTGAAAATGCTATATGGATTTGAACATCAATATTTGAAGATCGTATAATCGAACATAAGGACTGAGTGGGACCTGTTGAGCTGATGTCTTTGCTAAAGCCAAAGTCATTAATAGACACCGCCGACTTCTCCTACGACTTGTCTCAACTCTGTGAGGTAAAGTAGAATTCTTCCTCCAACCTAAAACATTTATCTGCTTACTACCATCATTTAGCAGTAAATCCACCTCCTGCGTACATAAAACCATGGGAAGTCTTCATCAATCAAATTAATGCTGGGAGTCATCAAAGCACAGCAACACATCTTTTTTCTCATTTTCAATTTTGTACAACATTCAATAAGAGAAAGATAATTAACATCAAATTTACCTCGTCATAAATATTGGCAAGCCGTTGCCAACTCTCAAAGCGTAAAGGATTGTACTGTAAATCATATTTGAAAAGTTTAGCGTTTTGCTCTACAAATTCTTCCCCTTCCTTGGTGAGTACAAACCCAGCCCATTTATCAGTTGCACTCATTTCTTCAGACTGAGCAAGGAGGTAATACAAGTTGCAATAGACCTCCATATACGGGTCAGAGCTGCAATCAGTTAATTACACATCAAAAAGACAGTTTGTTCCAAGTAATAACAATCTATGGACCAAAGCATCATTTGGGGGAAAAATTAAATTAAATGACACATAAAAATACTGATCTATGGACGTATACCTCCCTAATGATGATGCCTTGAGTTGTTTGAGGCTTCCACCATCGGGAAATATAATCTTCATGATAGAATCAAGAAACCCATCAGATCCGGCCACTTCTGAGAGTTTATCTTCACACAGATTAGGATCATCTAAGAACTTATCAATTGCATTTCCAGCCAAAACATTGTCTGGTGGCTGTGGAAAGTGTTTGCGTATGGCTCTTAATACTCTCCGAAGCTTTACCAATCTAGTTCTCTGCGACGCACAAATGTTAGCAGTCAAATGGAAGTCAGAAAAGCAAAAATCACCACATAATCTTCAAAAAAGAAAATAATAATTTGAGACTAAAGAAAAATGGGGAAAAAAAAACCAATGAAAGAAATGAGAAAGGAACAGAAAATTCACTAACAGATGAAGCCTTTGCATAGGGCAGTATGTACTGGAAAACATCAGCACACTGTTCCTTTGTCTGATAATCGCCACGGCTAGTATTTTTGTGCTGCACTAAATCATCTTCATAGGATGAATCTGATCTAAGCTTTAAACCATACAAACAGAAAAAGCATCGATCCAAAGCATTATCAATTCCCAACTCAAGTTCCTCCCTTTCATCTTCAGTTAGTTCACTGCCAAGATCATTAGATTGATTACTTGCTTTTTCTCCATGGGACATACCATTGGGCCCATCACTGCATTTGCTACATTCCGATCCTGTATTCTCTTTCTCCATACTCTCATGAGGCAAAATGCCTTTGGCAGGCACTCCTTCAAGAACATCCTTCTCCACAATATTGCCTTTATCTATAGCAACATTCACTGTATCTGAGGCAACATTTACCGTGTCCGACTTTGATTTGTCTAGAGATGTTTCGACATGATTATTGTGGGAAAGCTGCTCGTCACATTGCATTGTTTCCAATCCCTTGTTTAAAGAATGAAAGTTTGACTTAAGCTTCATATCCAAGGACAATAGATGCTTTATTGCAAGTTTTAGAAATGTTCCTTCCTCTATTTCACCATCTCCACCTGCACAGCACAGCCCATACTCTGCCAGCAAGTCATGCATTGCCACGATCAATTCAATCTGAGATAATAAATGAAAGCAAATGGTGTTTAAAACTTAAATGAAAGACAGAAATCACTGCATAGGCCAACACAATGTGAAGTTTCAATTCCTCAGAAGAGGGCAATACAACTCACTTGAGTTTTGATAGGGACATTCGGGTTCAGATGTTGAAGTTTGCAGAACAAAATGGCTGAATCAATAAAGCAGCATCTTTGGCTTTGTTCAATTTGATCTGAAATTGCAGGTCCAGCAGATTTCTTAGAAAAGTATGTGCTCGCAATATTGCACATGAGTGTCAGCAGCAAAGACTGAATATCACCAATAATTCTCAGAAGAGCAATAAAGCCATTCTGCAAAAAGACAACAAGCATATGCTGTAATGAAAAATGGGTGCAAGAAGATAAACAGAAGATTAACTGAATCATGTATCCTTGAAAAACTGGAATCTGCTTTAAAATCACAAAAATGTCAACCATAATCCAATCACTATTACAGCTGTGAAGGTAAAACACCTTCGCTGAACCCAGCATTAAAAAATGGGGGAAAATAAAATAAAATGCTGAACCAGCATGTAAGCAAGAATCCACAGTAATTCCCATAATCACTGAGGCCACAGGTAGGCATGCAATCTCAATACATGAAACCTGAGTGATTGTGGGAATAACCATGGATACAGTTTGTCTTCCTCGAGGATGCTTGATTCCTTCAGGGGTTTATCTTTCTGGGGGATTTGCATTCCCTGAGGGAATCGAGCCATTTGATCCCGGCCTTGTTCTAAGGCTCTTTGCTGGAACGCAAAGATTCAACAAGGCTCGCCAAAGGATTCCCTGGTGTCCATACTTCAGAGTTGGTCTCATAAAGCCTTTCTTGGACTGTTGATGCCTTTCATGGCTAGAGGAGTTTATGTCCGAGGGTTATGCAATGGTGGTGCTTTTGAGCTTTTGCCCCTTGATCGGGGTTTGCCTTAGGCTCTTCTAGAGCTATTTGCCTTGCTCATTTGTCACTCCATTTTGAGCTGGTACTCATAGAGGGAAATGGATTGCTTCGAGGATTCTTATTTCCTGCAGTATCCTTTCTCCCGTTTTTTGGACTTTTGGTGGTAAAATTCAAAATTCAAATCTAGGGTTTTTACTCCTTACAAACTGAAACGAATTTGTAATTTTTTTTTTTAATAATTTACTAATATAATATGTTTAATTTAAACTATAACTAACATGATTGTGTAACCTACTATGTGAAGATACTTATACTATAGTATAGTTCTTGGTGCCCCTAAAACTCAAAATATTACTTCATATACTAGCCACTTGTCCCTGATAATGCCAGCAGCATTCAATCCTAAATTCAAAACAGTCACAGCTCTTGCTAAACATGATAAGCTTGATGGTGACTCAACCTGACATAAGTAATTCTTGAGCAAGAAACCAACATGCCACTTGATGTATCATGCTTCATAGACCTATAGGGGCCTAGAAGTATTTGAATATTTGGAGGTTTCATCATGATTTGATCACATTTTGCAGGACCTGAGGTTCTGAAAACTTCTGAGTTAGACAGTAATACTGATCGTTTACACTTTATATTGCACGAAGCACGTGATCTTAACTGAAAAGTTTAAATCTATCAGTGACCCTACACAAAGCATCAATTCTAAGAAACACATTACGCTTAAAATTATTAAAATTACAGGAAAAAGTAGTAATTGTAGCCATGTCTCATAATGATGGTTCTTTCAATAATATATTTTAAAAAAATTATAAAACATAAACGTCAAATTCTACAGATATAAACTGGACTTACATAATTTCCAGATAGATCTATGAAGTTCTTCATTTGTGATACACATTGAGAGATTGCCTTCACTTCTTCTGCAACCAATTGATTCCAATGCATGCTTGGGCTTTCATTTAATTCTGTTCCTGAAGTAGAAAGTGGTTTTAGGACAGACATCTTGTGAATAGATTTATGTGAAGCAAGACATTCATCCATGCCAGCTGCAACCAAGAGTATTTGCAGCTTCCTTCTGTAACAATTCAAAAACACCTCAAAGTCTGTTGGTTTTGCCTTTTCGCATGCTTTAATGAGAACATCTAATGCTGATAATTCAACTGAAGCAATCTCGTCACCTTTGTTATCAGCAACCCATGATATGGCATGGTGAGTGTCCATTGTAGAAAAGAGAAGGGGAGCAAGCAAGTGTGCACACTCGAGATACATTTCTTTCTCAATTATCTGACCTATGGCTCCCCCTTTCAACAAGAAATCAACCTCTAATAAATTAATTTCGTGGAGAATCCTATCTACAGTTAACTCTCTAATAACTTTGCAGTGTGGCAGGCAAACAGACCGAAGGTGATTGTTCAGATTTTCTTCATTGGATAAATGTGACAAAGAAATACAGAATTCTTGCTGAGCTTTAGTCCTGTCACCATCGAAAATTGATAATCGCCCACTTAACCAAAAAAAGCGAACCCAAAAGTGAGAATTATTGGACAACAGAGAACTGATCCCAACTGATGTTTCAGAATTGCATTGAGAACTACTTGTTGAAGAGCTATTCTCATCCCCAGATGCACCAATTATGTGGAAAGGATAATCTGAAGCTACAGATTCAATGATTTTACAAAGATGATAAGATGCATCAGACATGAAGTCAGACCGCCTGGAGGTGTCAGAAGAGCGCGACCCAAAGTCATAGTACAGCTCAGCAAGAAAAAGACTGCATTCCTGTGTCCTATCCCTTCCCCAGTGCCTTGTCAATTTCTCCAACTCCAAAAACAAAGCAACGGTGTCCCGGTATGAAATGGCTCTACTTGCAACCTCTTCTAAAAGCAAGTGACCCATGTGGTAAGCACCATAATTTTTTGAAGTTTCCTTGACAAATCTTGTAACATCATCAAATTCAGTATAGACTGGATTAGCCACAACATCAGGACAAGGTAATGAACAACTAACAGCACTATTACTATCTTGAGCTCCTTCTCCAACCACAATAAAAGGTTCCAGAAATTGAACCACAACTTTAGCCAGATCTTTCCTGTTAGCAAAATCCAATTCTTCTTTACCTGGTTTACGACTCCTGAGCCTTTCAAGACGACTACTACGCCTCTCTTGAGGTTGTTCTTCATAAACATTTGTTTCTTTCTCTCTCAAAACACTAGCTTTCTCAGAGTTCCAATCACTGATAGACACACTTTCACCGTCTGAGGTGACATTAGGTCCTTTCCTTTCCACAGACCCCATAATATTTTCTGAACCATGAGGCAATTGTATACTTAATCTAATGTCACCGGATTTGTATAATTTGTCAGACCCCTGTTCAGAACTGCATCCACTCAAGGGATGTAAGATTCCCAACAGTGCATCAGCAAGGCCTGTCCAGGAAGCTTCTGCAAGCTGCAATTCTACATTCTGGTTCAACTTTTTAGGTGCAACACCCTCATCTAGATTATCGCCTGTTCTTTTTCTCTTGTCCAAGAACTTAAGACGAACATGTTTTGGTTTCAGTTTGTCTATACCTCTTGGAGAAAATGGGATTGGTTCCGACTCTTCAATGGTATTTTTGACATGCAAAGCTCGAGAATGTGATGGCCAATGCCGCAAAATTAACTGACTGACAGAAAGACACGCAACCTCATCACCAATAGCAATCAATACTTCCAAGAGCTTCTCCATGCAATTCCCTGGATGCATTGTCCAGAAAAAAAGAACATAATGTCCAGAACTTCTAATAGGATAAAGTTGGCTGTTCATGAGAAACCAAAATCCAAAAATAAATAAATAAAATGCTTACAGTTGTTGGGGCTGCAAAAGAGTCCCTGTTCAAATGCCCATCGCGAGGTACTCAGTAAGCCCATTGAGCATGATAATGTTCCTAGCTGGTTCCAAACAACATAATCCTTGGTGTCAATCTCTACTGCTTGAAGATAGCAGCGTAGAGCACTATCATAATGGGCAGGACCTTGTTGAAGAAAAGCAGTGGCAAGGTTCTTCAATGCCAAAAATCTGTAAAAAAGGTATATACAATAAAATATCAAGATGAATGGTAAAGTCTATTAGGTTCCAAAATCATAAAAAATAAACCTAAGAATCAAACAAGTTTGCTCAATCTGTGAAGATAATTTATGTGCATGTCTGTAATTGTAGTTCTTATGATACAAAAAAAATGGGATTGATGCCTCAACAAAATTGGAATACAGTTGATCCAAAAGATCTCGATTCAAGAGTGTTTCCATGACTATACCACCCCCAGTCAAATTTGTTCCACTTCATCCCTCTTTGATGGCTACATATCTTTCAAGCCAAGGACTAGGAGATCTTTCTCCTGTTACATTAACCCAATTTCCATTTCATTTGGGAAAACCCAACTTTTTCTGAACAATGTCTTTATCATTTCATCCAACAGACTTTTGTTAGATAGAAAGAGATTTGATAAATACTCATAAATATTAGATAGAGTATTAGAATGGAAATATCCAGTAGATAATGAACTATTGGATCTAAGCCATCTTTGGTGAGATTTCCCAATTTCATGCTAAAAATAGCTCGGATTCCAAAAGAAAATGTCAGTCATTTTTTTTATGAGACATATAAAGGAATATTGAAAATTCAAGTGGCTAAAGTTGAAGCAACTACTTTTGAAGTAAGAGAAAGAAAAACGATGACTAGAGTGCGAGAGTCAAAGTCAAAAAGATGATTCATCACTTGTTTCCTTCATTCAAAATCGTGCATAAGACTTTCATCATCTCGTAAGTCCTAAATGATAAATGCAAAAAGATCTGAGTTAGTGATACTCTTTTTCTTTGGTATACCTAATCCTGGTACTTTTTTAAAACCAAAATCGTGACATGAGCCTCATTAAAAAACCCAATCTGACCCAACCCAAATCAAATCTAATAGTAATTCACATAGATCTAGGAATGAACCTCTAGATTTGTATACAAGCTTATATTTTATCATCGAATATATTTGGTTTATTCATTGGTCAAATCATTTACTCCGTAGTCAAATAGATCTTTTGAAGAACTTATTAATCGGACAAGAATATAGATAGTCTCATTCTACAAGTCTATACCGACAACAATAAAATGTATAGTAAGTGGAAAACCATCATAAATGCTTGCGAGTAAAAAGCTCTACAAATGAATGGATCAAATCAACTTGGAAAATTAAAAGATTTGTACGAGTGATACGTTTTGTCACCACTTTGTGAGAGCATCAGACATTCTAAGACAAGTGCTTCCTAGGTCCAATCCCAGATCTACTGCCAAACACAACTTTAAACTCTTCTCAACTAAAAATAGCTCTGTCTTACCAAGTCACCGCAGAGATGCGTAATATATAATTTGTCTGTGTGTTTGTCTGAGAGTGCAGAATTTACAACCTATATCTTTGAACTATCTAAGACAGTAATTTCCGCATATGGTCTTAGATCTACTTGAGAACTATTACAGCTTTTTACAAATCTAAGACAACAAATAGCTCCTTATTTCCATACAAGTGACACATGTTAGTTTTCCACCGAAATTATCCTTCACATATTTAACATTAATTTATTAGGGGGCAGGGATATATAATTTTAACTTGCCAATGTATAACTTCACAAGAAGTATCATTGCCAGGCTAGTTATATATATTGGAGGTTAGGAAGGATGAGTTTCATTGGCCCCCCTTATAAAAGAAGTGGAAAATAAACCTTGATGTTGCTCAGCAACTATAGAAATTTATTTAAGTTTTGAATGTTTTGGTTAAACAATGAGAGAGAGAGAGAGAGAGAGAGAGAGAGAGAGAGAGAGAGAGCTAACAAATGAACAAACCTAAAAATATAACTAAATTACATTAAAAAAAATAATTGGAGGATAAATTAAACCTGAGTTGTAAAAGATGACCGTCACTGGCACTACTTTTCACCTAAAACAAAGAAAAGCAAAAGTAAGAAACTATTGACAACCCAATAAGTTGCTTGATCATGTAGTGATCCTTTGGAGCACATGATACCTGAGCACCAGAAATAAGAGGATCTTTTAACACGGATTCTAATAGTTCACGAGCCTTCTCATATTCCTTGGCTTGTAACTTAAGAAGTCCTTCTTGGTAAATTTGTGAAAGATGAAACTCCTGCATTGACCAGATAGAGAAAGCACCGCATGAGGTGTATGGAAGTAAAATACACGAAATTTAACCCGGAGTTTCCGTAACTTGAACTCATCATGCTATACTTGGTCAGGAAAGAAAAACAAGCAATTATGTTTTAGTCGCTACCATGTCACTAGCTCAAGTATTCACCAACTAGGTTATTATTAAATGAATTCAATAACCTAGCCAATGAATACTAGCATAAGAAAAGCACGAGTAAATAAAATAATTGGATGACATTACCAAAAATTCTATATTGTCTACAAGTCAACCAAAAATGTCAAAAAAGAAAAACAATTCAACGGGGTAAATGCAAGGTTCTGAAAAACGGTTGCGGTCACCGTAACGGTGGCGGTGGCGTGGTTGCGGTTGCGGGGTGTAAAGGCTGTAGCGTAACGGTTTCGGTAACCAGAACTGTGAATTTTTTTTATTTTTCGCACAATTTGAAAAAAAAACTTACCGATATGCATATTTTTTTTCATGGTCATTTTTATTGGGTTTAAAATAAATATTGATCAATTTTTGTAAATTTTTAAATATGATCTAATATATTTCATATTTTTAAATCACTATAAATCGAGTTTTTTATATTTTATTTCAATAATTAATGACTTTATATTATACAAAAAATCAATCACTAACTATTATATGTAAGATAAACAATGACAAAAGTAAAAGAATAAATAAGAGCCTAAATTT
This sequence comes from Camellia granthamiana, assembly GCA_036172215.1. Classification (NCBI taxonomy): domain Eukaryota; kingdom Viridiplantae; phylum Streptophyta; class Magnoliopsida; order Ericales; family Theaceae; genus Camellia; species Camellia granthamiana. Next base: position 21,427,946 of record CM069916.1, on the reverse strand, counting down.
ATATATATTCATATTTTAACCAAGCCAAATAGATAATGACCACACTTATTATTATTATTTTCAAACAATATATAGATAGACGCATACAAACAAAATGGTTGAGTGATAGTAGCTGAATATAATAGCATAGGTCTTACAACTTCAACAAATCAATAACATGTTTTTCATCTTCCCTCTTCTCTCTCTCTATCTCTTGTTCCTCCATCTGCTCTCTTTATCTTCCCTCTTCTCTCTATCCCTCTTCCCCCCCCATTTTTAGCTTTTTTTTTTTGTGTTTTTTTCGAAAGAAATAATTCAGAACCGTTATGTAATGGTGCGTAACAGGCCGTTACGGTACCGTTACGGCTGCTACGGCAGCCGCTATGGCCGACATACCTGTGAATCTCAATCACACTGCAAAAGCAGCCGTAACGGGTGGCGGTAACCACCAAAATCGTTATGTAACGGCGTTACGTAACGGTTGCGGTCGCTTTTTAAAACCTTGGGTAAATGAAATACCTTACACCATTGAAGCTTTCATTTAGCGGTGAACAATCAGTTACTTGCAACAACAGGTTTTCTTACTAGAGTCTAGAACCGTAGTTCAAAATAAAAAAGTACACCATAACATAATGTTATAGTGAACTGAATTGGGTTAACTATATAATCCAAGACTGGCGTAGAAGATGAATACTTAGAAAAATCCCAAAGCATACTGAGTCAGGAATTTTTTTAAAAAAAAAAAATTAAGGAACAAACAGAAACATTAACACCCATTTTCTTGAATTTCTGATTATAACAATAAACCATAATTTCTTGAATTTTACAAGGATTTGGATTTAGTTGTATTGATTTCATTTTCTAGGTAACAAGAAAACAAACACCTTTTTCAAATATTGTTTTCTTTTTCTTTCCAGTTCCATAGGTTTCTCGGCAACACCAGTACATGTAATTCCACGAAAAATAGTCAATAAAAAGAAAAACTTTCCCATCTAAAGCCAAATTAAGAATGTAACTAAAAATGCAAACTCTGTATACGTCTATACATACATATATATATTAACGATCACACATAGAGAAAGAGAGAGAAGGAGGGACGTGCCTGGGCTTCTTTAGTTGGGGCTAAAGGTTCACACTGGCCTCTTGAGTCTGTATCATTTATAGCTGCGATTGAGAACTGAAACACACGAAAAAAAACAAAACAATTAAATGTCTTTAGTTGACAATGAACAAAAGAAGCTCAGGGAGATTCCAAGTACGTACCATTGTTTCGATCGAGAGATCGTGAGAGAGAGAGAGAGAGAGAATCAGAGCAAGTGCTTGTTTGTTGTGTTCTCTTCTGGGAAGTCCTGATTTTGGACAAGTTGGGGTTTTGATTTTCGTTGAGATAAAAAAAAAAATTCGTTAAATTTTTTGTTTTTATTTAAGAAGTAATTGTAACCTAATTTATCTAGGTATTGCTATTGTTAAACGGAATCGCATAAGTTTCAAATTTTCTGTTAAATAAATGACGGGTGTGAAGTCTTTAAAATTACAGATTTAACACTTATATGAGATATTTGATCATTTGTTTAATATAAAATTTGATATTCCTAACATTACTCTAGTTAAACAGTTAAAAGAAACCTTACATTAATCGCACAAGTTAATAAATTTTATTTATTTTTTAGTAAAAATTACAGTTGATTTTTTATTTTATTTTATACTTATCAATAATAATAATAAAATTTCATAAGTTTGATGTAATTACACTCACAAGTTAATGAATTTTATTTATTTTTTAGTGAAAATTACAATTGATTTTTTTTATATTTAAAAAAATACTAATAAATTTCATAAGTTTGATGTAATTACACAAACTAGTAAAATTAAAGAAAACAAAATTAATGTAAATATTGTGTAAAAAAGGAAATTTGTTTCGATCCTGTTTGAAATTAATAAAATCTATATACAGAGAGTAAAATGGAGAAAAATAGGAGACGTAACGACTATAAAAGATAAAATAGTGTAGTGGCGAATGAAGATAACGAAAAATTAAGTACATTATCTTATTATGTACTCATTTGATTACAAAGTTCCAGTGAGTAAGAAACAAATAACTAAAAATGAATGATTTGTAGTAATGGTGCTTGTGGAGTGGTAGATTAGTTGTTGGCCTTGAGAAGTGGTGGAGTCATTTTTGCTGATTGTCCTCGTGAACGGGGATGGTTGTAATGTGAGGTGATCAAATGACCGTGGCACACCACGAAGGGTAACAGGGTGGGAGATAATAGTTTGGTAAATAGATGAGATAGTAGTGAAAGAAGGTAGTTTTACAAGTGGTGGTGGACCTAATAGCCGGCATTAGACTGGGTTGGACTAGTGCAACTTTGAAATTCTCAACCCAAACTCAGGCCAATGAACTTTGATAGATTAACAAGTCAAAAAGTCAAATTTAATGGGCAATCCATACTATATTTATATAGCTTGAGTCATATTAATGGGCTTAAAAATATGGACTTACGAGTTTTGAGTCGGGTTGAGTCTAGCTTATACAGACTTAAATTTGGCTATATATTCATCTTTTTTAAATTAAATTCAAATAAATAAATAAAACTACAATATAAATTTTTGACATGTATTATAATAATTAGAAATTGAATGAATAATAAAAAATACAGTCAATTACTCGTTCAATTCAGTTCAATAAGCCTACAATTAGATAAAATATCAAACTACTCAAGCTCGGTTCAATAAAAGCTCGTTTGAGATTGGTTCAAAATTTTAACAAATCAAGTTTGAACAAATTTTAAAACTCGTTGAACTTATTAAACCAAACTTGAATAGTTAACTGTTCGGCTCGTTCGATTCGTTTATCACCCCCTACTCAACCCTAAAGAGAACGGTCAAACAGATACCTCATTTCACCATCATTACCCCTTTCAGCCCATTTCCTTGATCTAGGGTTTTCATATATGAGGGAAAGAAAAATAACAAGATCTAGGGTTTTCAAATAATATAAAAAAGAGAAAAATAAAAAAAAGGCCACGAGAATTAGTGATAGAAGAAGAAGAAAGAGAGGGTGACAAAAGGAGAAGGTGTATACATGGAGGGGATGGCAGTAAGTAGTGGAAGGAGGAGAGGTGTGGTGACAAAGAACTAATGGTGGTGGTGAGTTGATAAAGATGGTAAGTAGAGGTTTGTGCAGTGCGGTTCGGGGGGTTTGAGAATAAAATTATAAATCGAATGGCGGATTGGTGGATAGGCGGATTAACAAATCGCGGTTTGCGTGGTTTTGAATGGATTGGCGGATTGAAGAATATTTTAACCAATTATCAAGTATTTGCATAATATATAATACTAATTGGCATAATATTTTTTTACATTATAACACAAACTAATTTAATATAATATTTTTCATATGTATAACTATTAATTTGTAACAAATTTAACGTCTTAAATCTTTCTCACAGTCATTTTTACTTTAATATTTCATTTGAGGTTAAAAAATATATATGTATTAACTATAGTGGAGCGGAGTAGTTTGGAAGGTACATTATAAGATTTAAAGTTTAATCCACGGTTAGTAGATTGAACGGTGCAGATTGATGCGCATTGGTGCAATTTTAGAGGATTTGGCGGTATTTTGCACAATCCTAATGATAAGGAAGGCTGGGTAGGGTGAAAAATTAAGAGTTTGAATTTTTAGTGTTTAAGTCATTATTGGCAATTTTAGAGAAGGACAAAATTATAATTAAAAAAAAGTGAAAAATGAAAAGGTGTGATGAAATAATTTAATGTCACTACTCGCATAATTTTTAAAATATTTTTTCTAAACAACTCAAGAAATGTGTAAGGTTTGTAAATATTTAAGATATTTTGTATAGATTATTGTAGAGAATAATCTAGATGATTATTATAGTGAAATAAGAAGCTTAGAGGTATCTTCTATAACCCTATCATCATTTAGATGGTTGACACTTGGTATGATCTTAACTTTTCAATATATCTCAACATGCCTATATAAAGGACTAATGTATCTCAAGTTATTATCACATTTACTCCTCTAATCACACCCCTTCCTTCTCATTTGAAAACCTTATTACTTCGCTTAGATTGATTTCTTAAGAGGGGAAACAAAAGATTTCGAGAGATAAAATTAGTTAAATCAAGTTTGCATTTTTTTAAAGAAATGAAAAGGAAGTGCATAGAGAGGTTATGAGAGGGAAGGGAGAGGGAGAGTGAGAGAGAGTACGAGTTTTAAGCACTTCACTTCCCATCGAAAATAGGAAAAAACTAAAAAAAATGTAAAGTGTTCTTCATAATAATATATTAAAACATTTAGTTAAATATATTTTCTTCTTAATTAAGCATTGTTTAATCAAATAAGAGGGAGACAACTATATCTTGCTTTCCTTGTCCTTCTTTTTCTTCTTCTTTAAATAATTTCTCTAAACAACTCAAGAAATGTGTAAGATTTATAAATATCTAAGATATTTGTATAGATTATTATAGAGAATAATCTAGATGATTATTATGGTGAAATAAAAAGTTAAGGATATTTTCTACAACCCTATCATCGTTCAAATGGATGTTGAAAAAAATGTGATTTTATGGTGACTTTAATGTGAAATTAAAGTAGGTCACAACCATTGGTTGAGATGAGACTAAGTGGGTTTAGATTCTTTGTAATAAGGATTTTACACCACAAAAAGAATGGCAAAAAACCATTAAGAATTGAATGATAAATTGTTTCATAAAGATGGCCTAATGAATGAGGTATTGGGAATTGTGTATAATTATCAATCCTACATTGATTGTAGAGGAAAACTTTGATGGGTATTTAAATATTAAGATTTTGATAAGGGCATGAGCCCTTTGGAGCATCCAAATTTTTCGAAAGAAGGGAGTTATAGATGCTTCAAGGATAGGCTTGGGCCAAGACTACGGTCCAAGTTGATTACAGCAAAATTGCCACGTAAGTGTGGGGGCCACCTGCGCCCCTAGATCGGGTCGGGTCCGGGTCTGTAGTTCGTGATCCGTGGGTCTTGGGACTTGGACTTGGGCTTGGGCTTGAGGCTTGCTGGAATGGGTTTAGGCTGGGCCGGATTGGTGGTCTACCAACCTAATCTTTTTGGGCCAAGTCTGCTACAGATATACACATTAGTGTATACAGAAAATATATCTTAGATATTTTTTTCCCATCAGTTTTGGACCATTACTCCAGCAGTTTTGCAGGAGTAATGGCCATTAGTTGTGTAACAACCCTCGTACTGATTACCGATTAACCACTGAATTACGTACTGATTACTGCTAAACTGAACTAATAATGACTGATAATTGGATTAGCTGAAGTACTGAATGAACTGATTGAAAACGAAACTGAAATTGAATAAGTTATCTATTGAATTGCATATTGCATCCGTTTGATTGATTGATTATCTGTTTGAATTTATGTGTTTAAACTGTTAATTGGAGGCCTTATCGGCGGCCGAATTAGAAACCGTTTAGTGTTTTGGACTCAGTAAAATATTTGTGATTTAATGGTATACTTATCTGAAAATTTATTAAGAATGATTAAATTAGGTTTAAATGAATTAATTACAAGTTGTAGCTTATTTACGGGATTGCCATCGAGTGGCTTTTGTTTATTCTTATTATATTAGAGCCTTATACACTTGACCAAGGCATTTCATCAGCCCATTTTTCTTCACTCTAGCCGACCTTAGTGAGAGGGAGAGTGAGAGATTGACTAGTTCTTGTGAATTGCTAGAAGAACTTGAAGATTTGTACCATAGATTGCTAAATTGAGCTTGCAAGACTTGTAATTGAGACTTAGGTAAGAAAATCCATCTTCTTCTTGTTGTCATTAAGATTGATCTTGCATGATTCATGCCCAATTGTAGAGTTAAGGCATGTTTTAGTTCATCCATGTTGAATTATGCTAGAATTCATGCATGCATGTTTGAATTGATGAGTTTTGAGTTGAATTCATGTTGAAATTGTGCATGCATGTCCATGTTTATATTATAGTCCATATTTTCAAAATGTTTTCCAACTATTGAGCTCTTTAAAGCAAGGATTGAAGCTTGAATTTGGTTTAAAACTCATGCATTGCATGTTTACATATTGTTCTTGAAGAATGGTTTGAAATGAGTTTGAATTAAACACCCTTGGGCTTTGATTTCTTAAATTGAGTTTTGAAACATGTTATTCTATGTGTTTAACAGAGTTTTTCCAGAAAATAGCCCAAGAGGATCGAAAATATTGCTTTTGAATTTGGTTTTGAGCTTGGGACTCAAATCTGGGATTTCCAGATTTCTGTTGTCCGCTCGAGCGGAAGAAGTAGCGCTCGAGCGGAGAAATCGAGCTCCCAGCATCTTGCTCTGTGCATCAGTCCGCTCGAGTGGAGCATTGGGCGCTCGAGCAGAGGACTGGGTGACACGCTCGAGCGGGCGTCGAGCGGAGATTTCACCTATCCAGTACTTTTTGGTCCGCTCGAGCGGGGATGTTGCGCTCGAGCGGGGACCTTTGTTTGCCTGTCCGCTCGAGCGGGGAAACCTGCGCTCGAGCGGGACTCTGTTTCACTGAAAATTCTGCAAATGTTTTCTAAGTGTATTTTCACATCCTCATTCCATCCTAGGCATTCTTAGGCCTAGTTTAAGACATCTTAATGAGGCTATAGATGTAGAACACACCGAGGCATAATAGGAAGTTAATTATTGTACTTCCCCAACTGTTAAACTTAGAGTGTGTTCATTTTGTTAATTGTTTAGGGTTGGCACTTGGGGACGCGCTCTAGCATACTGTAGCCCAATCTCTGTAAGTAACAATCGTGTAAAGATATGTTCAAAATGGTTATCTTTTGAATACTGAACTGAACCGTTTATTGAACTGATATTATTTACTGAATGAATGTATGTCCTGTATTCTGAACTGTATTGTGGCATCCTTAGCACTTACTGTTTACTGTTACTGTTACAGAGCTCTGTCGGTTCCCTTGTGGAACCATACTGTTTACTGACTAATGGCCATCATTACTGTTGGGTCTGTTAAGACCCGGTCCTCTTGGACCTACTGTTTATAGGCTAATGGGTGTACCACATATGACTGATTGACTGAAATACTGAAAGACTGACATACTGTTTAATGAACTGTTTTCATTACTGTAAGGACATTCATTCATAACCTCTTTACGCTTTATGTTATTCACTGGGCTTTAGCTCACTGTTTATATATATATATGTAGGTTCTCAGCAGCCAGACCGGAGCTAGGAGCGTGGGTTAGTCCCCAGTTTTGTCAAGCCAGCCTATGTGCCTCACTGCGAGGTTCCGAGACCCCATGCTATGGCTTGGGGTGTTTTTGTGTTCCCCACCCGTCTCTTGACTGTTTTGTTTATTGTAGAAACTGTTTACTGTTTGACCGTACCGTTATCGAGGGATTAAGTCCCCGTACTGAATGTTGTAATGATTGTATAGACTGTACTGTTTTGAACTGTATGAATGCATGAAAAATGTTTTTGGCATACAGATTGTCACAGCTCAATGGACACTAGTTATTTACTGTTTTGGCTTCCGCCAGGCCCTGTACTCTGTTTTAACTGTATTACCGTTCAGCAGGCCTTCGGTAATCTCGGATTACTGGCTAGTTACGGTGCTAAACCCATAGGGCCGGGTTTGGGTCGTGACAAGTTGCCAGCCTTCATGGGCATTAGTTGCTAGCCTTCATGGCTACAGGCTCCTCCTCTCTCCCCCATGGTGTGTAAAAGGAGACCCATCTCCCTTGGTTTTGGTACCTTTTTTGCTTCCAGAATACATACAGTTAGTTTGCTTCTGTCTATAATTTTCTTCCTGTGTGAGAGAGTGCTGCCATTGTCAGTTCGCTAAAGCTAACAGAAGGTGCTTCTATGTTGGCTAGTCAAAACCATCTTATCCTGGGAGACAGAAGTTGACGTTTCTCCAGTACTCATGGTGCCTGTTTTAAGGACACTGTGGTATCACACTGAATTTGGTTTGATTCCTTGTTTTCAATATTTCAATTAAATATGTATTTCTGTTCATCATGTTTTATGTTTCATGTTCTAGAATGTAATTTATCAAATATGGATTTATTTGATGTTCTATTATTTAATTTAATAAATCATAAATCTATTTATCTTGTTTCATTACACAATTTTGATATCAATGGACACTTGGTATGATCTTAATTTGTCAATGTATCTTGAGATGCCTATATAAAGGATTAATGTTTCTCAACTTATTATGATATTTGCTTCTCCTGTCACTCTCTTAAATCATGTTTAGATTTTTTCACATAAAAGAAAAGGAAGTGCATAGAGCGGTTATGAAGGGGAAGGGGAAGTGGGAGGAGGAAAGAATACAAGTATTTTAAACACTTCACTTTTCCTCCAAAATGGGAAAGAAATTGAAGGAAAATGAATAATTTATCATAATAATATATTAAAATATTTAATTAAAAAATAGAGAGGTCCAAGATTACTAATTTTATAAAAAACAAAGATGTAGATCAAAGCTATAGAATTTTAAAATTTTCAAATAATTAAAAAAGTTATAGAATTTTGTCACCATGTGTTTTCCAGGACCTAAACTACTATAGAAAATTGTGTTGTCCTTATCCTTCGAAAAAAAATATTACTAGCAATCTTAAACTAAAAATCCCTATTTTCTCACCATATGCATTAGTTCAGTCCATTTAACCATATTAAAAGGAAGGTCAACGTAATTATATTAAAATAATAAGACTTATTATATTTTTTCAAATCTAATTTACCCTTTATTTTAATGAGCAATAAATCCATTTCTAAATCTTTTGGGCCATTAAGCCCAAGTTCTAATCTCTTGTGGCCAAAAGGACACAATTTGTCCAAAAAGAACAACTATCTATCTATCTTTTGAAATCATCCTATCCTATCTCTTGAAACCATCCAATTTATCTGTATGTTGAAATTCACTAACCCTATTTTCTGTCTGTTGAAGTTCACCAAACTAACTATATGGTGAAATGTGATATATGTTATACATTCAACACTATATCTATTGAATATTGTACATTTCTCTACCTTACCACCACCACCACCTGTTGTCGTCGCTGGTGCAATTTTGGGGCAACTTTTTCGATGTATCCTTATCACTAAATAAGAGTGTACTTTAGATCTAACACCTTATACTCTCTTTAAAATGAACTTTTCACCAATTTTTTTTTTCTTATTTTAATGACTCAAGTCACACTAACTTTATATATCTACATCATATATTTAATTTTTAAATATATATTCTCTATATTTCAAGGTGAAATATATGAGTAATTATATCATGGAACAACTTTTAACTTGATTGAGGCATGAAGCTTTTGAGTTGTGTTTGAGATTGGAAACCCTTCCATACCAAAAATTATCCTACGGGTCAGGAAGACTACGTGGCCATGTGCCCATCCAATGAGATCATGCAATTTCTCCAGCATTTTCTTATTTTTAGCGCTATGTAATTCTTAGCCCTTGCTATTGGTTGGGCACATCACCAATGTGGAGTTCCCGGAAAATAGAAGAATTACTCATTCCATACACACCCATTGCATATGCATCTTTTTAAAAAAAAAAAATTTTAATTTTTAATTTTTTTTTTATGGTAGGACCTGGCATATGTATCCTTGTTATACATTTTTTTACACATATACATATTTTTTTAGTAAATATTATATAATTTTTTAACAAAGTTATGGCAATTTGTAATACATAAATGAAGTTCTACATTTTCGTGATAATATTATGCATTTTTTTTTGAACAGCATAGAGTTATGCATTTTCATTATAAATTTACACATTTTGTGGTTCAAAAAAATTTTGAGAAAAAAATACACAATATTACTATAAAATGTATAACTTTATTTTTAAATAATAAATTGTTGTAACTTTATTATGTAATATTTGTCACAAAAGTACTAGTAATATATACCTTTTGAATGGCTATCAAAAGAAATTTTATTAATAAAAGGAAGAGATACACCAAAATGCTTAAGGAAATTGCATCATTGTCAATATAACATATCCCAACTAAGTTGGCACCCGAAGCATGGCCAATCATGTACAGCCCTAAAGCCACCAACAAGAGTTAGAGAGATTTCAATTCATTTACAAAACAAGTACAAACTAAAAAGGCTTAGAACTAGCTTCCACATCCTAAACAAACTCTAATCTGCTTAATGCATGTTAAACAAAAAATCATGAATACAGAACTGAAGCTTTCAATCAAATTACAATTCTGATTATAATAAGGTCACTCAATTCACCCAAATCTGGTCGTTTATCATTAAAAATACACTTGTTATTGTTGTGTGAGTGAATTTTCGATCACACTGCCAACTCAGCATTCATCTGGAGAGCACTGGCAGAATAGATGGTGCCTGAATGACCTGTAACAGAAAGAGAAGATTCTGGCGTGGTTCGTCTACCCAGGGGCACTCCGACGATCAAGTCAGTTATCTCAAAGATAATCAATAGTGCTTAACTCACTATTTAGAATATAAATTGCGTACCTTAGACCCATCGGGGGTGTCTCTCTTTTATAGCTAATTCAGTCCTAGTCCCCATAGAAGCCTAGCTTCAATGGATTTCTGCTCAGTGCTTATCTTGGACTCTCCAAGAGATAAAGATAAACTCCCTAAGAGTGTTATCCTTATTCATGTTGAAGTCCTTCCTCATTCTAGGACTTTTGTGCCTTATCCGCTTATCCCAGATTTCGATATCTTCGGAGATAACCTCGGCCTAGCCGAGATCACCTCGGCGTCATGACCAGGACACGTGGCACCTCGGCTGACACGTCAGCGTCACCTTAGCTACGTGTTGGTACTCTGAAAATATTTCCCCACAATTGTGCTTCCAAATTGACCATAAAATCATTTTTTCAACTTTTTTCAATTGGATCCTTGCCCACTAAAGCAACACACCTTCAATTGATCCAGGCATTGCCCATTGTATACCCCACCATTTCAATAAATCAGACCAAATAGACATTTCAATAAATCAGACCAAATAGAGCAACACGTGGTTGATTGATTCATTCTCAAATTTACAGAAAATGCGTAGAGTAGAAGCATTGGAAGCAAGATCTGTGACGCCCCAAATTTTTGGAACATCAAGGGAAATTAAATAAACAAAATGACTTAATAAATAAAAAAGTTGACATCTTAATTGGGCATTCCAACTTTTGTACATAACCAAAGGTTCAAACAACAATAAATAAAAACTTCAAATTATCCAAATACAACATCAAATGAAATTATAAAGTCCTTAATAGCTATTATATAAAATAATAAAATTTATTCGGCTCTAATCAGGGTTTCAAGTTAACCAAGGCTCTACGTTAGCGTCAACTCCATTTCAGTTTCAATTATTTCCTCGCCAAAACCTGGCATAAAACGCCAGGGCAACAAAAATATATGCCATGAGTTTTGTAACATAGTAAGAAAACATAGCCAACTTACCATTCTTTTTAAGAGAAAAATAATGAGATTATAAACATGAGATAACAATATAATTGTAAACATAAATTACAACCATTAAAATAATTTCAATAATTCTAATAAATTAGGTGACACTCGAAATCTCACCAAAGAGATTTAACTTACCAACCACCAACCACTAAGCATGGCAACGGTTAATTTGAAACCCCCCATTGGTCAAATATTCAAGTGTTACCAATCGTAACTACCAGGGATGCCCACGTCCGGAGTTATATGCCCAAGTAGTGGCATCCGTGGTCTGCCTCAAGGAAACGGTCTACTAGGGGTACGTAACCTCCCTGTGTGCCATCTGCACATCCACCCTTATTCCAAAACTGAATACCGAAAATGGTTCAAATAAGTCCTGTGCCATCTTAGGGTTTTGCGACACAATTTACGTGAGAATTCTCAATGCCAGGGCTCACCTTGAACAACCGGTATTAACCGTCAACCCTTAATTTCGTACACTCTTTAAAATCAAGACTCACCCTGAACAACTGGTATTAACCGTCAATTGTTAACTTTGTATATGCCGTTAATCATTTCGGTTAGTTTTTATATTAATCACAAATTATTCAAATTTCAATCACCAATAATGTTATACTAACTCATTAAAATTCCCAACATAAAATATTACACATGTCACACAATAATAAATAATTGTACAAAATTTAAATAAACAATTTATTTAAACCATAGTATGAAATGATAATTTACATATAAAAATAAATAAATCATAATCACATACATGCATGAATTTTTAATTTACAAGATTAAATTAGCACAATATTAAATAAACCACAATACACCCATATATCGATTACTAATTTACAATATTTATTGAATTAGACCAACACCGTAATTAATTTTTATCCAAGTAAATAATTGAAGTAATGATCTTAAATCTGCCCAGAAATTTTCAGGTTATACCTTAGGTAATAAAAATTATAAATAAATTATTTATACAATTCTAAAATTCATGAAAATGTACAGAATATTCAATAAAGATGTTTAGGTCATTTTTGAGAAAGAATTTCCCAAAAATAAGTTATAAATAATTCTATAAAATTTCCAGAAATTTCATGACACATATTTATCACATTTTCTTAGATTAATTCCATACTTAAATTTATAAATCAATTCCATAATCTAAAAATTTATTATGAAACTAGACTTCTTAAATTTCATTTTTTGTTTATAAATTACCAAATTTGGTTTAATATAAAATTTTTAATGATTTTTCAAACACATAGTAAAATCTGCCTATAGCTCCAGATTTGGTTAAAAATCTGTATAAATTCGTACAAAGCTCAATAATTGTTGAAAAATTCATGGATGAAGTAGACATCATTCTAAACAACTTTGTAGAAGATATCATCTCAAAATTTTGAGTATAAAATTGTCTAAAAATTTGTACAACTTTCTGGCAGATTTAAAGGGGCAAATATTATCTTCAATAATCTTTTTAATGGCAAAAACTACACACGCAAATCAAAATTCCACAATATTATTATCATGATTTTAAGACTACCAATATCTTCAAATATTTGATATACCATCATAAATTTACATACAACTATAAATAAAATTTCATCTACAAGTTTAGTCATTTTATTATATGAATATAATATGAAATTTTCAACAATTAAAAAAAATGAGAGGGTTGAGAGAGTTTTCTTACTTAATAGTAAGATTGAAATAGGATGATAAAATGGGAGAAAATTTTGACTTCCTTAATCTCCTCCTCTCCTTCTACTAAGCTTCGTTACTCCAGAATTTCTCTCCGATTTTGAGTATGAAATATATGCACAGTAAGTAGGCATATTAATAGCTGTTACGACCCAAACCCGCCCCTATGGGTTTAGCACCGTAACCGGCCAGTAATCCGAGATTACCGAAGGCCTACTGAACAATAAGACAGTAAAACAGAGTACAGGGGCATGGCGGAAGCCAATACAGTAAATAAACAATGTCCAATGAACTGTGACAATCTGTATGCCAAAAAGATTTTTCATACATTCATGCAGTCAGAGTCAAACCGTATGTACAATATATACAGCCACTCAGTACGGGGACTTAATCCCCGCTCAACAGTACAGTAAACGTTCGGTCTATACAATCCATTCGGTTATTACAAAGCAGTAAGACAGTGCAAAAAGGGGAAATACTAAAACACCCCTAAGCCTTAGCATGATAGGCTCGGAACCTCGCAGTGAGGCACATTGGTTGGCTTGACAAAACTGGAGTTAACTCCGACGCTTCTAGCTTTGATCCGGTACCTGAACACCTACATAAATGTATAAACAGTGAGCTAAAGCCCAGTGAATAACACAATGCGTAAAGAGGTTTAGAATGAATGCCCTTACAGTAATGAAAACAGTTCATTTCAATCAGTATATCAGTTGCTCAGTACAGTAAACAGTCATATGTGGTACATCCATTAGCATAACAGTGAATAGTAGGTCTTAAGAGACCGAATAGTAATGATGGCCATCAATCAGTAAACAGTAGTGGTTCCACAAGGGAACCGATAGAGATCTCTGTAACAGTAACAGTAGCAGTAGGTGCTAAGGATGCCACAGTACAGTTCAGAAATAAAAGATATACATTCATTCAGTAAACAATATCAATTCAGTAAACAGTTCGATTCAGTATTCAGAAGATAATTATTTTGAACATATCTTTACACAATTGTTACTCACAGAGTTCTGGGCTACAGTAAGCTAGAACGTCTCCAGTCGCCAACCCTACACAGTTTACAGATTGAACACACTCTAAGTTTTACAGTTGGGAAAGATAATCATCAACTTCCTATTATACCTCGGTGTGTTCTACATCTATATCCTCATTAAGATGTCTAAAACTAGGCCTAAGAATGCCTAGGATGAAATGAGGATGCGAAGATGTACACAGAAAACATTTTCAGAATTTTTAGTGAAACAGGGTCCCGCTCGAGCGCAGGTTTTCCCCGCTCGAGCGGACAAGCAAACAAAGGTACCCGCTCGAGCGTCAACTTCCCCGCTCAAGCGTGTCGCTCAACACTCCGCTCGAGCGGACTGATGAACAGTGCAAAGTACTGGATGCTCGATTTTCCTGCTCGAGCGGCACTTCCCCTGCTCGAGCGGACTACCAAAATCTGGAAATTCCAGATTCGAGTCCCAAATTCAAAACCAAGTTTAGATGCATAAAATCTGATCCTCTTGGGCCAATTTTCTGGGAAACATAAGTAAACTCATAGAACAACATGTTTTGAAGCTTAATTTGAGAAATCAAAGCCCAATGGTGTTTCCATTAAACTCATTTTCAAACCCAATTTCATGAACATGCTATAAATATGACATGCATGAACTTTAAACAACTTTTATGCTCAAAACATGCTCTAATGAGCTCAAATCTTCCAAGGACAAGATGAAAACATGGACTCTAACAATAATATGAACATGCATGTGAGAAATGATGCATTTACAACTTCAAATTTGACAATAGGCACATGCATGCAACAAGTGAGCTCTAATTCAACATTATCAACTAAAACATGACTTAATTCTACAATGAAGCATGAATCATGCAAAAACTAGCTCAAAGGCACAATTAAGAGGATGAATGATCTACCTTAGGTGTAGAATTAGAAGTGAGGGAGCTCAATTACGCAATTAACCTTCCAAAACTACAAGTTTTCAAGCAATCCCTCAAGAGCAAGCCAATACACAAGATGAAATCACTCTCTCCCTATCACTCTCCTCTATTTCGGTGGGTTGAGCCAAGAATGAGAGCTGATCAACTGTTTTGGCCACATGAATGAAGCTCAAAGTGTTGATATAGTGGGCCACTAAGTGTGGCAAAACGGTAATTAAGTCCAACATTTGTAATGAATCAAAATTCAATCTAATTTACTCACACCAAATCATATTTCAGATAAATATACCAAAAAGTCACATAAATTATGGTGATCACAAAACACTAATCAATTCCCGTTTCGGCCGCCGGTAAGGCCTTCAATTAACAGTTTAAACAAAACAAACTGAACAGATAATCAAATAGTCAAACAGATAGAATGCAAAATAACTCATATATACTCAGTCAATTCAGTTCCAGTTTCCAGTCAGTCAGTTCAGTAATTCAATCAGTTCATTTACTTTCCGTAATTGGTCTTAATTTAGCAGTAATCAGTAATTAATCGGTAAGTAGTATGAGGGTTGTTACAGTCTCCCCTCCTTATAAAGAGTTTAGTCCTCTAAACTCGAGTTACCTTCATTCTGGAAGAAAACAGGGTTCAGTGGAAACAGTTCAGGATATCTCTTGGCCATGTCATCTTCCCTTTCCCAAGTGGCATACACACCACCATGGTTTTGCCAGTCAACTTTCACTAGCGGGATCTCTTTGTTCCTCAACTTCTTGATCCGTCTGTTAACGATCTGTATAGGCCGCTCCTCGTAAGTGTAGTCATCACTCAATATTATCCGAGTAGGCTCAATTACATGAAATGGATCCCGTAAATAATCTCTCAACATCGAAATGTGGAAGACGTTATGCATATGCTCCATTTTAGGAGGAAGCGCAACTTGATACGCCACCGGATTGATTTTCTCAATAATCTCATACGGTCCGACATATCTCGGCGCTAACTTGCCCTTGACTCCAAAACGAGTCTGGCCTTTCATCGGTGTCACTTTCACAAAAACGTGATCACCCACTTCATATTCTCTGTCTCGTCTTCTGACATCTGCATAACTTTTCTGTCGGCTCTGTGCAGTTTTCAGCCTCTGCTGTATCAGTTTCACTTTCTCAGTCGTTTCATAAACAATCTCGGGCCCAAGCAAAGGCCCATCTCCAACTTCCACCCAGCAAATCGGAGATCTACATTTCCTGCCATACAATGCCTCGAAAGACGCCATACCAATACTTGAATGATAGCTGTTGTTGTAGGCGAATTCAACTAATGGCAAATGGCTTTCCTAATTTCCCCGAAAATCAAGGACACACATTCTCAATAAATCCTCCAGAGTTTGGATGGTCCTTTCTGATTGGCCATTTGTCTGAGGATGATAAGCACTACTCAGTCTTAGTTCAGTTCCCAATGCAGTCTGTAGGCTTTGCCAAAACCTCGATGTAAACTTCGAATCCCTGTCAGAAACAATGGACACAGGCACTCCATGCAGTCTAACAATCTCATCAATATAGAGTATAGCCAGTTTGTCCGCATTATAAATTGTCTTAACAGGTAAGAAGTGAGCAGATTTAGTCAGTCTATCAACAATAACCCAAATTGAGTCCATAAATTTACCGGAGCGAGGCAATCCAACGATAAAATCCATGGTAATATGTTCCCATTTCCACTCCAGTATTGGTAAGGGCTGCAATAAACCTGCGGGTCGTTGATGTTCAGCTTTGACTTGTTGGCAATGAAGACATTTTGATACAAAGTCGGCAATTTCTTTCTTCATTCCCGACCACCAGAAATTCAACTTCAAATCTTGATACATTTTCGTATTCCCCGGATGGATAGAAAATTTTGAATTGTGGCCCTCATGCAGAACTCTTCTTTTCAGTTCAGAATCATTCGGTACACATAGTCTTTCCTGAAATTTCAGTACATTGTTTTCAAATTTGAATCCCGGTCTCGGTTTAGATTCTCTTTCTTCGATGATCTTCTTCAAGAAGTCATCCTGTTGCTGTTTCTCTTTAATCTCTTCGATCAATGCCGGTTGAGCAGAAATAGCAACTATTGTTCCACCTTGTTCTCTCAAAACAACTTCAATTTCAGATTTTTTGAGGTCACAAAGCAACTCTCTCTGCCCGGTAAGCAAACAAGCTAGGTTCCCAATCGATTTTCGACTCAAAGCATCGGCAATGGTGTTGGCTTTTCCCGGATGATACAAAATCTGTAGGTCATAATCTTTAATCAGTTCTAGCCATCTCCGTTGTCTCATGTTCAATTCTTTCTGTGTGAAGAAGTATTTCAGACTCTTGTGGTCGGTATAAACTTCACATGTTGCCCCATACAGATAGTGACGCCATATTTTCAATGCAAATACCACGGCAGCAAGTTCCAGATCATAGGTTGGGTAGTTTTTTTCATGAGGCCTCAGTTGTCGGGAAGCATAGGCAATTACTCTCCCATTCTGCATTAAAACACATCCCAAACCCTTATGAGAAGCATCGCTAAATACAGTATAACCATCCGTACCTGAAGGTAAGGTAAGCACAGGTGCAGTCACAAGTCGAGTTTTCAACTCTTGGAACGCGGATTCCCTCTGGTCAGTCCAGTCAAATGATGTCCCCTTCTGTGTCAGTTGAGTCAATGGTAAGGCAATCTTGGAGAAATTTTTGACAAATCTTCTGTAATATCCAGCCAATCCCAAAAAGCTTCGGACTTCTGTCACATTTGTTGGTCTAGGCCAGTTCACTATAGCTTCAATTTTCTGCGGATCAACAGAAATCCCATCTTTGCTAACAACATGCCCCAAAAACATAACATGATCAAGCCAAAACTCACATTTAGACAGTTTAGCATACAATTTCTGTTCTCTTAGGGTCTGTAGGGCAAGTCTCAAATGATGTTCATGTTCTTCTACGCTTTTGGAATAAATCAATATGTCATCAATAAATACCACAATAAAGTCATCAAGGTACGGTTTAAAGATTCTATTCATGAGGTCCATAAATGCTGCAGGTGCATTGGTAACTCCGAAAGGCATAACTAAAAATTCGTAATGTCCATACCTCGTTCTAAAAGCAGTTTTATCAATGTCCTCTGGTTTAACTTTCAGTTGATGGTACCCCGATCTGAGATCAATCTTGGAAAACACTTGGGCACCCTGTAACTGATCAAATAAATCATCAATACGCGGTAGTGGGTATTTATTTTTCACAGTTACCTTGTTCAATTCATGGTAATCAATGCACAATCTCAGTGAGCCGTCTTTCTTCTTTACAAACAAAACCGGTGCGCCCCACGGTGAAGTACTAGGCCTGATAAACTTCTTGTCTAACAGTTCTTGCAATTGTACTTTCAATTCTTTCAGTTCAGTCGGAGCCATTCTGTAGGGAGCTTTCGATATTGGCGGTGTACCCGGAATCACGTCAATGGTGAACTCAATCTCCCTGTCAATCAAATCCCCTGGCAGATCATCCGGAAATACATCTGGGAATTCTCTGACTAAAGGAATACAGTTCACATCAGTTTTAGCACTATCATCAGTAGATACAGTCAGTACGGAACACAGATATCCTTTACACCCTTTTCTAATCAATTTAACAGCTTTCACCGAAGAAATCAAATACGGAGGAGGTACTACTCCAACCCCATTAAACACGAATTCAGGTAAGCCAGGTGGACGGAAAACAACTTGTTTTGTCACACAATCAATGGTAGCATGATATTTTTGTAACCAGTCCATCCCCAATATTACGTCAAAATGATCAATGTTCAATGGCAGTAAATCAATAAACAGATGCATATCCCCAACAATAATCTCACAAGCAGGATACATATATGCACATGTCATGGATCCCCCGACAGGCGATGATACAGCTAACAGATAGTTCATGGGTTCTAAGGGTCTATTCAATTTCCGTAAAAAAGCATGCGATACATATGAGTGTGTAGACCCCGAATCAATCGGTACATATGCATTTTGAGCACAAATAGAGAGGATACCTGACACAACGGTTTCAGTATTTTGCACGTCTCCCGGTACTAGGGCGAAGACTCGGCCCTGCCTCATAGGCTCTTTCCCGGTAGCTTTGGGGTTCGGTTTTGGTGCCACGGTTGATGCTGCGGCGCTGCATGCAGCTTTACTATTGCCCGGAGCGGTGGAAGGGCAATCCTTCACCATGTGGCCTACTTTGCCACACCTGTAACAAGCACCAGAAATTTTATAACAAACTCCTTTATGATTCTTACCACATTCGGAGCAGGGCGGTATGGAACCACTCCCTTGGCTGGGGCTATTTGTTGACCTGGTATTCTGTTTCTTGCTCAATGGGTTATGCTTGCCCTTTTTGAATTTAAAATTCTGCCTTTTCCCACGCCATACAGATATCGGCGTTTCAGATTGTTTCACAGCTTCGATGTTTGACTCAGCCATCAATGCTCGGTTAAGAACACCGACATAGGTCGGTAGCTTTAAAACACTAATTCTGTCCAGTATTGCAACATTCAGGCCGCCTTCAAATTTTCTGGCCTTTTTGTAGTCAGTGTCCACCATATGTGGAGCATATCTAACAAGCTCGGTAAACTTTGTCTCATATTCAGCAACAGACATTGTGCCCTGTCTCAGTTGTTCAAATTCAGTTACTTTCCTGTCCCTGACACACTGGGGGAAATACTTTTCAAAGAAGGACTCCTTAAACTGAGCCCAAGTCATTACATTGTTGGTGTCACAGACCAGCATCCACCACCTTCTGGCCTCTTCTTGCAAGGTAAAGGTGGCTGACTGTCACGCCCCAAACTCGCCCCTAGAAGTTTGGTGACG
Organism: Camellia granthamiana; assembly: GCA_036172215.1. Taxonomy (NCBI): domain Eukaryota; kingdom Viridiplantae; phylum Streptophyta; class Magnoliopsida; order Ericales; family Theaceae; genus Camellia; species Camellia granthamiana. The sequence goes on along the minus strand of CM069916.1, from coordinate 21,407,993 downwards.
AGACCGGCTAGTAATCCTTGATTACCACAGGCCTTTCTATACATAACATAGATAAAATGGGGCTCGCAGAAGCACATGCAAAAACTATAGTCCAAGAGCTGTGCATTTATATGAACAAGTGTATATACATGCCCCAAAAATGATAATTACACACACTATGTTACATAACATGATCCATGACATCACATACATACAAGTCACAAAGAACAAAAGACAAAACTCTCTCATGGCCTTCCAGGCCTAGCCCCAGCTCGGAGGCACTCAAAACTTCTGGTTAGGCTTCAAAACGGCGGTTCAGCTCGAGACTCCGCCTAGGCTTGACTTCCAGAATGCTCACCTATAATACATAAATACAAACAATGAGCTAAAGCTCAGCAAGTAACATTAAAGTAAAGGGGGTTAGTGAACGAATTCCAATATTTATATATACAGTCATAAACAGTCAACAGTCATAATGGCATAGTCCACAGAACCTTTCATAACCTTTCATAACAGTCAATCCCTTAACAGTCTAACAGTCTACGAGATCTCGTGACTGGCCATGGGCCTTCATCTTCATGCCCTAACCCATGACTGATCAGATCATGAGCCTGTATGTTCATGTCGCACCCATGACCTAACTATCTATGGATGCCATACTAGGTTGCAAATTAGGACGTTCGTTCACAAAAAGCATTATCATTTCAAAACATATCATAACATATCACTTTTGAACATACTTTCATAAGAACATATCATTTACAGAAATGTTACTTACAGCGGGTTTCCAATACCGGTTGCACGGTCTTCGAGGTTTGTCCTGCAATTAACATTATGAAACATTCCTTAACATTCATTATTATCATACATTAAACCATTCATGCCTCTCTTTTCTTTCCTTTACTTTAATTCATGACATTTCATTCATTCATCCTTTACTTCATTTCATATTCATTTCATGCTCATGAGATGCTAAATGATGCAATTAACATGATGAAATCAAGTATACAACTTCCCCAGAAAGTTCCTGAAATAAGCCTTCCCGCTCGAGCGCCACTATGGCCGCTCGAGCGTACTGAAGAAAATGACCAAACTGCTGGGAGGGTGATTTCTGCGCTCGAGCGTACTCCCCTCCGCTCGAGCGGACAGAGCAAAACTCCGAATCTCTGGTTCTTCTTCCCTCTTTCAAACTCCAATCTCTTCTTTACAAAAACAACTTCTAATACATGAAATACAACCTCTCAAACACTTGATTAACACTTTAATTAACTCATTACATCTTCAATCAAAACTCAAATACATCATATAGGAGATCAAACCCATGCACATGTACATAAAAGCTTCATTTTCAACTTCCATGGAGGTTTTGAGAAAGAACCTCCTTTAAGCCAAATAAACATGAACCAAACCATCCTAAATCATGATCTTAAGTTCAACATGCAAGAATCAATAATCTACCTCAAGAATTTAACAAGAATCCTTACCTTAATTACTTAAGAAGCTTGATTTTCCCCCTTTTTCTTTCTCTTGTTCTCCCTTTTTCTTCTCCTCCCCGAACTCTCTCCCTCTCTTAGATTTTTCTCTTTTTAGTTTGAGTCAAATGAGTCAAAAAGCAAGGCATCCTTATCTATTAATAGATATGTACATCAAATAACCCATATTGCCCACAACACTTGAGCCAAACAAGGCCCTTGTTCTTATAAATAGAATTGTGCCATAACATTTGAGCCAAACGGAACTTAGCGAATCAGATAATTTCGGTCTTCAATTTAATTTCTGAAATCGTTCTAAAAATTCCCGATATCACGTAGACGTATTCAATTTCATTCCCTGAACCCATTACGGTCTTCAATTTCAATCCCGAAGTCATGGTCTTAACAAATAATTTTCTAAATCAAACAGGTATTCTTCCATTAAATTATACTAACACATCACTAATTACCAATAATTAAATCATACAGTTTCGGGTCATTACACTCTCCCCAACTTAAAAAGTTTGGTCCTCCAAACTTAACTCCAAATCAGACATGTCAAGCACACATTAGCAATCTTTCTACAGAGATGTTCAACTCAAAAGTCATAAATTCTATATTTCCATCGCATAGGTCACATGGCTAATTTATAATAGATAACAAAAGTCATACCTGTCTTCGTTTTTCCAGTGTTCTGTGTCTTATCTGCTACTAAAGTGAAAACTCTTGCTTGCCTTAACGTGTTCCCCTCGGGAGTAGCTGTTGTAGTTGTCATTGGTGTCATTGTTGAATTACTTCCACTGGTAACGGGTCTTTCATTCCTTGGATAACCTTGTGGGCAAGTCTTGGCCATATGTCCTTTCTGTCCACATTTGTAACAAGTCCCTGTTCCAAGGCGGCAAATGCCCCAATGCTGCTTTCCACATTCCTGACAAGTAGGCTTACCAACACTTCCACTACTTCCCCTTTGTGTATTATAACTCAAACTTGAGTTCAAATTCTCATTCACGGAAGTCACTGATTCACTAAATTAGTCCGCTTTCTGTTTCTTAAATTTCCTACCTTCAGCTTCATTCATTGTTGTTGATTTGGATGCTTTCAAACTAGCAATATTTGTTTCCGACATTAGGGCCCTGTCAAGTACATCAACATATTTTTCTAATTTCAGAACGTTTACCCGATCAAGCACTTCAACATGTAGGCCACCCTCAAACTTCCTCGCCTTCTTGTATTCTGTATCAACCATATGAGGAGCATACCGAGCTAATTCAGTAAATTTACTCTCATACTCTGCTACTGACATAGTACCTTGCTTCAGTTGTTCAAATTCAGAAATTTTCCTGTCTCGCATGCACTGTGGGAAATATTTTTCATAGAACATCTCTTTGAATCGATCCCAATTCAAGTCTCTATTTGCATCTCGAACTAGCATCCACCATCTTCTGGCTTCTTCTTTCAAAGTAAATGTTGCTAGTAAAACTTTATAGGCGTCAGTACATGGAAACACCTCAAAAATTTTCTCTGTCTCAAGCACCCATGCCTCTGCCTTTAACGGTTCAATACCTCCTGCAAATTCTGGTGGTTTCAATTTCTTATATTTCTGAGTAAGGGTGATAATATCATCATTAATGATCGGTTCCATTTGCACAGGTGGTGGAGGAGGAGGTGGAAAAGGTTGTCTCGGTTGTGGCTGTTGGTTTTGTTCTAACTGTTGTCTAACCAACCCAGTCAAAGCCTCTACCATTCTTTCTAACCGACCCATTCTGGCATCCGAAGATTCTGTTTCATCTACATTTCTTGCATTTGCATCTTCCATTGGTCTATAGAACCATATCAAAGACAACATTTCATTCTTAACATCTTCATTCCTCTGTTGCCTCATCATTCTCTGTTCTCATTTCTCATAAACACACTCACACATGCATATGTTTATGCCATGCTCTATTTCTTTTCTAATGCACCTAATAGCTCATTGGACACGTGTGTGGGTAATTAACTCGTGCACTCTGATACCACTCTGTCACGCCCCAAACTCGCCCCTAGAAGTTTGGTGACGAGACCGGCCAGTAATCCTTGATTACCACAGGCCTTTCTATACATAACATAGATAAAATGGGGCTCGCAGAAGCACATGCAAAAACTATAGTCCAAGAGCTGTGCATTTATATGAACAAGTGTATATACATGCCCCAAAAATGATAATTACACACACTATGTTACATAACATGATCCATGACATCACATACATACAAGTCACAAAGAACAAAAGACAAAACTCTCTCATGGCCTTCCAGGCCTAGCCCCAGCTCGGAGGCACTCAAAACTTCTGGTTAGGCTTCAAAACGGCAGTTCAGCTCGAGACTCCGCCTAGGCTTGACTTCCAGAATGCTCACCTATAATACATAAATACAAACAATGAGCTAAAGCTCAACAAGTAACATTAAAGTAAAGGGGGTTAGTGAACGAATTCCAATATTTATATATACAGTCATAAACAGTCAACAGTCATAATGGCATAGTCCACAGAACCTTTCATAACCTTTCATAACAGTCAATCCCTTAACAGTCTAACAGTCTACGAGATCTCGTGACTGGCCATGGGCCTTCATCTTCATGCCCTAACCCATGACTGATCAGATCATGAGCCTGCATGTTCATGTCGCACCCATGACCTAACTATCTATGAATGCCATACTAGGTTGCAAATTAGGACGTTCGTTCACAAAAAGCATTATCATTTCAAAACATATCATAACATATCACTTTTGAACATACTTTCATAAGAACATATCATTTACAGAAATGTTACTTACAGCGGGTTTCCAATACCGGTTGCACGGTCTTCGAGGTTTGTCCTGCAATTAACATTATGAAACATTCCTTAACATTCATTATTATCATACATTAAACCATTCATGCCTCTCTTTTCTTTCCTTTACTTTAATTCATGACATTTCATTCATTCATCCTTTACTTCATTTCATATTCATTTCATGCTCATGAGATGCTAAATGATGCAATTAACATGATGAAATCAAGTATACAACTTCCCCAGAAAGTTCCTGAAATAAGCCTTCCCGCTCGAGCGCCACTATGGCCGCTCGAGCGTACTGAAGAAAATGACCAAACTGCTGGGAGGGTGATTTCTGCGCTCGAGCGTACTCCCCTCCGCTCGAGCGGACAGAGCAAAACTCCGAATCTCTGGTTCTTCTTCCCTCTTTCAAACTCCAATCTCTTCTTTACAAAAACAACTTCTAATACATGAAATACAACCTCTCAAACACTTGATTAACACTTTAATTAACTCATTACATCTTCAATCAAAACTCAAATGCATCATATAGGAGATCAAACCCATGCACATGTACATAAAAGCTTCATTTTCAACTTCCATGGAGGTTTTGAGAAAGAACCTCCTTTAAGCCAAATAAACATGAACCAAACCATCCTAAATCATGATCTTAAGTTCAACATGCAAGAATCAATAATCTACCTCAAGAATTTAACAAGAATCCTTACCTTAATTACTTAAGAAGCTTGGTTTTCCCCCTTTTTCTTTCTTTTGTTCTCCCTTTTTCTTCTCCTCCCCGAACTCTCTCCCTCTCTTAGATTTTTCTCTTTTTAGTTTGAGTCAAATGAGTCAAAAAGCAAGGCATCCTTATCTATTAATAGATATGTACATCAAATAACCCATATTGCCCACAACACTTGAGCCAAACAAGGCCCTTGTTCTTATAAATAGAATTGTGCCATAACATTTGAGCCAAACGGAACTTAGCGAATCAGATAATTTCGGTCTTCAATTTAATTTCTGAAATCGTTCTAAAAATTCCCGATATCACGTAGACGTATTCAATTTCATTCCCTGAACCCATTACGGTCTTCAATTTCAATCCCGAAGTCATGGTCTTAACAGATAATTTTCTAAATCAAACAGGTATTCTTCCATTAAATTATACTAACACATCACTAATTACCAATAATTAAATCATACAGTTTCGGGTCATTACACTGACAGTACTTTATTCGCTTCCGAACACGGAAACACTTCAAATAGCTTCTCAGTCTCAAGAACCCATGCTTCAGCTTTTAGCGGTTCAAGGCCTCCCTGAAAGGATGGCGGTTTCATTTTGCTGAACTTTTGGGTGAGAGCAATTATGTCCCCATCATTCACATTCACATTCGGTTCCGGCTGTACCGGAGGAGGAGGTGGGGGCTGTTGATTCATTTGTTGCTCAAGTCTAGCAGTTATCAGTTCCATCATTCTTTCCATTCTTGCCATTCTTGCCTCAGTGGATGAGGATTCAGATTCATTTGCATTGTCCATTTCACTATAAGCAGTTATAACAAGTATAAACATAAACAGTTGCATACTTGAACAGTTTAACACATTAGCACATATTCAGTCATGCGTTTAAACAGATTAGCACATCAACATATATTCAGTCACCACACACTTATCATGCCTATGAATGCCCTAATCGCTTTTCTAGGACACCCTATAGCTCATTTGGACACGTGTGTGCGGTATAACTCGTGGTTAAGTATCGCTCTGATACCACTCTGTCACGACCCAAACCCGCCCCTATGGGTTTAGCACCGTAACCGGCCAGTAATCCGAGATTACCGAAGGCCTACTGAACAATAAGACAGTAAAACAGAGTACAGGGGCATGGCGGAAGCCAATACAGTAAATAAACAATGTCCAATGAACTGTGACAGTCTGTATGCCAAAAAGATTTTTCATACATTCATGCAGTCAGAGTCAAACCGTATGTACAATATATACAGCCACTCAGTACGGGGACTTAATCCCCACTCAACAGTACAGTAAACGTTCGGTCTATACAATCCATTCGGTTATTACAAAGCAGTAAGACAGTGCAAAAAGGGAAAATACTAAAACACCCCTAAGCCTTAGCATGATAGGCTCGGAACCTCGCAGTGAGGCACATTGGTTGGCTTGACAAAACTGGAGTTAACTCCGACGCTTCTAGCTTTGATCCGGTACCTGAACACCTACATAAATGTATAAACAGTGAGCTAAAGCCCAATGAATAACACAATGCGTAAAGAGGTTTAGAATGAATGCCCTTACAGTAATGAAAACAGTTCATTTCAATCAGTATATCAGTTGCTCAGTACAGTAAACAGTCATATGTGGTACATCCATTAGCATAACAGTGAACAGTAGGTCTTAAGAGACCGAACAGTAATGATGGCCATCAATCAGTAAACAGTAGTGGTTCCACGAGGGAACCGATAGAGATCTCTGTAACAGTAACAGTAGCAGTAGGTGCTAAGGATGCCACAGTACAGTTCAGAAATAAAGGACATACATTCATTCAGTAAACAATATCAGTTCAGTAAACAGTTCGGTTCAGTATTCAGAAGATAATTATTTTGAACATATCTTTACACAATTGTTACTCACAGAGTTCTGGGCTACAGTAAGTTAGAACGTCTCCAGTCGCCAACCCTACACAGTTTACAGATTGAACACACTCTAAGTTTTACAGTTGGGAAAGATAATCATCAACTTCCTATTATACCTCGGTGTGTTCTACATCTATATCCTCATTAAGATGTCTAAAACTAGGCCTAAGAATGCCTAGGATGAAATGAGGATGCGAAGATGTACACAGAAAACATTTTCAGAATTTTTAGTGAAACAGGGTCCCGCTCGAGCGCAGGTTTCCCCCGCTTGAGCGGACAAGCAAACAAAGGTACCCGCTCGAGCGTCAACTCCCCCGCTCGAGCGTGTCGCTCAACACTCCGCTCGAGCGGACTGATGAACAGTGCAAAGTACTGGATGCTCGATTTTCCCGCTCGAGCGGACTACCAAAATCTGGAAATTCCAGATTCGAGTCCCAAATTCAAAACCAAGTTTAGATGCATAAAATCCGATCCTCTTGGGCCAATTTTCTGGGAAACATAAGTAAACTCATAGAACAACATGTTTTGAAGCTTAATTTGAGAAATCAAAGCCCAATGGTGTTTCCATTAAACTCATTTTCAAACCCAATTTCATGAACATGCTATAAATATGACATGCATGAACTTTAAACAACTTTCATGCTCAAAACATGCTCTAATGAGCTCAAATCTTCCAAGGACAATATGAAAACATGGACTCTAACAATAATATGAACATGCATGTGAGAAATGATGCATTTACAACTTCAAATTTGACAATAGGCACATGCATGCAACAAGTGAGCTCTAATTCAACATTATCAACTAAAACATGACTTAATTCTACAATGAAGCATGAATCATGCAAAAACTAGCTCAAAGGCACAATTAAGAGGATGAATGATCTACCTTAGGTGTAGAATTAGAAGTGAGGGAGCTCAATTACGCAATTAACCTTCCAAAACTACAAGTTTTCAAGCAATCCCTCAAGAGCAAGCCAATACACAAGATGAAATCACTCTCTCCCTATCACTCTCCTCTATTTCGGTGGGTTGAGCCAAGAATGAGAGCTGATCAACTGTTTTGGCCACATGAATGAAGCTCAAAGTGTTGATATAGTGGGCCACTAAGTGTGGCAAAACGGTAATTAAGTCCAACATTTGTAATGAATCAAAATTCAATCTAATTTACTCACACCAAATCATATTTCAGATAAATATACCAAAAAGTCACATAAATTATGGTGATCACAAAACACTAATCAATTCCCGTTTCGGCCGCCGGTAAGGCCTTCAATTAACAGTTTAAACAAAACAAACTGAACAGATAATCAAATAGTCAAACAGATAGAATGCAAAATAACTCATATATACTCAGTCAATTCAGTTCCAGTTTCCAGTCAGTCAGTTCAGTAATTCAATCAGTTCATTTACTTTCCGTAATTGGTCTTAATTTAGCAGTAATCAGTAATTAATCGGTAAGTAGTATGAGGGTTGTTACAGTCTCCCCTCCTTATAAAGAGTTTAGTCCTCTAAACTCGAGTTACCTTCATTCTGGAAGAAAACAGGGTTCAGTGGAAACAGTTCAGGATATCTCTTGGCCATGTCATCTTCCCTTTCCCAAGTGGCATACACACCACCATGGTTTTGCCAGTCAACTTTCACTAGCGGGATCTCTTTGTTCCTCAACTTCTTGATCCGTCTGTTAACGATCTGTATAGGCCGCTCCTCGTAAGTGTAGTCATCACTCAATATTATCCGAGTAGGCTCAATTACATGAAATGGATCCCGTAAATAATCTCTCAACATCGAAATGTGGAAGACGTTATGCATATGCTCCATTTTAGGAGGAAGCGCAACTTGATACGCCACCGGATTGATTTTCTCAATAATCTCATACGGTCCGACATATCTCGGCGCTAACTTGCCCTTGACTCCAAAACGAGTCTGGCCTTTCATCGGTGTCACTTTCACAAAAACGTGATCACCCACTTCATATTCTCTGTCTCGTCTTCTGACATCTGCATAACTTTTCTGTCGGCTCTGTGCAGTTTTCAGCCTCTGCTGTATCAGTTTCACTTTCTCAGTCGTTTCATAAACAATCTCGGGCCCAAGCAAAGGCCCATCTCCAACTTCCACCCAGCAAATCGGAGATCTACATTTCCTGCCATACAATGCCTCGAAAGGCGCCATACCAATACTTGAATGATAGCTGTTGTTGTAGGCGAATTCAACTAATGGCAAATGGCTTTCCTAATTTCCCCGAAAATCAAGGACACACATTCTCAATAAATCCTCCAGAGTTTGGATGGTCCTTTCTGATTGGCCATCTGTCTGAGGATGATAAGCACTACTCAGTCTTAGTTCAGTTCCCAATGCAGTCTGTAGGCTTTGCCAAAACCTCGATGTAAACTTCGAATCCCTGTCAGAAACAATGGACACAGGCACTCCATGCAGTCTAACAATCTCATCAATATAGAGTATAGCCAGTTTGTCCGCATTATAAATTGTCTTAACAGGTAAGAAGTGAGCAGATTTAGTCAGTCTATCAACAATAACCCAAATTGAGTCCATACCTTTACCGGAGCGAGGCAATCCAACGATAAAATCCATGGTAATATGTTCCCATTTCCACTCCAGTATTGGTAAGGGCTGCAATAAACCTGCGGGTCGTTGATGTTCAGCTTTGACTTATTGGCAATGAAGACATTTTGATACAAAGTCGGCAATTTCTTTCTTCATTCCCGACCACCAGAAATTCAACTTCAAATCTTGATACATTTTCGTATTCCCCGGATGGATAGAAAATTTTGAATTGTGGCCCTCATGCAGAACTCTTCTTTTCAGTTCAGAATCATTCGGTACACATAGTCTTTCCTGAAATTTCAGTACATTGTTTTCAAATTTGAATCCCGGTCTCGGTTTAGATTCTCTTTCTTCGATGATCTTCTTCAAGAAGTCATCCTGTTGCTGTTTCTCTTTAATCTCTTCGATCAATGCCGGTTGAGCAGAAATAGCAACTATTGTTCCACCTTGTTCTCTCAAAACAACTTCAATTTCAGATTTTTTGAGGTCACAAAGCAACTCTCTCTGCCCGGTAAGCAAACAAGCTAGGTTCCCAATCGATTTTCGACTCAAAGCATCGGCAATGGTGTTGGCTTTTCCCGGATGATACAAAATCTGTAGGTCATAATCTTTAATCAGTTCTAGCCATCTCCGTTGTCTCATGTTCAATTCTTTCTGTGTGAAGAAGTATTTCAGACTCTTGTGGTCGGTATAAACTTCACATGTTGCCCCATACAGATAGTGACGCCATATTTTCAATGCAAATACCACGGCAGCAAGTTCCAGATCATAGGTTGGGTAGTTTTTTTCATGAGGCCTCAGTTGTCGGGAAGCATAGGCAATTACTCTCCCATTCTGCATTAAAACACATCCCAAACCCTTATGAGAAGCATCGCTAAATACAGTATAACCATCCGTACCTGAAGGTAAGGTAAGCACAGGTGCAGTCACAAGTCGAGTTTTCAACTCTTGGAACGCGGATTCCCTCTGGTCAGTCCAGTCAAATGATGTCCCCTTCTGTGTCAGTTGAGTCAATGGTAAGGCAATCTTGGAGAAATTTTTGACAAATCTTCTGTAATATCCAGCCAATCCCAAAAAGCTTCGGACTTCTGTCACATTTGTTGGTCTAGGCCAGTTCACTATAGCTTCAATTTTCTGCGGATCAACAGAAATCCCATCTTTGCTAACAACATGCCCCAAAAACATAACATGATCAAGCCAAAACTCACATTTAGACAGTTTAGCATACAATTTCTGTTCTCTTAGGGTCTGTAGGGCAAGTCTCAAATGATGTTCATGTTCTTCTACGCTTTTGGAATAAATCAATATGTCATCAATAAATACCACAATAAAGTCATCAAGGTACGGTTTAAAGATTCTATTCATGAGGTCCATAAATGCTGCAGGTGCATTGGTAACTCCGAAAGGCATAACTAAAAATTCGTAATGTCCATACCTCGTTCTAAAAGCAGTTTTATCAATGTCCTCTGGTTTAACTTTCAGTTGATGGTACCCCGATCTGAGATCAATCTTGGAAAACACTTGGGCACCCTGTAACTGATCAAATAAATCATCAATACGCGGTAGTGGGTATTTATTTTTCACAGTTACCTTGTTCAATTCATGGTAATCAATGCACAATCTCAGTGAGCCGTCTTTCTTCTTTACAAACAAAACCGGTGCGCCCCACGGTGAAGTACTAGGCCTGATAAACTTCTTGTCTAACAGTTCTTGCAATTGTACTTTCAATTCTTTCAGTTCAGTCGGAGCCATTCTGTAGGGAGCTTTCGATATTGGCGGTGTACCCGGAATCACGTCAATGGTGAACTCAATCTCCCTGTCAATCAAATCCCCTGGCAGATCATCCGGAAATACATCTGGGAATTCTCTGACTAAAGGAATACAGTTCACATCAGTTTTAGCACTATCATCAGTAGATACAGTCAGTACGGAACACAGATATCCTTTACACCCTTTTCTAATCAATTTAACAGCTTTCACCGAAGAAATCAAATACGGAGGAGGTACTACTCCAACCCCATTAAACACGAATTCAGGTAAGCCAGGTGGACGGAAAACAACTTGTTTTGTCACACAATCAATGGTAGCATGATATTTTTGTAACCAGTCCATCCCCAATATTACGTCAAAATGATCAATGTTCAATGGCAGTAAATCAATAAACAGATGCATATCCCCAACAATAATCTCACAAGCAGGATACATATATGCACATGTCATGGATCCCCCGACAGGCGATGATACAGCTAACAGATAGTTCATGGGTTCTAAGGGTCTATTCAATTTCCGTAAAAAAGCATGCGATACATATGAGTGTGTAGACCCCGAATCAATCGGTACATATGCATTTTGAGCACAAATAGAGAGGATACCTGACACAACGGTTTCAGTATTTTGCACGTCTCCCGGTACTAGGGCGAAGACTCGGCCCTGCCTCATAGGCTCTTTCCCGGTAGCTTTGGGGTTCGGTTTTGGTGCCACGGTTGATGCTGCGGCGCTGCATGCAGCTTTACTATTGCCCGGAGCGGTGGAAGGGCAATCCTTCACCATGTGGCCTACTTTGCCACACCTGTAACAAGCACCAGAAATTTTATAACAAACTCCTTTATGATTCTTACCACATTCGGAGCAGGGCGGTATGGAACCACTCCCTTGGCTGGGGCTATTTGTTGACCTGGTATTCTGTTTCTTGCTCAATGGGTTATGCTTGCCCTTTTTGAATTTAAAATTCTGCCTTTTCCCACGCCATACAGATATCGGCGTTTCAGATTGTTTCACAGCTTCGATGTTTGACTCAGCCATCAATGCTCGGTTAAGAACACCGACATAGGTCGGTAGCTTTAAAACACTAATTCTGTCCAGTATTGCAACATTCAGGCCGCCTTCAAATTTTCTGGCCTTTTTGTAGTCAGTGTCCACCATATGTGGAGCATATCTAACAAGCTCGGTAAACTTTGTCTCATATTCAGCAACAGACATTGTGCCCTGTCTCAGTTGTTCAAATTCAGTTACTTTCCTGTCCCTGACACACTGGGGGAAATACTTTTCAAAGAAGGACTCCTTAAACTGAGCCCAAGTCATTACATTGTTGGTGTCACAGACCAGCATCCACCACCTTCTGGCCTCTTCTTGCAAGGTAAAGGTGGCTGACTGTCACGCCCCAAACTCGCCCCTAGAAGTTTGGTGACGAGACCGGCTAGTAATCCTTGATTACCACAGGCCTTTCTATACATAACATAGATAAAATGGGGCTCGCAGAAGCACATGCAAAAACTATAGTCCAAGAGCTGTGCATTTATATGAACAAGTGTATATACATGCCCCAAAAATGATAATTACACACACTATGTTACATAACATGATCCATGACATCACATACATACAAGTCACAAAGAACAAAAGACAAAACTCTCTCATGGCCTTCCAGGCCTAGCCCCAGCTCGGAGGCACTCAAAACTTCTGGTTAGGCTTCAAAACGGCGGTTCAGCTCGAGACTCCGCCTAGGCTTGACTTCCAGAATGCTCACCTATAATACATAAATACAAACAATGAGCTAAAGCTCAGCAAGTAACATTAAAGTAAAGGGGGTTAGTGAACGAATTCCAATATTTATATATACAGTCATAAACAGTCAACAGTCATAATGGCATAGTCCACAGAACCTTTCATAACCTTTCATAACAGTCAATCCCTTAACAGTCTAACAGTCTACGAGATCTCGTGACTGGCCATGGGCCTTCATCTTCATGCCCTAACCCATGACTGATCAGATCATGAGCCTGTATGTTCATGTCGCACCCATGACCTAACTATCTATGGATGCCATACTAGGTTGCAAATTAGGACGTTCGTTCACAAAAAGCATTATCATTTCAAAACATATCATAACATATCACTTTTGAACATACTTTCATAAGAACATATCATTTACAGAAATGTTACTTACAGCGGGTTTCCAATACCGGTTGCACGGTCTTCGAGGTTTGTCCTGCAATTAACATTATGAAACATTCCTTAACATTCATTATTATCATACATTAAACCATTCATGCCTCTCTTTTCTTTCCTTTACTTTAATTCATGACATTTCATTCATTCATCCTTTACTTCATTTCATATTCATTTCATGCTCATGAGATGCTAAATGATGCAATTAACATGATGAAATCAAGTATACAACTTCCCCAGAAAGTTCCTGAAATAAGCCTTCCCGCTCGAGCGCCACTATGGCCGCTCGAGCGTACTGAAGAAAATGACCAAACTGCTGGGAGGGTGATTTCTGCGCTCGAGCGTACTCCCCTCCGCTCGAGCGGACAGAGCAAAACTCCGAATCTCTGGTTCTTCTTCCCTCTTTCAAACTCCAATCTCTTCTTTACAAAAACAACTTCTAATACATGAAATACAACCTCTCAAACACTTGATTAACACTTTAATTAACTCATTACATCTTCAATCAAAACTCAAATACATCATATAGGAGATCAAACCCATGCACATGTACATAAAAGCTTCATTTTCAACTTCCATGGAGGTTTTGAGAAAGAACCTCCTTTAAGCCAAATAAACATGAACCAAACCATCCTAAATCATGATCTTAAGTTCAACATGCAAGAATCAATAATCTACCTCAAGAATTTAACAAGAATCCTTACCTTAATTACTTAAGAAGCTTGATTTTCCCCTTTTTTCTTTCTCTTGTTCTCCCTTTTTCTTCTCCTCCCCGAACTCTCTCCCTCTCTTAGATTTTTCTCTTTTTAGTTTGAGTCAAATGAGTCAAAAAGCAAGGCATCCTTATCTATTAATAGATATGTACATCAAATAACCCATATTGCCCACAACACTTGAGCCAAACAAGGCCCTTGTTCTTATAAATAGAATTGTGCCATAACATTTGAGCCAAACGGAACTTAGCGAATCAGATAATTTCGGTCTTCAATTTAATTTCTGAAATCGTTCTAAAAATTCCCGATATCACGTAGACGTATTCAATTTCATTCCCTGAACCCATTACGGTCTTCAATTTCAATCCCGAAGTCATGGTCTTAACAAATAATTTTCTAAATCAAACAGGTATTCTTCCATTAAATTATACTAACACATCACTAATTACCAATAATTAAATCATACAGTTTCGGGTCATTACACTCTCCCCAACTTAAAAAGTTTGGTCCTCCAAACTTAACTCCAAATCAGACATGTCAAGCACACATTAGCAATCTTTCTACAGAGATGTTCAACTCAAAAGTCATAAATTCTATATTTCCATCGCATAGGTCACATGGCTAATTTATAATAGATAACAAAAGTCATACCTGTCTTCGTTTTTCCAGTGTTCTGTGTCTTATCTGCTACTAAAGTGAAAACTCTTGCTTGCCTTAACGTGTTCCCCTCGGGAGTAGCTGTTGTAGTTGTCATTGGTGTCATTGTTGAATTACTTCCACTGGTAACGGGTCTTTCATTCCTTGGATAACCTTGTGGGCAAGTCTTGGCCATATGTCCTTTCTGTCCACATTTGTAACAAGTCCCTGTTCCAAGGCGGCAAATGCCCCAATGCTGCTTTCCACATTCCTGACAAGTAGGCTTACCAACACTTCCACTACTTCCCCTTTGTGTATTATAACTCAAACTTGAGTTCAAATTCTCATTCACGGAAGTCACTGATTCACTAAATTAGTCCGCTTTCTGTTTCTTAAATTTCCTACCTTCAGCTTCAGTCATTGTTGTTGATTTGGATGCTTTCAAACTAGCAATATTTGTTTCCGACATTAGGGCCCTGTCAAGTACATCAACATATTTTTCTAATTTCAGAACGTTTACCCGATCAAGCACTTCAACATGTAGGCCACCCTCAAACTTCCTCGCCTTCTTGTATTCTGTATCAACCATATGAGGAGCATACCGAGCTAATTCAGTAAATTTACTCTCATACTCTGCTACTGACATAGTACCTTGCTTCAGTTGTTCAAATTCAGAAATTTTCCTGTCTCGCATGCACTGTGGGAAATATTTTTCATAGAACATCTCTTTGAATCGATCCCAATTCAAGTCTCTATTTGCATCTCGAACTAGCATCCACCATCTTCTGGCTTCTTCTTTCAAAGTAAATGTTGCTAGTAAAACTTTATAGGCGTCAGTACATGGAAACACCTCAAAAATTTTCTCTGTCTCAAGCACCCATGCCTCTGCCTTTAACGGTTCAATACCTCCTGCAAATTCTGGTGGTTTCAATTTCTTATATTTCTGAGTAAGGGTGATAATATCATCATTAATGATCGGTTCCATTTGCACAGGTGGTGGAGGAGGAGGTGGAAAAGGTTGTCTCGGTTG